>CM060407.1:34498864-34816318 GCA_030545235.1 Helianthus tuberosus | reverse complement strand
CTCGCTGTTGTTGCGGTTCATAAGATTTAAAAGAGAAGTCAGTGAAGGATTTTAATTTGTTCATGGGATTTCAATTTAATTTCTTTTTCTTTGGGTTTGTGATAACCAAGAATAAAAGAATGGTTCCTGTGTCCTTCTTGGACTTGGAGTTCCAGCGAACAAATGTTTATTTAATTTAGTTTTTCCTCTAAGGCAGCGAGTTAACGTGCTTAGTTGTTCGATCAATTGTTCAAGTAAAGGAAGGGTAAGGTTTTGTTCGCTGTTATTTAAGGTTCTGTTCGGTTCTTCTATTTTATTTGCAATTTCATGTTCATGGCCGAATTTGACAACGGAATGTCGACTTCTACATCAGATGCATTACCCTACAAGTAAGTGACTCATTTGTATTAAATGAATCATGATTGATGACGTTTTAATTCTGATAATTAGTGTGGGTAAAGATTGTTATTTATAATCCAAAAATTTAATAGGTAAATTTCTATTTATTTATTAATTCCTAGCTATAAATTCAAAGTTCATTGAATTTGAAAATACATCAATGTGGATTTGATGAACCATGAAATCAATTTTTCTTGTTCAACTGCATTTCTTTATTGTATAAGTAGACTCCACTTATGTGAAGTAGATAGAATAACTATCTAGTGAGAATCAATTTTAAGAACATACGGTTTTCAAGAATTTTATCTAGATAATTAATATTAATATTAGATTTATATATTAATTTTAATTTCTAGTGTTAAACTCAAAAGTTTATGAGACTGGTAATGTTATTAATCGAAACATGGAAAGGTCTCATGTGGTTTTGAAGTGGGGATATTTTAAAATTAATAAATTAATTTTGGTGAATGATGAATATTGATAATCGTTCGAAGGAAAATAAAAACCGTTTGGTTTTGCACTAGAGATCACAAACACTAGAAAAGAGGGGCACTACATGCTTGTAAACTCTTTTGGGGATTCTCTAACTGAGATAAAATCACATAAAATGTTTTGGGAAGGAAGTCATTAGAATAAGAAATTTTATGAATGTCAATGTGGCATGTTTATTGATTTTAGATATTGCTGTAGTAGAAATAAAAAATGTTTAGATAGAACGTAAAATCATTAATCTGCTTGGTAAAGGATTTGTTTATATGACTTCAAGCATATCTAAAACCATGCTTCTATGTTATGGCAGCTTGTTTAGGCCATGTAAATTTTGGAAAGTATATGATATATGCTTAAGGATGGTTTGTTTCCTGCCTTTGGTAGAAATTCTAGAACTTGTACATAGGGATTTGTGTCTTTCACTATACACCTGTATTGGATAATAAAAGGTATATCATCGCTTTTATTAACGATTCATTTAGATTTTGCTATGTATATTTAATGCATGTTAAATATGGTGTCGTGTATAATTCAAAATACTTTCAGATTGAGGAAGAATAAGACTCTTAAAGAAATGGGTTAACTTTATGTTTCCATGTTCAGGTCTAAATGAAGGGTTTTGGGGTGAGTCTATGTTAACAACATGCTATTTGCTAAATAGGATTCTTAATAAAAGGAATAGATTACCCCTTGTGAAATTTGGTATAAAAGCCATTGTATTTGAGTTACCTAGGAGTCCAAGGTGTAAAGTTTTGGTAAGGCTCACTCAATCTAAGATGAGGAATACAGGTGAAAGAGGTATAAAGCGTACACTTATAGGGTTTGTTGAACATTCCTATGATTATAAGTTCTATGCCTTAGAACCAAATGACTATATATTTATAAACAATGTGATTAAGTCAGGACATGCTTATTTTGATGAGAATAGATTCTCTTTTATACCTAGATCTAATGATATGCTTAAGCTCTACTAACTAGAAAATGACTGACTAAGCAAGTTTTATACCTCCTGAGCCAAGGAGAAGTAGTAGAGTAATAATAACTAAGAACTATGGATCATATATTCGACTATACTTAGTTGAAGGACCTAGGAGTAAGTTGCAAACTTAATATCAATATTGTTTTAATATTGATGAAGATCCAAGTACCTATGGTGAGGCGATGGCATCTTGATATGTAGCATTCTGGAAAGAAGCAATAAGGATGAGATGGACTCTATTATGCAAATAAAATGAATTTAAGTAATTTGCCTCCTAGGTGAAAACCATTAGGTTGCAAATGGAACTTTAAAAGAATGATGAAAGTTGATGGCAGCATAGATAAGTTTAAATCTAGGTTGTTTATCCAAGGCTTTAGACAAAAGGAAGGGATAGATTTCTTTGATACATATGCTCATGTTGCAAGTATTTCCACCATAAGGCTTCTTTTAGCTCTTGCTTTAATTCATAACTTGGTAAATCACCAAATGGATGTCAAGACCGCGTTCTTGAATGATGAATTAGATAAAAGGATTTATATGAAAGAGCCTGAGGCTTTGTTATGCCTGGTAGTGAAAACAAGGTCTGTAAATTAATAAAATATCTTTATGGTTTAAAACAATCACCTAAACAGTTGGATCAAAAAGTTGATGATGTTATATTGTCAGATGCTTCTATTCTTGACCAAGTTGACAAGTGTGCGTATAACAATTTTGACGCTTCAAGTTAAGGAGTCATAATTTGTCTATATGTGGATGACATGTTGATCTTTGGTACTAAACAAGATCAAGTGGATAAAACCAAGGAATTCTTGTCGTCTAAGTTTGCCACGAAGGATATGGGAGAGGTGGTAGTGATTCTTGGCATTAGAATCACACGTGCAAACAATGGATTGTTCACATATTGCTCCCATAGATCCTAATATTAGACTTATGTCTAATAAAGGTGATCTTATATCTCAATTTTCAGTTGAAATATTCAAACACAATAGGATGTATGATGTATGCTATGATTAGTAAAAGGCCTGATATATCATATGTTGTGGGAAAATGAGTAATTTACCGGTAATCCAGGTACTTGGCAATCGCAAGCGGTAAATAAATTGTTTGAATGCCTGAAAAGAACCATGAGCTATGGTTTGTCTTATTAAGGTTTTCCTTCAGTTTTAGAAGGATATTCTGACGCAAGTTGTATAACTAAATGGATGGTATTCCTACTTGTTGGAGGTGCTATCTCATAGGCTTCAAAGAAGCTGACTTGCTCACAAATTCAACAATGGAATATGAGTTTGTAGCTTTAGCAGCAGCTGGCAAAGAAGCTGAATGGCTAAGAAATTTGATCTTTGAGATTCTTTGTGGTCAAAACCAATATCACTAATATCTATCAGGTGTGATAGTGCTGGCTAAGGATTATAGCCAGGTGTATAATGGAAAGTCTAGACGGTTGTGTGTTATACATAGCATGATTTATGAGCTCATCATGCAAAAAGTGATATATGTTGAATTTGTAAGATCTGAATTTAATTTGGCTGATTAGCTAACTAAAGAGTTAGGAGAGATCTCGTGAATAAATCAGTCATAGGGATGGGTTTAAAGTCCACACTTTAATATCCTATGTCAAGATACCCAATTCCCATCTAATACAACGTTAGATGCAGAATTCAATGTGGAAAGCTTGTCATAGAGATATTGGAACACATGATCAAAACCATCCCAAGGTTGTGTTCAGACTGCAAGATAAAGGAGGTTGAAGTATAACTTCTTAATAGTTTTTTGAAAAATTGCATTTGCAGGTGCGAGAATAAAAGAACTATAAGAGTATGAAGTTTAGCCGCTTCAAGAAGCTTGGACTTGGTTTTGATATACTCTTTGAAGGATTGGACACAGGCTAGTAAAATATTGTGTCAAGTAAGAACAATGAATTTGTGAACTTATGTGTATATTATCTTCATGTATTCATTATGAATAGAAAGGGTTCAATCCATAGCGACACCCTAATATTCGAATATTTGGAATGTGTAATATACTAATGTGAAATTCAATCGTCGCGATATTTCATTTATGCATAAGTTTGTGTTTGTTTGAGAAGTGTTTTTAAGTTAATCATGGATATCACTAAAATGGGGGAGGAATGTTGGTAATTTTAGTGTTATCAACGTATTTTCGTGATATGGGATTAACTTGTCGACCAAGTTAATCTTGTTAATAATTGGACGAGTTAGGAGATGCGGGAGTGCATGCTCGTGTGATATTAACAAGATATGGAGTATCGGTTTTGATTTTATTTATAAACTTGTAAATTAAATGTATATATATATAATAACTAATCTTGGGCCTTTATATAATTAATTGGTTTTATTAATTTCCATGTGGTAGATTGCATGGATCAATCTGATGGTTTCTTAAAAACCAAAACAACAAACCGTTGGGCTTTGCTGGAAGGGTCCATGTCAATTTGATAAAAATGAAATATAATAAACCGATGTTTTTTGGTGTGCGTATAATGCACACGAAAAGGAAGATACAGTTTTTCTTATCTTGGTTGAAACTTGAAAACTGGTTCGAATATACGAACAGAAAAAGGTACGCGACTTCTCAACAATTACCAAATTCGTTCTTGACGACTCTTGGTCTTATCCGATCAAATCTTTGAGTGTACCATCAAATGTTTGATCTGAAAGTGTGTCACGGTTCCAAGAGAATCCAAGTTGTTTCGGTTTTATTTCTGGTTCCTATTCGACTCTGTAAATCAGATTATTTACAACAAAGATCAAACAGTTTCGTGGTTGTGTTCGATTGAATTGATTTTCGGTTCGATTTGCTGGGTTTCTAGTTGATTACGGATTTAGTTACTTTGGGTTCGGTTCTTCGGAAAGTTCAACTTTCTTTGTTTGGCTTTCTGTTGATGGATTGGGTTCGATTAAGGGTGATGGTTCTGTTCTTTGGTCTATTAAATGGGCTTCCATTGTTCGATTGGATATTATTGTTTCGGTTCTGTTCGGTTCGATTTAGAGTGCTGAATTCGATGATTTTGTGACTTGTGTTGGATCTACACGGTTTGATTTATTGGGTTACTCTTCAAATTGATCGAACTGTACCGTTGCCATTCTCTACATTCTCGCTGTTGTTGCGGTTCATAAGATTTAAAAGAGAAGTCAGTGAAGGATTTTAATTTGTTCATGGGATTTCAATTTAATTTCTTTTTCTTTGGGTTTGTGATAACCAAGAATAAAAGAATGGTTCCTGTGTCCTTCTTGGACTTGGAGTTCCAGCGAACAAATGTTTATCTAATTTAGTTTTTCCTCTAAGGCAGCGAGTTAACGTGCTTAGTTGTTCGATCAATTGTTCAAGTAAAGGAAGGGTAAGGTTTTGTTCGCTGTTATTTAAGGTTCTGTTCGGTTCTTCTATTTTATTTGCAATTTCATGTTCATGGCCGAATTTGACAACGGAATGTCGACTTCTACATCAGATGCATTACCCTACAAGTAAGTGACTCATTTGTATTAAATGAATCATGATTGATTGAATTGATGACGTTTTAATTCTGATAATTAGTGTGGGTAAAGATTGTTATTTATAATCCAAAAATTTAATAGGTAAATTTCTATTTATTTATTAATTCCTAGCTATAAATTCAAAGTTCATTGAATTTGAAAATACATCAATGTGGATTTGATGAACCATGAAATCAATTTTTCTTGTTCAACTGCATTTCTTTATTGTATAAGTAGACTCCACTTATGTGAAGTAGATGGAATAACTATCTAGTGAGAATCAATTTTAAGAACATATGGTTTTCAAGAATTTTATCTAGATAATTAATATTAATATTAGATTTATATATTAATTTTAATTTCTAGTGTTAAACTCAAAAGTTTATGAGACTGGTAATGTTATTAATCGAAACATGGAAAGGTCTCATGTGGTTTTGAAGTGGGGATATTTTAAAATTAATAAATTAATTTTGGTGAATGATGAATATTGATAATCGTTCGAAGGAAAATAAAAACCGTTTGGTTTTGCACTAGAGATCACAAACACTAGAAAAGAGGGGCACTACATGCTTGTAAACTCTTTTGGGGATTCTCTAACTGAGATAAAATCACATAAAATGTTTTGGGAAGGAAGTCATTAGAATAAGAAATTTTATGAATGTCAATGTGGCATGTTTATTGATTTTAGATATTGCTGTAGTAGAAATAAAAAATGTTTAGATAGAACGTAAAATCATTAATCTGCTTGGTAAAGGATTTGTTTATATGACTTCAAGCATATCTAAAACCATGCTTCTATGTTATGGCAGCTTGTTTAGGCCATGTAAATTTTGGAAAGTATATGATATATGCTTAAGGATGGTTTGTTTCCTGCCTTTGGTAGAAATTCTAGAACTTGTACATAGGGATTTGTGTCTTTCACTATACACCTGTATTGGATAATAAAAGGTATATCATCGCTTTTATTAACGATGCATTTAGATTTTGCTATGTATATTTAATGCATGTTAAATATGGTGTCGTGTATAATTCAAAATACTTTCAGATTGAGGAAGAATAAGACTCTTAAAGAAATGGGTTAACTTTATGTTTCCCTGTTCAGGTCTAAATGAAGGGTTTTGGGGTGAGTCTATGTTAACAACATGCTATTTGCTAAATAGGATTCTTAATAAAAGGAATAGATTACCCCTTGTGAAATTTGGTATAAAAGCCATTGTATTTGAGTTACCTAGGAGTCCAAGGTGTAAAGTTTTGGTAAGGCTCACTCAATCTAAGATGAGGAATACAGGTGAAAGAGGTATAAAGCGTACACTTATAGGGTTTGTTGAACATTCCTATGATTATAAGTTCTATGCCTTAGAACCAAATGACTATATATTTATAAACAATGTGATTAAGTCAGGACATGCTTATTTTGATGAGAATAGATTCTCTTTTATACCTAGATCTAATGATATGCTTAAGCTCTACTAACTAGAAAATGACTGACTAAGCAAGTTTTATACCTCCTGAGCCAAGGAGAAGTAGTAGAGTAATAATAACTAAGAACTATGGATCATATATTCGACTATACTTAGTTGAAGGACCTAGGAGTAAGTTGCAAACTTAATATCAATATTGTTTTAATATTGATGAAGATCCAAGTACCTATGGTGAGGCGATGGCATCTTGATATGTAGCATTCTGGAAAGAAGCAATAAGGATGAGATGGACTCTATTATGCAAATAAAATGAATTTAAGTAATTTGCCTCCTAGGTGAAAACCATTAGGTTGCAAATGGAACTTTAAAAGAATGATGAAAGTTGATGGCAGCATAGATAAGTTTAAATCTAGGTTGTTTATCCAAGGCTTTAGACAAAAGGAAGGGATAGATTTCTTTGATACATATGCTCATGTTGCAAGTATTTCCACCATAAGGCTTCTTTTAGCTCTTGCTTTAATTCATAACTTGGTAAATCACCAAATGGATGTCAAGACCGCGTTCTTGAATGATGAATTAGATAAAAGGATTTATATGAAAGAGCCTGAGGCTTTGTTATGCCTGGTAGTGAAAACAAGGTCTGTAAATTAATAAAATATCTTTATGGTTTAAAACAATCACCTAAACAGTTGGATAAAAAAGTTGATGATGTTATATTGTCAGATGCTTCTATTCTTGACCAAGTTGACAAGTGTGCGTATAACAATTTTGACGCTTCAAGTTAAGGAGTCATAATTTGTCTATATGTGGATGACATGTTGATCTTTGGTACTAAACAAGATCAAGTGGATAAAACCAAGGAATTCTTGTCGTCTAAGTTTGCCACGAAGGATATGGGAGAGGTGGTAGTGATTCTTGGCATTAGAATCACACGTGCGAACAATGGATTGTTCACATATTGCTCCCATAGATCCTAATATTAGACTTATGTCTAATAAAGGTGATCTTATATCTCAATTTTCAGTTGAAATATTCAAACACAATAGGATGTATGATGTATGCTATGATTAGTAAAAGGCCTGATATATCATATGTTGTGGGAAAATGAGTAATTTACCGGTAATCCAGGTACTTGGCAATCGCAAGCGGTAAATAAATTGTTTGAATGCCTGAAAAGAACCATGAGCTATGGTTTGTCTTATTAAGGTTTTCCTTCAGTTTTAGAAGGATATTCTGACGCAAGTTGTATAACTAAATGGATGGTATTCCTACTTGTTGGAGGTGCTATCTCATAGGCTTCAAAGAAGCTGACTTGCTCACAAATTCAACAATGGAATATGAGTTTGTAGCTTTAGCAGCAGCTGGCAAAGAAGCTGAATGGCTAAGAAATTTGATCTTTGAGATTCTTTGTGGTCAAAACCAATATCACTAATATCTATCAGGTGTGATAGTGCTGGCTAAGGATTATAGCCAGGTGTATAATGGAAAGTCTAGACGGTTGTGTGTTATACATAGCATGATTTATGAGCTCATCATGCAAAAAGTGATATATGTTGAATTTGTAAGATCTGAATTTAATTTGGCTGATTAGCTAACTAAAGAGTTAGGAGAGATCTCGTGAATAAATCAGTCATAGGGATGGGTTTAAAGTCCACACTTTAATATCCTATGTCAAGATACCCAATTCCCATCTAATACAACGTTAGATGCAGAATTCAATGTGGAAAGCTTGTCATAGAGATATTGGAACACATGATCAAAACCATCCCAAGGTTGTGTTCAGACTGCAAGATAAAGGAGGTTGAAGTATAACTTCTTAATAGTTTTTTGAAAAATTGCATTTGCAGGTGCGAGAATAAAAGAACTATAAGAGTATGAAGTTTAGCCGCTTCAAGAAGCTTGGACTTGGTTTTGATATACTCTTTGAAGGATTGGACACAGGCTAGTAAAATATTGTGTCAAGTAAGAACAATGAATTTGTGAACTTATGTGTATATTATCTTCATGTATTCATTATGAATAGAAAGGGTTCAATCCATAGCGACACCCTAATATTCGAATATTTGGAATGTGTAATATACTAATGTGAAATTCAATCGTCGCGATATTTCATTTATGCATAAGTTTGTGTTTGTTTGAGAAGTGTTTTTAAGTTAATCATGGATATCACTAAAATGGGGGAGGAATGTTGGTAATTTTAGTGTTATCAACGTATTTTCGTGATATGGGATTAACTTGTCGACCAAGTTAATCTTGTTAATAATTGGACGAGTTAGGAGATGCGGGAGTGCATGCTCGTGTGATATTAACAAGATATGGAGTATCGGTTTTGATTTTATTTATAAACTTGTAAATTAAATGTATATATATATAATAACTAATCTTGGGCCTTTATATAATTAATTGGTTTTATTAATTTCCATGTGGTAGATTGCATGGATCAATCTGATGGTTTCTTAAAAACCAAAACAACAAACCGTTGGGCTTTGCTGGAAGGGTCCATGTCAATTTGATAAAAATGAAATATAATAAACCGATGTTTTTTGGTGTGCGTATAATGCACACGAAAAGGAAGATACAGTTTTTCTTATCTTGGTTGAAACTTGAAAACTGGTTCGAATATACGAACAGAAAAAGGTACGCGACTTCTCAACAATTACCAAATTCGTTCTTGACGACTCTTGGTCTTATCCGATCAAATCTTTGAGTGTACCATCAAATGTTTGATCTGAAAGTGTGTCACGGTTCCAAGAGAATCCAAGTTGTTTCGGTTTTATTTCTGGTTCCTATTCGACTCTGTAAATCAGATTATTTACAACAAAGATCAAACAGTTTCGTGGTTGTGTTCGATTGAATTGATTTTCGGTTCGATTTGCTGGGTTTCTAGTTGATTACGGATTTAGTTACTTTGGGTTCGGTTCTTCGGAAAGTTCAACTTTCTTTGTTTGGCTTTCTGTTGATGGATTGGGTTCGATTAAGGGTGATGGTTCTGTTCTTTGGTCTATTAAATGGGCTTCCATTGTTCGATTGGATATTATTGTTTCGGTTCTGTTCGGTTCGATTTAGAGTGCTGAATTCGATGATTTTGTGACTTGTGTTGGATCTACACGGTTTGATTTATTGGGTTACTCTTCAAATTGATCGAACTGTACCGTTGCCATTCTCTACATTCTCGCTGTTGTTGCGGTTCATAAGATTTAAAAGAGAAGTCAGTGAAGGATTTTAATTTGTTCATGGGATTTCAATTTAATTTCTTTTTCTTTGGGTTTGTGATAACCAAGAATAAAAGAATGGTTCCTGTGTCCTTCTTGGACTTGGAGTTCCAGCGAACAAATGTTTATCTAATTTAGTTTTTCCTCTAAGGCAGCGAGTTAACGTGCTTAGTTGTTCGATCAATTGTTCAAGTAAAGGAAGGGTAAGGTTTTGTTCGCTGTTATTTAAGGTTCTGTTCGGTTCTTCTATTTTATTTGCAATTTCATGTTCATGGCCGAATTTGACAACGGAATGTCGACTTCTACATCAGATGCATTACCCTACAAGTAAGTGACTCATTTGTATTAAATGAATCATGATTGATTGAATTGATGACGTTTTAATTCTGATAATTAGTGTGGGTAAAGATTGTTATTTATAATCCAAAAATTTAATAGGTAAATTTCTATTTATTTATTAATTCCTAGCTATAAATTCAAAGTTCATTGAATTTGAAAATACATCAATGTGGATTTGATGAACCATGAAATCAATTTTTCTTGTTCAACTGCATTTCTTTATTGTATAAGTAGACTCCACTTATGTGAAGTAGATGGAATAACTATCTAGTGAGAATCAATTTTAAGAACATATGGTTTTCAAGAATTTTATCTAGATAATTAATATTAATATTAGATTTATATATTAATTTTAATTTCTAGTGTTAAACTCAAAAGTTTATGAGACTGGTAATGTTATTAATCGAAACATGGAAAGGTCTCATGTGGTTTTGAAGTGGGGATATTTTAAAATTAATAAATTAATTTTGGTGAATGATGAATATTGATAATCGTTCGAAGGAAAATAAAAACCGTTTGGTTTTGCACTAGAGATCACAAACACTAGAAAAGAGGGGCACTACATGCTTGTAAACTCTTTTGGGGATTCTCTAACTGAGATAAAATCACATAAAATGTTTTGGGAAGGAAGTCATTAGAATAAGAAATTTTATGAATGTCAATGTGGCATGTTTATTGATTTTAGATATTGCTGTAGTAGAAATAAAAAATGTTTAGATAGAACGTAAAATCATTAATCTGCTTGGTAAAGGATTTGTTTATATGACTTCAAGCATATCTAAAACCATGCTTCTATGTTATGGCAGCTTGTTTAGGCCATGTAAATTTTGGAAAGTATATGATATATGCTTAAGGATGGTTTGTTTCCTGCCTTTGGTAGAAATTCTAGAACTTGTACATAGGGATTTGTGTCTTTCACTATACACCTGTATTGGATAATAAAAGGTATATCATCGCTTTTATTAACGATGCATTTAGATTTTGCTATGTATATTTAATGCATGTTAAATATGGTGTCGTGTATAATTCAAAATACTTTCAGATTGAGGAAGAATAAGACTCTTAAAGAAATGGGTTAACTTTATGTTTCCCTGTTCAGGTCTAAATGAAGGGTTTTGGGGTGAGTCTATGTTAACAACATGCTATTTGCTAAATAGGATTCTTAATAAAAGGAATAGATTACCCCTTGTGAAATTTGGTATAAAAGCCATTGTATTTGAGTTACCTAGGAGTCCAAGGTGTAAAGTTTTGGTAAGGCTCACTCAATCTAAGATGAGGAATACAGGTGAAAGAGGTATAAAGCGTACACTTATAGGGTTTGTTGAACATTCCTATGATTATAAGTTCTATGCCTTAGAACCAAATGACTATATATTTATAAACAATGTGATTAAGTCAGGACATGCTTATTTTGATGAGAATAGATTCTCTTTTATACCTAGATCTAATGATATGCTTAAGCTCTACTAACTAGAAAATGACTGACTAAGCAAGTTTTATACCTCCTGAGCCAAGGAGAAGTAGTAGAGTAATAATAACTAAGAACTATGGATCATATATTCGACTATACTTAGTTGAAGGACCTAGGAGTAAGTTGCAAACTTAATATCAATATTGTTTTAATATTGATGAAGATCCAAGTACCTATGGTGAGGCGATGGCATCTTGATATGTAGCATTCTGGAAAGAAGCAATAAGGATGAGATGGACTCTATTATGCAAATAAAATGAATTTAAGTAATTTGCCTCCTAGGTGAAAACCATTAGGTTGCAAATGGAACTTTAAAAGAATGATGAAAGTTGATGGCAGCATAGATAAGTTTAAATCTAGGTTGTTTATCCAAGGCTTTAGACAAAAGGAAGGGATAGATTTCTTTGATACATATGCTCATGTTGCAAGTATTTCCACCATAAGGCTTCTTTTAGCTCTTGCTTTAATTCATAACTTGGTAAATCACCAAATGGATGTCAAGACCGCGTTCTTGAATGATGAATTAGATAAAAGGATTTATATGAAAGAGCCTGAGGCTTTGTTATGCCTGGTAGTGAAAACAAGGTCTGTAAATTAATAAAATATCTTTATGGTTTAAAACAATCACCTAAACAGTTGGATAAAAAAGTTGATGATGTTATATTGTCAGATGCTTCTATTCTTGACCAAGTTGACAAGTGTGCGTATAACAATTTTGACGCTTCAAGTTAAGGAGTCATAATTTGTCTATATGTGGATGACATGTTGATCTTTGGTACTAAACAAGATCAAGTGGATAAAACCAAGGAATTCTTGTCGTCTAAGTTTGCCACGAAGGATATGGGAGAGGTGGTAGTGATTCTTGGCATTAGAATCACACGTGCGAACAATGGATTGTTCACATATTGCTCCCATAGATCCTAATATTAGACTTATGTCTAATAAAGGTGATCTTATATCTCAATTTTCAGTTGAAATATTCAAACACAATAGGATGTATGATGTATGCTATGATTAGTAAAAGGCCTGATATATCATATGTTGTGGGAAAATGAGTAATTTACCGGTAATCCAGGTACTTGGCAATCGCAAGCGGTAAATAAATTGTTTGAATGCCTGAAAAGAACCATGAGCTATGGTTTGTCTTATTAAGGTTTTCCTTCAGTTTTAGAAGGATATTCTGACGCAAGTTGTATAACTAAATGGATGGTATTCCTACTTGTTGGAGGTGCTATCTCATAGGCTTCAAAGAAGCTGACTTGCTCACAAATTCAACAATGGAATATGAGTTTGTAGCTTTAGCAGCAGCTGGCAAAGAAGCTGAATGGCTAAGAAATTTGATCTTTGAGATTCTTTGTGGTCAAAACCAATATCACTAATATCTATCAGGTGTGATAGTGCTGGCTAAGGATTATAGCCAGGTGTATAATGGAAAGTCTAGACGGTTGTGTGTTATACATAGCATGATTTATGAGCTCATCATGCAAAAAGTGATATATGTTGAATTTGTAAGATCTGAATTTAATTTGGCTGATTAGCTAACTAAAGAGTTAGGAGAGATCTCGTGAATAAATCAGTCATAGGGATGGGTTTAAAGTCCACACTTTAATATCCTATGTCAAGATACCCAATTCCCATCTAATACAACGTTAGATGCAGAATTCAATGTGGAAAGCTTGTCATAGAGATATTGGAACACATGATCAAAACCATCCCAAGGTTGTGTTCAGACTGCAAGATAAAGGAGGTTGAAGTATAACTTCTTAATAGTTTTTTGAAAAATTGCATTTGCAGGTGCGAGAATAAAAGAACTATAAGAGTATGAAGTTTAGCCGCTTCAAGAAGCTTGGACTTGGTTTTGATATACTCTTTGAAGGATTGGACACAGGCTAGTAAAATATTGTGTCAAGTAAGAACAATGAATTTGTGAACTTATGTGTATATTATCTTCATGTATTCATTATGAATAGAAAGGGTTCAATCCATAGCGACACCCTAATATTCGAATATTTGGAATGTGTAATATACTAATGTGAAATTCAATCGTCGCGATATTTCATTTATGCATAAGTTTGTGTTTGTTTGAGAAGTGTTTTTAAGTTAATCATGGATATCACTAAAATGGGGGAGGAATGTTGGTAATTTTAGTGTTATCAACGTATTTTCGTGATATGGGATTAACTTGTCGACCAAGTTAATCTTGTTAATAATTGGACGAGTTAGGAGATGCGGGAGTGCATGCTCGTGTGATATTAACAAGATATGGAGTATCGGTTTTGATTTTATTTATAAACTTGTAAATTAAATGTATATATATATAATAACTAATCTTGGGCCTTTATATAATTAATTGGTTTTATTAATTTCCATGTGGTAGATTGCATGGATCAATCTGATGGTTTCTTAAAAACCAAAACAACAAACCGTTGGGCTTTGCTGGAAGGGTCCATGTCAATTTGATAAAAATGAAATATAATAAACCGATGTTTTTTGGTGTGCGTATAATGCACACGAAAAGGAAGATACAGTTTTTCTTATCTTGGTTGAAACTTGAAAACTGGTTCGAATATACGAACAGAAAAAGGTACGCGACTTCTCAACAATTACCAAATTCGTTCTTGACGACTCTTGGTCTTATCCGATCAAATCTTTGAGTGTACCATCAAATGTTTGATCTGAAAGTGTGTCACGGTTCCAAGAGAATCCAAGTTGTTTCGGTTTTATTTCTGGTTCCTATTCGACTCTGTAAATCAGATTATTTACAACAAAAAGTGCAAGCAATTATGGGATGCTAGTAATTAACACCTCGAATAATAAGCATGAGAGACCTATGTGGTTAAGTACAACTTTGGGTAGATGTAGATTTCAAAATTTTGGCCTGTCACATCCATCCCCCCCTCCAAAAAAAAAGAAAGAAAACCACGCATGTGCTTGTGCGTTGCTGCTCCTCAACGATAACACTCTTAAATATTGGCTTTACTTTCGCTTATCAGCTAAGGGAACACTCATAAAAGTTTTATCCCGTCGAGCAACGAGCATTCATGCCCACAAATAGGTCTTTTGCCTTCAGATTAACTCCCTGACTCGGCATCCGGCCATGATCCCTCCAATTTAGACATGTCCATACTCTTTCTAGTGATCCCGTTGGTTTAGTTTACATCGACCATCATCCCTATATCAGCTCCTTGGAAACTCCCACCAAGTGTCCAGAGGCGTCTTTGAGAATTCACATACTCTGTTCGAGCTTTAAAAATGTGCCCTTCCGTTATGTTTTGTTATTATTTAAAAAAAATCAAATTAGTATTGGGTTCAATAAAAACCTAATTCCAAGTGGGCTAAATTCTAAACCATAAAAAATGATTTGTAAATGGGCCTATATTGGAAGTGGTATGTGTTTACTATTTAGAAAAAATAACATATGCGTATCAATTTTTTTTTTAAATCACATGCCTCTCGAAATCGCGGGCCTTATGCGGAGGTCCTCCCCGCACACCATCAAAGCCTCCCATGCAAGTGTCGAACATTCTTAACAACCAAATCAATCACAATCTTCACTTAGGTTTGTCTTTCTCCTTAATTTTGACAACCGGATAAGTGAAGCACACAAGATTCTGCTGTTTCATGCCACCATGACATTTCTGGGAATAAATATTTTTGACCACTAACGTAATTCGCAATCATGAGTAACTCCACATGACATTTGATTTTAGACCGTGGGTATGGTGGGGTTTGGGTTGGGGGCATGAGTTGACACGTGGAGTTGGAGCCCCACTACCGGTGAGTGACGTGTCCGTGGGGTATGGCGGGGCTTGGGTTGGGGGCGTGGCTTGGCAGTTTATTAAAAAAAAAATTACAAGCCCGCTATGACATGGCAGTGGACAGCGAATAGGAGGCCGCCACATCGGATCTCAAGCCCGCCCCACGCCCGACTTCAAACCCAAGCCCCAAGGGCCACGCTCCAACCCAAGCCCACCCGGGGTGGTGGCTTAGACGTTTTCCCCCAACCCAAGCCCCATACCCCATAGTCTTACGACTAGTCACGGGCAACTTTGTAACTAGTCACATGCACCAACATTTGATCTCCTCTCACCACGTTGCATAGCCATCAATTACTTTTAGGATGGTGACTTTGACTTAACACTATGCGGCGTCCTTGGGGATGGTTGAAGACCAACCTACCTGTCCCGCCTGTCATGACCAATCACTTGTTTCACCACACACCATGTACTCCTTAGGCAGGAGGGTGTGGGGGCGCCACCCCCGCCAACTCAGCAACTATAGCGCCAAAGGGGGGAGCTATAGGGGGGGCTCCATGGTGATAACGAGCAACAATCGCGTGGATCGAGGAGAGTTATGACATTTGACCGTTTGAAATGGTCATATTTTAAAAAAAAATTAGTTTTCCTTTTTTTTTATAAATTAAAATTATAAATACCCAACATTCCTTTCACTTTTTTATTCCATTCCCTTCATTTTCTCTATACTTTTTATACCATTCTCTACATTTTTTTAAACCATTCTCTACAATGTTTCCCAACAACCAAAACCCATGGGACCCGAACAATTCGTTTTGGCAAACTTTGCAAAACAACGAGCAAGGGTACCAGTATCGCCGAGACCCGCGTACGGGTGATCTTGGATATTATCCAATGCCACCAAGCACCCCAACTTCTCATCCCACCACTCCACTGATGCTCGGTTTTTTCGGGTATTATTCTCAACAACTAATTTTTCCCTCAAACATACCCCAAACCCAAGACATACCCGAAACTCAAAACACAACCGAAACCGAATCCGTTCCCGAAACCCAAGTCGAACCCTCTTCTAGAAAAAAGAGAAGTCATAAAAAGAAGGTTAAGGCCGAAAAACATGCTACTAAGAAGGTCGAATTTTGGTCGCCTAAGGAAGAGTTCGAGTTGGCAAAAGCATGGCTCGACGTATCGGAGGACGAGATTGTTGGTAAATTTTAATTCAAACATATTGTTTTGTAAATATAATTTTTAATTCAAACATATTGTTTTGTAAATATTTTTTTATAGGAAACGACCAAGACTTAAAGGTGTTTTGGGGTCGTATACGTGAGAAGTTTTTCGCCGCAATGGGTCGTGGCGAATATTAAACACCCGACTCTTTTTCGGGAAAGTGGGGTGCTATGAGGACGAATGTTACCAATTTCAACAACATATACACTAATCTCGTCAACAGTAGTCGAAGGAAAAGTTGTGCGAGCGACGTCGATGTCATGACCCAAGCCCACAACGACTATAGATTGTACCATGGGCATGTTTTTACGTTGGTAACCACATGGGAGCTTCTTCGCAAATCTCCCAAGTGGCATCTTGTACCACCGTTCGACCCAACCCGCCCTAGATCTAAACGGTCCAAATCGACATCCACCACCGAACCATCAGGGTCCGATGCTAGTATAGTAATTAATCTAAACGACGATGCTGGAGAATTTGAAGAACCAGAAGAGCTGCCTCGACCAACTGGTGGGGATAAAAGTAAGGCAGCGGCACGTGGAAAGTCTTCTACAACGCCATCAGATGGCCAGTCAAAGTTAAGCGACTTCGAGGCAAGTCTCAACAAAATAATCTCTATTAGGGAAAAAGACCAACAAATGAGAATGGAGAAACAAATCCAAAAAGACATTGTTTTTCTCGCAAGAGATTTGTCAAATCTACCAGAGGAGGACCGAGTTATTTTGGAGGCTCGTAAGGCACAAATTCGGGCAAAATATATGTAGTTTTTTTCTAGCATGTTGTGTTTTTTTTCTAGTACCTTGTGTTTTTTTATGTTTTTTTTTTTCTAGTAATGAAAGTATGTTTTTTTTAATTTTCCTAGTTATTTTAAAATTGCCATTTAATTGAAAAAAATAAATATTTAAATAAATAAATAATTAGGTAATCATGACGGGGGCTTCATCCACATTCTGCAAATTAAAGGGGGGGCATGATAAAGCCTCAGACTGATATGACTCCTACGTGACGCTTAGATGGACTGATAAAGCCCCTAGGGGGCTCCAACCACACCCTCCGGCCTTAGAGAAATGACCCAAGTCGTGTGTCATAAACAACTTGGACACACTAGTCATATTAGATACAACTTTATTTGAACAATTTGGATGTATTGTTAGAATAAACATTCAATTTTATAAAAATTAAAGATAATAAAAATCACAGATTTCCTGTTCTAACTTTTTTAAAAGAGTTAAATTCCATTTTAGTTTCTGTGTTTTTGGCTATTTTGTCAGTTTAGTCCAAATGTTTGAAATATTGTCATTTTAGTCCAAATAGTTTCAATTGTTGTCATTTTAGTCCACTGGGTTAACTTCATCCATTTTTTCTGTTAGCTAAAAGGGTAATCCGATCATTTTATATAGTCGAATTGCCCTTCTAGTTAACAGAATTACATATAAAATGACCAAAATGCCCTTCTAGTTAACAGAATAAAGGAATGGAGTTAACCTAGTGGATTAAAATGACAATGTTTGAAACTATTTGGACTAAAATGGCAACGTTTCAAACCTTTGGACTAAACTGGAAAAATGGCCTAAACCACAGGGACTAAAATGACATTTAACTCTTTTTAAAACGCAATGGTATAATATATAAAAACCCTAGTATTTAAAAAAAATCTTAAAATATACTAAAGCCAAAAGTTTAACATTTTTTTTTGTATTTAGAAAAACCATAAAAATATACTAAAGCCAAAAGTTTAACATTTTTCTTATGAATAACAATGTTGTGGCCGACTAGATGACGATCATATTGCACGAACAATGACGTTAAGAGCAGGAGACGGTTGACTAGGGGTAACGACATGAAACATTGAGGTGATGAGCAAACTGTCGTTTATCGGTTTAGGGTCTAACTTTTAGATTTGATTTTAATTTTTTTTATTGGCGTGATTGGGCTAGTACGTATAGATATAGTTGTAAAGGAGAAGGTTCATTTGAGAAGAAAATTTAATTGAGAAGAAAAAGAACAAAGGGTAATTTTGTAAAACATTAAATAACTTTTCACTTATCTCATTTATTATCATATTTGACTAATTAATTAGTAAAAAAAACTATCATCCTCCACACTAACTTTTTTTACTACACACACCAAAAATTATCCTATACAACTCTTAATTTATCTTATACCTCGTAATTTATCATACACTTAAATTTTTTTTTTTAAATATATATTTTGAAGATAAGTTACAAAATTTAATTTAGTTAGCTATTAAAAAGGAAGACTGCAAATTAATGATCTATGTAGATTTACCAATGTACCCTTATAGTAACATTAAATACTTATATTAAATGAAGTAAAATAAAGAATTCTTATTGGTTAAAAATTTTATTTTTCTTCTTACAAAAAAAAAATCTTCTTATTTGAACTCTTCACTAGTTGTAAATTTGTATATAGTGGATCAAAATCTAATAGTGTGGTATATATAAAAACTATAAATTTAATTTATATTTAAGTATATATGTATGTGTGTCTATATAGGTGTGTGTATATGTATAATTTATATTTGTGTGTGTATATATATATATGTGTGTGTGTATATATACATGTTTATATATGTATGTGTATATGTATTTTTTGAAAGTTGTGAATTATTCGTGAATGTCGGGAGGTCTAGCATACGATGTCTTAACCGGGTTCGTGTTAGAGAGCCCCCTCGCACAATAGATCCTCAACTTAAATCACTCAGTGAGAAACCCCTATCACCCAGACTCGAACTTGAGACCTGGAGGGGAAAACTCACCCGGGCACACCATAGGTGGACCTTAAATACCCGTGGCCACCACTAGAGCACTAATGATGGTTGTATGTGTATATGTATATATACTAATAAAAAATAATAATTTGAGCCAAACCGAGCCGAGCGGACCTTTGCTCATGCTTGACTAGTTTACAAACCGAACAGAACGACTCGTTTACAACCAAGCTTAAAATCAAACGAACATTTTCAAAGAAAATTCTGAACGAGCGTCGAGCGAGCGACAAACGGTTCATCAACATCTTTGTCACCGTTCAACAACAGCAGCAGCAGCAGCTTTGTCACCGTTCAACAACAACAGCAGCAGCAGCTTTGTCACCGTTCAACAACAACAGCAACAACAGCAGCAGCAGCAGCAACAACAAGAACATGCAGCAGCAACAACAACAACAACATGCAGCAGCAGCAGCAGTAGGAGCTTTGTCACCGTTCAACAACAACAACAGCAGCAGCAGCAGCACCACCAACAACAACAACAGCAACAACAACACAACAACAACAACAGCAACAACAACAGCACCAACACCAATAGCCCAGCACCAACACCAATAGCCCAGCACCACCAACACCAGCAACGACAGCAGCGACATCAACGACAGCAGGGACAGCCACAGCAGCCACACCCGCCACAACCGCCACAACCGCCACAACACCAACAACAGCAACAACGGCAACAACGGCAACCACAGCAACCACAGTAACAACAGCAACCATAGCAACCACAGCAACAACAGCAACCACAACAAGCACAGCAACAACAGCAACAACAGCAACCACAGCAACCACAGCAACCACAGCAACAACAGCAACCACAGCACCCACAGCAACAACAGCAACCACAGCAACCACAACAACCACAGCAACAACAGCAACCACAGCAACAACAGCGACAACAGCAACAACAACAACCACAACAACCACAGCAACCACAGCAACCACAGCAACAACAGCAACCATAGCAACCACAGCACCCACAGCAACCACAGCAACAAGAGCAACCACAGCAACCACAGCAATAACAGCAAGCACAGCAACCACAGCAACAACAACAGCACCAACACCAATAGCACCAGCACCACCAACACCAGCAACGACATCAACGACAGCAGCGACATCCACAGCAGCCACACCCGCCACAACCGCCACAACAGCAACAACAGCAACAACAGCAACAACAGCAACCACAGCAACCATAGCAACCACAGTAACAACAGCAACCACAGCAACCACAGCAACCACAGCAACAACAGCAACCACAGTAACAACAGCAACCACAGCAACCACAGCAACCACAGCAACAACAGCAACAACAGCAACAACAGCAACCACACCAACCACAGCAACCACAGCAACAACAGCAACCACAGCAACAACAGCAACCACAGCAACAACAGCAACAACAGCAACAACAGCAACAACAGCAACCACGGCAACCACAACAACCACAGCAACCACAGCAACAACAGCAACAACAGCAACCACAGAAACCACAGCAATAACAGCAACAGCACCAACACCACCAGCACCACCAGCACCACCAACACCAGCAGCGACAGCAGCGACATCAACGACAGCAGCGACAGCCACAGCAGCCCCAACAGCCACAACCCCCACAGCAGCGCCAGCAACAACAGCAACCACATCAACCACAGCAACCACAACAACCTAAGCAACCACAACCACCACAGCCACCACACCCGCCACACCCGCCACAACATCAACAACAGCAATAACAGCAACCACAACAACCACAGCAACCACAGCAACCACATCAACCACAGCAACAACAGCAACCACAGCAACAACAGCAACCACAGCAACCACAGCAACAACAGCAACCACAGCAACCACAACAACCACAGCAACCACAACAACCACAACAACCACAGCAACAACAGCAACCACAGCAACCACAGCAACGACAGCAACCACAGCAACCACAACAACCACAGCAACCACAGCAGCAACAACAGCCACAGCAAACACAGCACCCACAACAACCACAGCAACGACAACAACAACATCAACCACAGCAACAACAGCCGCCACACCCGCCACAAAATCAACAACAGCAACAATAGCAACAACAGCAACGACAGCAACGACAGCAACCACAACAACCACAGCAACAACAGCAACCACAGCAACCACAGCAACAACAGCAACCACAGCAACCACAGCAACAACAGCAACCACAGCAACCATAGCAACCACAGTAACAACAGCAACCACAGCAACCACAGCAACAACAGCAACCACAGTAACAACAGCAACCACAGCAACCACAGCAACCACAGCAACAACAGCAACAACAGCAACCACACCAACCACAGCAACCACAGCAACAACAGCAACCACAGCAACCACAGCAACAACAGCAACCACAGCAACAACAGCAACAACAGCAACAACAGCAACAACAGCAACCACGGCAACCACAGCAACCACAGCAACCACAACAACAATAGCAACAACAGCAACCACAGCAACCACAGCAATAACAGCAACAGCACCAACACCACCAGCACCACCAACACCAGCAGCGACAGCAGCGACATCAACGACAGCAGCGACAGCCACAGCAGCCACAGCAGCCACAACCCCCACAGCAGCCCCAGCAACAACAGCAACCACATCAACCACAGCAACCACAACAACCTAAGCAACCACAACCACCACACCCACCACACCCGACACACCCGCCACAACATCAACAACAGCAATAACAGCAATAACAGCAACCACAACAACCACAGCAACCACAGCAACCACAGCAACAACAGCAACAACAGCAACCACAGCAACAACAGCAACCACAGCAACCACAGCAACAACAGCAACCACAGCAACCACAACAACCACAGCAACAACAGCAACCACAGCAACCACAGCAACGACAGCAACCACAGCAACCACAACAACCACACCAACCACAGCAACCACAGCAGCCACAGCAAACACAGCACCCACAACAACCACAGCAACGACAACAACAACATCAACCACAGCAACAACAGCCGCCACACCCGCCACAAAATCAACAACAACAACAACAGCAACAACAACAGCAACAACAGCAACAACAGCAACGACAACAACGACAGCAACCACAACAACCACAGCAACCACAACAACAACAGCAACAACAACAAACACATCAACAACAGCAACAACAGCAACCACAGCAACCAGAGCAACCACAGCAACCACAACAACCACAGCAACCACAGCAACAACTGCAACAACTGCAACCACAGCACCCACAGCAACCACAGCAAACACAGCAACCTCAGCAACAACAGCAACCACAGCAACCACAGCAACGACAGCAACCACAGCAACCACAACAACGACAGCAACGAGAGCAACGACAGCAACAAGAGCAACCACAGCAACCACAGCAGCCACAACAGCCACACCCGCCAAAACCGCCACAACCGCCACAACAGCAACAACGGCAACCACAGCAACCACAGCAACAACCACAGCAACCACACCACAGCAACCACAACAACCACAGCAACCACAACAACCACAGCAACCACAGCAACAACAGCAACAACAGCAACCACAGCAACCACAGCAACCACAGCAACCACAGCAACGACAGCAACGAGAGCAACGACAGCAACCACAGCAACCACAGCAACCACAGCAACCACAGTAACCACAGCAACAACAGCAACCACAGCAGGCACATCAGCCACACCCGCCAAAACCGCCACAACAGCAACAACAGCAACAACGGCAACAACGGCAACCACAGCAACCACAGCAACAACAGCAACAACCACAGCAACCACACCACGGCAACCACAACAACCACAGCAACCACAGTGATGTGTGCTAAACGGACTATAAAAATTAACTAAATTAGACTCGCTAGACTAGACATTCTAAGTTTTAAATTTATAGACTAAGACTCTCTAAAACCTAAACCACACAACCGGCAAGTGTACCGGTCAATGTAGTATAGCCTAAGCAAGTCCGAGTATCGAACCCACGAGACTCTCTGATTACGCTAATTAGACTCTATCTAGACCTAGACTGACACAACTTAACTATTTAATTGGTTGGGGGGGGGGATACGGAAAACTAAGGAAATCTATATTAAACTACTAAATTAAACTAAAACTAGACTAATACGAAAGAAGGCAAAGATGATTCTTATATGAGAGACAAGACCACCTAGACAAGAATCCTGGATTGTTTTTAAGAGATTACCGATTAAGTTAAATGCACGAGTTATGGAACCGGGATCTTAAAATACTAAACCTATTAAGAACCATCGAGGCCCCTCGACCCTTCTCAAGGAGAAACCTGTGGCACTACCTAGGTCGTTAATTCTACCGGTTATTAGACGCCTTCCCAGTTGTCTAATTATTGTGTAAGTACCCTAATATTGACCTATTCTTTCCCAATCCTAGATCTAGGGTAGTTTGAAGTAATTAACTTGACTTGATAGACTAATAAAACCGACAGGTAAACCAAGACATAACCTTTCCCAAGGCCTATCTAAAGCAATTCGCCGGGTAAGACCTACCAATAGCCCCTCACTTCCCAGGTATTAGGACTAGTAGAACACTAAGACTTAGCAAATTATTATCAGTTACTTCTAGGGGTTATTGGCCAATTCTCCCTAAAGAGTGAAGGTTTTCTAACGTGATATAGACACTCACCGAAACCCTAAACCCTAATATGACTCTATGTTGTGATATAGACCGTCACTAAGAATCATATGAAGCAAGTAATAACAATGAACCAATTCAAAGTACGCATACACATCAAACCATTAAATCAAACCTCTTACTAAACACAATCACCCATAACAATCATGCAAATAACAAAAACCGTAAAATCTTTATATTAATCCATTCATCAAAGTCTAGGCGGTTAACAAAATCTAGCAAAAAAACATGGTATTAAAAATAATCAAACAAGGTCTAAATACTGAATTCATCGACATAAAGAACAAGAAAAATAGATAACAAGAAAAACCAGGAAGTTAGAACCCGTTAATCCTTGATCTCTATGTTTCCAGTTCTTGCAAAAGAAATCTCACAATTCCCAACTGATGTCTTCGTACGACCCCCTTGTTCCAGTCGTCTCTCCTTGCTGCTGTCGAATGTCCTCTTTCTCCATTATGGCCGCCCCCTAAACTTCACGTTGATATTGTGTATATTATTTTTCTTTTTTAGTGGATCCTCACAACAAAAATAATAAGCCTGCAATTTCGTTTTTTTCCGTCTCAGATCATAGGTATCCAATAGGGCCCATAAAGATCACAAATTCACAAAATCCGTTGGGCATATTCCTCTTGGCAGCCCACTATTGACCTTTTCAAAAAGACTTAGCCAAGCCCTCCTAAGAATATATGATTCGTCCAATTTAGCCTAACAAATTACTTGCAAGGCCATTTAGTTACATCAACCTTTAATTCTCACCTCATCAATTTCTTTATTTTGATTTTTAAACTCCACTAATTTATATAATAGAGATAGTGGCTTTGGCCCACTCCAGGAAAATAGCTGCGATTTCACTTCTGTCACTGGCGCCCTACTCTGCCCAACTGGCTGGTCATTCCCATATTACTCGTTTTTGCTCAATTTACACCAGGACCTGGCAAAACACAAAATAATGTAATATAACACTAAAACTAAAAAGAACAAATAAAAACTATACAAAAATTATACAATTTACACGGGACAAATATGTGTATTTTACCCCACATCACACAGCAACCACAGCAACCACAGCAACAACAGCAACCACAGCAACCACAACAACCACAGCAACCACACCAACCATAGCAACAACAGCAACCACAGCAACAAAAGCAACCACAGCAACCATAGCCACCACAGCAACCACAGCAACAACAGCAACCACAGCAACCACAACAACCACAACAACCACAGCAACAACAGCAACCACAGCAACAACAACAACAACAACAACAACAGCAACCACAGCAACCACAGCAACAACAACAACCACAACAACCACAGCAACAACAGCAACCACAGCAACAACAGCAACCACAGCAACAACAGCAACCACAGCAACCACAGCAACCACAGCAACAACAGCAACCACAGCAGCAATAGCAGCCACAGCTGCCACAGCAGCAATAGCAGCCACAGCTGCCACAACATCCACAGGAACCCCCAGCAACAACAGCAACCACAGCAACAACAGCAACCACAGCAACAACAGCAACTACAACAACCACAGCAACCACAGCAACCACACCAACCACAGCAACAACAACAACCACAGCAACAACAACAACCACAACAACCACACCAACCACAACAACCACAGCAACCACAGCAACAACAGCAACCACAGCAACAACAGCAACCACAACAACCACAGCAACCACGGCAACCACAGCAACCACATCAGCAATAGCAGCCACATCTGCCACAGCAGCAATAGCAGCCACAGCTGCCACAGCTGCCACAACAACCACAGCAACCACAGCTACAACAACAACAACAACAACCACAGCAACCACCGCAACCACACCAACCACAACAACAACAGCAACCACAACAACCATCGCAACCACATCAACAACCGCAACCACAACAACAACAGCAACCACAGCAACCACCGCAACCACAGCAACCACATCAACAACTGCAACAACTGCAACAACAGCAACCACGGCAACCACAACAACCACAGCAACCACAGCAACCATAACAACAACAGCAACCACATCAACAACAGGAACAACAGCAACCACAGCAACCACAGCAACCACAGCAACGACAGCAACGACAGCAACAACAGCAACCACAGCAACCACCGCAACCACAACAACCACACCAACCACAGCAACAACAGCAACCACAGCAACCACAGCCACCACAGCAACAACAGCAACCACAACAACCACAACAACAACAGCAACCACAGCAACCACAGCAACAACAGCAACAACAGCAACAACAGCAACCACAGCAACCACAACAACCACAACAACAGCAACCACAGCAACCACAGCAACCACATCTACAACAGCAACAACAGCAACCACAGCAACCACAGCAACAACAGCAACCACAGCAACCACAGCAACCACAGCAACAACAACAATCACAGCAACAACAACAACCACAGCAACCACAGCAACAACAGTAACCACAGCAACCACAGCAGCAATAGCAGCCACAGCAACAACAACAACCACAACAACCACAGCAACCACAACAACCACAGCAACAACAGCAACAACAGCAACCACAGCAACCACAGCAACGACAGCAACCACATCAACAAAAGCAACGACAGCAACCACAGCAACAACAGCAACCATAGCAACAACAGCAACCACACCAACCACAACAACAGCAACAACAACAACAACAACAACAGCAACCACAGCAACCACAGCAACCACAACAACCACAGCAACAACAGCAACAACAACAACATGCAGTAGTAGCAGCTTTGACACCGTTCAACAACAACAGCAGCAGCAGCAACAACAACAACACAACCACAGCAATAACAGCAACAGCAACAGCACCAACACCAACACCAACATCACCAGCAGCGACAGCCACAGCAGCCACGGCAGCCACAACAGCCACAGCAACAACAAAAACCACATCAACCACAGCAACCAGAGCAACTACAGCAACCACAGCCACCACACCCGCCACAACCGCCACAACAGCCACAACATCAACCACAACAACCACAGCAACCACAACAACCAAAGCAACCACTGCAACCACAGCAACAACAGCAACAACAGCAACCACAGCAACCATAGCAACCACAACAACAACAGCAACAACAGCAACCACAACACCCACAGCAACAACAGCAACAACAGCAACCACAACAACAGCAACCACAACAACCACAGAAACCACAGCAACAACAACAGCAACCACAGCAACAACAACAACAACCACAGCAACAACACCAACAACAGCAACCACAGCAGCCACAGCAACCACAGCAACAACAGCAACCACAACAGCCACAGCAGCCACACCCGCCACACCCGCCACAATCGCCACAACCGCCATAACAGCAACAACGGCAACAACGACAACAACAGCAACCACAGCAACCACAGTAACAACAGCAACCACAGCAGCCACACCCGCCACACCCGCCACAACCGCCACAACAGCAACCACAGCAACAACAGCAACAACGGCAACAACAGCAACCACAGCAACCACAGCAACAACAGCAACCACAGTAACAACAGCAACCACAGCAACCACAACAACAACAGCAACCACAACAAGCACAGCAACAACAACAACAGCAACCACAGCAACAACAGCAACCACAACACCCACAGCAACAACAGCAACCACAGCAACCACAGCAACAACAGCAACTACAGCAACCACAGCAACGACAGCAACAACAGCAACAACAGCAACCACAACAACCACAGCAACCAGCAACCACAGCAACAACAGCAACCACAACAACCACAACAACCACAGCAACCACAGCAACCACAGCAACCACAGCAACAAGAGCAACAAGAGCAACCACAGAAACCACAGCAACCACAGCAACAACAGCAACCACAACAACCATAGCAACAACAGCAACCACACCAACCACAACAGCAACAACAGCAACAACAACAACAACAACCACAGCAACCACAACAACCACAACAACAACAACAACAAGATGCAGCAGCAGCAGCTTTGTCACCGTTCAACAACAACAGCAACAACAACAGCAGCAGCAACAACAACAACAGCAACAACAACAACACAACCACAACAATAACAGCAACAACACCAACATCACCAGCAGCGACAGCCACAGCAGCCACGACAGCCACGGCAGCCACAGCAGCCACAGCAACAACAGCAACCACATCAACCACAGCAACCACAACCACAGCCACCACACCCGCCACAACAGCCACAACAGCAACAACAGCAACAACAACAACCACAGCAACCAAAGCAACCATAGCAACCACAGCAACCACAACAACCATAGCAACCACACCAACCACAGCAACCATAACAACCACAGCAACAACAGCAACAACAACAACCACAGCAGCAGCAGCAGCAACAACAACAACACAACCACATCAATAACAGCAACAACACCAACACCAACATCACCAGCAGCGACAGCAGCGACAGCCACAGCATCCACAGCAGCCACGGCAGCCACAGCAGCCACAACAGCCACAACAACAACAGAAACCACATCAACCACAGCAACCAGAGCAACTACAGCAACCACAGCCACCACACCCGCCACAACCGCCACAACAGCCACAACATCAACCACAGCAACCACAGCAACAACAGCAACCACAGTAACCATAGCAACCACAGCAACAACAACAACTACAGCAACCACAACACCCACAGCAACAACAGCAACCACAGCAACAGCAACAACAGCAACCACAACAACCACATCAACCACAACAACAACAACAACAGCAACCACAGCAACAACAACAACAACAACCACAGCAACAACAGCAACAACAGCAACCACAGCAACCACAGCAACAACAGCAACCACTACAGCCACAGCAGCCACACCCGCCACACCCGCCACAACCGCCACAACCGCCATAACAGCAACAACAGCAACAACGGCAACAACGACAACAACAGCAACCACAGCAACCACAGTAACAACAGCAACCACAGCAGCCACACCCGCCACAACCGCCACAACAGCAACCACAGCAACAACAGCAACAACGGCAACAACAGCAACCACAGTAACAACAGCAACCACAGTAACAACAGCAACCACAGCAACAACCACAGCAACAACAGCAACAACAGCAACCACACCAACCACAGCAACAACAGCAACCACAGCACCCACAGCAACAACAGCAACCACAGCAACCACAGCAACAACAGCAACTACAGCAACCACAGCAACGACAACAACAACAGCAACAACAGCAACCACAGCATCCACAGCAACCACAGCAACCAGCAACCACAACAACCACAACAACCACAGCAACCACAGCAACCACAGCAACAAGAGCAACAAGAGCAACCACAGCAACCACAGCAATAACAGCAACCACAGCAACAACAGCAACCACACCAACCACCACAACCACAACAACAACAACAACAACAACAACAACAACAACAGCAACCACAACAACCACAGCAACCACAACAACAACAACAACAGCAACCACAGCAACAACAACAACAACCACAGCAACCACAGCAACAACAGCAACAACAGCAACCACAGCAACCACAGCAACCACAGCAACAACAGCAACCACTACAGCCACAGCAGCCACACCCGCCACACCCGCCACAACCGCCACAACCGCCACAACCGCCACAACCGCCATAACAGCAACAACAGCAACAACGGCAACAACGACAACAACAACAACCACAACAACCACAGCAACCACAGTAACAACAGCAACCACAGCAGCCACACCCGCCACAACCGCCACAACAGCAACCACAGCAACAACAGCAACAACGGCAACAACAGCAACCACAACAACCACAGTAAACAACAGCAACCACAACAACCACAGCAACAACAGCAACAACAGCAACCACAACAACCACAGCAACAACAGCAACCACAACAACCACAGCAACAACAGCAACCACAGCAACCATAGCAACAACAGCAACTACAGCAACCACAGCAACGACAACAACAACAGCAACAACAGCAACCACAGCATCCACAGCAACCACAGCAACCAGCAACCACAGCAACCACAGCAACCACAGCAACCACAGCAACAAGAGCAACAAGAGCAACCACAGCAACCACAGCAACCACAGCAATAACAGCAACCACAACAACAACAGCAACCACACCAACCACCACCACAACAACAACAACAACAACAACAACAACAACCACAACAACCACAACAACCACAACAACAACAACAATATGCAGCAGCAACAGCTTTGTCACCGTTCAACAACAACAGCAACAACAATAGCAGCAGCAACAACAACAACAGCAACAACAACAACACAACCACAGCAATAACAGCAACGACACCAACATCACCAGCAGCGACAGCCACAGCAGCCACGGCAGCCACGGCAGCCACAGCAACAACAGCAACCACATCAACCACAGCAACCACAACCACAGCCACCACAACCGCCACAACAGCCACAACAGCAACAACAGCAACCACAGCAACCACAGCAACCACAGCAACCACACCAACCACACCAACCACACCAACCACAGCAACCATAGCAACCACAGCAACCACAGCAACCACAGCAACAACAGCAACAACAGCAACCACAGCAACCACAGAAACCACAGCAACAACAGCAACAACAACAACAACGGCAACAACAGTAACAACGGCAACAACAGCAACCACAGCAACCAGAGCAACAACAGCAACCACAGCAACAATAGCAACAACAGCAAGCACAGCAACAACAGCAACAACAACAACCACAACAGGTACAACAACCACAGCAACCACAGCAACCACAGCAACCACAGCAACAACAGCAACAATAGCAACCACAGCACCCACAGCATCAACAGCAACCACAGTAACCACAGCAACAACAGCAACAACAGCAACAACAGCAACCACAGCAACAACAGCAACAACAGCAACAACAGCAACCACAGCAACCACAGCAACCACAACAACAACAGCAACAACAGCAACCACAGCAACCACAGCAACCACAGCAACCACAGCAACAACAGCAACAACAGCAACCACAGCAACCACAGCAACCACAACAACCACAGCAACCACAGCCACCACAAAAACAACAACAACCACAGCCACCACAACAACAACAGTAACCACAACAACCACAGCAACCACAGCAACCACAGCAACAACAGCAACCACAGCGACCACAGCAACCAAAGCAACCAAAGCAACCACAGCAACCAAAGCAACCACAGCAACCACAGCAACAACAGCAGCAACAACAACAACAACAGCAACCACAGCAACCACAACAACCACAGCAACAACAACAACATGCAGCAGCAGCAGCAGCTTTGTCACCGTTCAACAACAACAGCAGCAGCAACAACAACATGCAGCAGCAGCAGCAGCTTTGTCACCGTTCAACAACAACAGCAGCAACAGCAACAACAACAACAACAACAACAACAACAACAACACAACCACAGCAATAACAGCAACAGCAACAGCACCAACACCAACATCACCAGCAGCGACAACAGCGACAACCACAGCAACCACAGCAACCACAGCAACCACAACAACCACAGCAACAACAGCAACCACAGCAACCACAGCAACAACAGCAACAACAGCAACCACACCAAGCACAGCAACAATAGCTACAACAGCAACCACAACAATCACAGCAACCACAGCAAACACAGCAACCACAGCAACAACAACAGCAACCACAGCACCCACAGCAACAACAGCAACCACAGCAACAGCAACAACAGCAACCACAGCACCAACAGCAACCACAGCATCAACAGCAACAACAGCAACCACAACAAGCACAGCAACAACAACAACAACCACAACAACCACAACAACCACAGCAACCACAACAACCACAGCAACCACAGCAACCACAGCAACCACAGCAACCACAGCAGCCACAGCAACAACCGCAACCACATCAACCATAGCAACCACAGCAACCACAGCAACCACAGCCACCACACCCGCCACAACAGCCACAACATCAACAACAGCAACAACAGCAACAACAGCAACCACAACAACCACAACAACCACAGCAACTACAGCAACCACAGCAACAACAGCAACCACAGCAACCACAACAACAACGGCAACCACAGCAACCACAGCAACAACAGCCACAACAACAACCGCAACCACAGCAACAACAGCAACCACAGCAACCACAGCAGCCACAACAACCACAACAGCCACACCCGCCACACCCGCCACAACCGCAACAACAGCAACCACAGTAACCACAGCAACCACAGCAACCACAGCAACCACAGCAACCACAGCAACAAGAGCAACAAGAGCAACCACAGTAACCACAGCAACCACAGCAACCACAACAACCACAGCAACAAGAGCAACAAGAGCAACCACAGCAACCACAGCAACAACAGCAACCACACCAACCACCACAACAACAACAACAACAACAACAACAACCACAGCAACCACAACAACCACCACAACAACAACAACATGCAGCAGCAACAGCTTTGTCACCGTTCAACAACAACAGCAACAACAATAGCAGCAGCAACAACAACAACAGCAACAACAACAACACAACCACAGCAATAACAGCAACAACACCAACATCACCAGCAGCGACAGCCACAGCAGCCACGGCAGCCACAGCAACAACATCAACCACATCAACCGCAGCAACCACAACCACAGCCACCACAACCGCCACAACAGCCACAACAGCAACAACAGTAACAACAGCAACAACCGCAACCACAGCAACCAAAGCAACCACAGCAACCACAGCAACCACAACAACCACAGCAACCACAGCAACCACAGCAACCAGAGCAACCACAGCAACCACAACAACAACAGCAACAACAGCAACCACAGCAACCACAGCAACCACAGCAACCACAGCAACAACAGCAACAACAACAACAACAACGGCAACAACAGTAACAACGGCAACAACAACAACCACAGCAACCACAGCAACCAGAGCAACAACAGCAACCACAGCAACAATAGCAACAACAGCAAGCACAGCAACAACAACAACCACAACAACCACAGCAACCACAGCAACCACAGCAACCACAGCAACCACAGCAACAACAGCAACAACAGCAACCACAGCACCCACAGCACCAACAGCAACCATAGTAACCACAGCAACAACAGCAACAACAGCAACCACAACAACAACAGCAACAACAGCAACCACAGCAACCACAGCAACCACAGCAACCACAGCAACCACAACACCAACAGCAACAACAGCAACGACAGCAACCACAGCAACCACAGCAACAACAGCAACAACAGCAACCACAGCAACCACAGCAACCACAGCAACCACAGCAACCACAACAACCACAGCAACCACAGCCACCACCACAACAACAACAACCACAGCCACCACAACAACAACAGTAACCACAACAACCACAGCAACCACAGCAACAACAGCAACCACAGCGACCATAGCAACCAAAGCAACCACAGCAACCACAGCAACCAAAGCAACCACAGCAACCACAGCAACAACAAGAGCAACAACAACAACAACAGCAACCACAACAACCACAACAACCACTACAACCACGGCAACAACAACAACATGCAGCAGCAGCAGCAGCTTTGTCACCGTTCAACAACAACAGCAGCTGCAACAACAACATGCAGCAGCAGCAGCTTTATCACCGTTCAATAACAACAGCAGCAACAGCAACAACCACAGCAACAACAACAACACAACCACAGCAACCACAGCAACCACAACAACCACAACAACCACAGCGACCACAGCAACTAAAGCAACCACAGCAACCACAGCAACCAAAGCAACCAAAGCAACCACAGCAACAACAACAACCACATCAACCACAGCAACCACAGCAACAACAGCAACAACAACAACCACATCAACCACAGCAACCACAGCAACCACAACAACCACAGCAACGACAGCAACCAGCAACCACAGCAACAACAGCAACCACAGCAACCACAACAACCACAACAACCACAGCAACCACACCAACAACAGCAACCACAGCAACCACAGCAACAAGAGCAACCACAGCAACCACAGCAACCACAGCAACGACAGCAACCACAGCAACCACAGCAACCACATCAACCACAGCAACCACAGCAACCACAGCAACAACAGCAACCACAGCAACGACAGCAACCACAGCAACCACAACAACCACAGCAACCACAGCAACCACAGCAACAACAGCAACCACAGCAACCACAACAACCACACCAACCACAGCAACAACAGCAACCACAGCAGCCACAGCAGCCACACCCGTCACACCCGCCACAACCGCCACAACAGCAACAACAACAACAACGGCAACAACAGCAACCACAGCAACCACAGCAACCAGAGCAACAACATCAACCACAGCAACCACAGCAACAACAGCAACCACAACAAGCACAGCAACAACAGCAACAACAGCAACCACAACAACCACAGCAACCACAGCAACCACAGCAACCACAGCAACAACAGCAACCACAGCAAGAACAGCAACCACAGCAACCACAGCAACAACAGCAACAATAGCAACCACAGCAACAACAGCAACAACAGCAACCACAGCAACCACAGCAACCACAGCAACAACAGCAACAACATCAACCACATCAACCACAATAACCACAGCAACCACAACAACAAGAGCAACAAGAGCAACCACAACAACCACAGCAACCACAGCAACAACAGCAACCACAGCACCACAGCAATAATAGCAACCACACCAACCACAACAACAGCAACAACAGCAACAACAACAACGACAACAACCACAGCAACCACAACAACCACTACAACCACAGCAACAACAACAACATGCAGCAGCAGCAGCAGCTTTGTCACCATTCAACAACAACAGCAGCAGCAGCAACAACATGCAGCAGCAGCAGCTTTGTCACCGTTCAACAACAACAGCAGCAGCAACAACAACAACAACAATAGCAACAACAACAACACAACCACAGCAATAACAGCAACAGCAACAGCACCAACACCAACATCACCAGCAGCGACAGCAGCGACAACCACAGCAACCACAGCAACCACAACAACCACAGCAACAACAGCAACCACAGCAACCACAGCAACAACAGCAACAACAGCAACCACAACAAGCACAGCAACAATAGCAACAACAGCAACCACAACAACCACAGCAACCACAGCAAACACAGCAACCACAGCAACCACAGCAACAACAGCAACAACAGCAACAACATCAACCACAGCAACCACAGCAACAGCAACAACAGCAACGATAGCAACCACAGCACCAACAGCAACCACAGCATCAACAGCAACAACAACAACCACAACAAGCACAGCAACAACAGCAACAACAGCAACCACAACAACCACAGCAACCACAGCAACCACAGCAACCACAGCAACCACAGCAACCACAGCAACCACAGCAGCCACAGCAGCCACAACAACAACAGCAACCACATCAACCACAGCAACCACAGCCACCACACCCGCCACACCCGCCACAATAGCCACAACATTAACAACAGCAACAACAGCAACAACAGGAACAACAGCAACAATAGCAACAACAGCAACCACAACAACCACAACAACCACAGCAACCACAACAACCACAGCAACAACAGCAACCACAACAACCACAACAACAACCACAGCAACCACAGCAACAACAGCAACAACAGCAGCCACAACAACAACCGCAACCACAGCAACAACAGCAACCACAGCAACCATAGCAGCCACAGCAGCCACAACAGCCACAACAGCCACACCCGCCACGCCCGCCACACCCGCCACAACCGCCACAACCGCCACAACAGCAACAACGGCAACAACGGCAACAACAGCAACCACAACAGCAACCACAGCAAGCACAGCAACCACAGCAACCACAGCAACCACAGCAACCACAGCAACCACAGCAACAACAGCAACAACAGCAACCACATCAACCACAGCAACCACATCAACCACAACAACAACAGCAACCACAACAACAACAGTAACCACAACAACCCCAGCAACCACAGCAACAACAGCAACCACAACAACCACAGCGACCACAGCAACTAAAGCAACCACAGCAACCACAGCAACCACACCAACCATAGCAACAACAGCAACCACAGCAACAACAGCAACCACAATAACAGCAGCAACAACAGCAACAACAGCAACAACTTCAACAACAGCAGCCACAGCAGCCACAGCAGCCACAACAACGACAGCAACGACAGCAACAACAGCAACAACAACAACCACATTAACCACAGCAACCACAGCCACCACAGCCACCACACCCGCCACAACAACCACAACATCAACAACATCAACAACAGCAACAACATCAACAACAGCAACGACAACAACAACAGCAACGACAGCAACCACAGCAACCACAGCAACCACAGCAACCACAACAACCACAGCAACAACAGCAACCACAGCAACAACAGTAACCACAGCAACCACAGCAACAACAACAACCACAGCAACAACAGCAACCACAGCAACAACAACAACAATAATAAAAGAGTTAAAAACATAAAAATCCCCTTATTTTCCATTTATATAGCAGTATCCTCACCGCCACAACCGCCACAACAGCAACCACAACAACAACAACAACCACAGCAACCACAGCGGCCACAGCAACAACAGCAACCACAACAACCACTGCAACCACAGCAAGCATAGCAACAACAGAAACCACAGCAACCACAACAACCACAGCAACCACAGCAACAACAGCAACAACAGCAACAACAGCAACAACAGCAACCACATCAACCACAGCAACAACAACAACAATAATAAAAGAGTTAAAAACATAAAAATCCCCTTATTTTCCAATTATATAACAGTATCCTCACAATACCCCTCACACTTTTTCGTCTCACTTTGTTTGCTCTTCAAGAAAACTTGTTCCTCCTCATAATTTGAGCTGAACCAAGCGGAGCGAACCTTTGCTCATGCTTGGCTAGTTTTAGTTTACAAACCGAACCGAGTAGAACGGTTCGTTTACAACCGAACGTAAAATCAAACAAACATTTTCCAAACAAATTCCGAACGAGCGTCGAGCGAGCGACAAGCGGTTCATCAATATCTTTTTCACTCTTCCATTAATTAAATAATAATAATAATAAGTTCCATTAAATAATAATAATAATAATAATAATAATAATAATAATAATAATAATAATAATAAAAGAGTTAAAAACATAAAAATCCCCTTATTTTCCATTTATATATATCAGCATCCTCCCTCACAATACCCCTCACACTTTTTCATCTCACTTTGTTTGTTCCTCAAGAAAACTTGTTCCTCCTCCATTCTCTCCGGCGACAAGATGCCTACCGATATTGAAGATGAGATCAGAGACGAGAAGAACCCACCACCACTCGATGAAGACGATATCGCTCTCCTCAAGACTTATGTAACAAACCCCTCTTTCTATCTCTCTACAAAAACCCTAATTTTATCTTTACTCGTTTCGTTCTTTAAATTCATTAGATTCAAACCTATTTCTGTTTTAGATTTAGTATTTGTTAGTTGTATTAAGGTGGATTTGTTATTGATGTAGGGATTGGGGCCTTATTCTACCAGCATCAAGAAAGCAGAGAAAGATGTGAAGGATATGGCCAAAAGGATCAATGATTTATGTGGTATGTTTCACTTAAGGGGTTTTGTTTATGTTATCTGTTTGTTTGATTAGTGGTTTTTGGTACAACATAGCTGTTTGATTATTTGAAGGTGAAGTAAGCAGTTTCAGCTTTGGTTATTGAATCTTTTATGTGTAGATCTGAATCTCTGATTATGACCTAATTGACAAACGCTTTAACCAACTGTTTGCATACATACCTGATTACAAAACCATGTTTCATGCCTCTCTTTACCCGTTGGGTTCAGAGGTATCGGTTCGCATACATACCCGATTACAAAACCATGTCGCATACATACGTCACGATTAAAAAAGCGCGCCTTAGGCGTCTGCAACAAGGCTCAAGCCCTTGGCTTTTGGTAGCAAGTTGTTGTACAACATGCTTTTCAGGTTGTACATGTATGTAATTTCCATATTAAAAATATATAAAGTTTATTTTTTTCTCAATATTGGATAACTGATGCTAGAATCGTGTAGAAAATATACAAAAAATTATATAATTATTTCCACCTCGGGTATGAAAATCAGTGTCTTTTTTGTCTGGCGCCTAAGTTTTAGACCTTATCGCTTTTGTGCGCTTCTTGCTTTTTAAAACCAAGCAGACGGGTTATGATATCTTTTAAGATTATAAAAAATACTACTATATACGGTTTTGTTGCGGGTAATTGGGCGGGTATATCCTAGTACTAATACCATACCCGTCCCAAACCCCTTAAAAATTTTTAGAACTAATATCTTACCCGAATAGCCATCCGGAATGTTTCGGGATTTTGTGTTGATTGTGGATTTTTTTTGCCATCTCTAATTTCAAACAACCCCTTAGCTGTGATTTATGGTATGTCCTACACACATTATGTAGATACTGTTAGTCAAATACGATGACCATTTTTTTCCTGAACTGGAGTTCTAATCATCTTCAACTTTGACAGGTATTAAGGAATCAGACACTGGTCTAGCTGCACCTAGCCAATGGGATCTTGTTTCCGATAAACAAATGATGCAAGAGGAGCAACCTCTTCAGGTTCATAACTTCATATTACCTTATAACAAAAAAAACATTTGATAGCAATAGGTTCGGTAACGGCTATAAAATTAAAACTCTAAATAAAACGGATAGAACTAACGGTCTCTTGTGATACAGAAACACCACACAAGAAAAACGATTAGGGCAAAACTAAACGAAAATCAAGATACAGATACACCACTTGACTCTAATCTAGGCTCCAAGAACACCATTCAAGTTGCCAAACTTGAACTAGCATGGAAATAATTAATCAACTCATAATCCAATGAGAAAATTAACCAAAGAAACTTTTCATAAACTCCAAAAAAACTGTCTGCATTTCATTTAACTTGCGATACATATAGATGCAAAAGAAACCCACCCACGTTTCCTTACATATAGGAAATTGAATAACTTACTTGAAAACAAAATAAAACAAAACTAACAAATAAATAAAAATAACATTGGATGAAAATAAAAGTTAACTACTGATTGAAAACGTGGGGTGCATGGGCATGCATGGAATCAATTCATGTTGAAGACGTATTCGGGTCGACCCGGATATAATTGAACCAGCCCTGGCCCGACTTTGCCTGACTCGTGAAGTTCATTTCTTGGTCTGATTGTATTAACGATTAACCGGTCGCAATTCCTATCAACATTTTTTTTTCTCTCTGATTTACAAATGCTGTGTTGGTTATGAACGCAGGTGGCTAGATGCACAAAGATAATTAACCCAAACACAGAAGACGCAAAATACGTTATCAATGTCAAACAAATTGCAAAGGTATTTGAAACTTTGGTTAAGTTTATATTCGTACTATGTTTATATCTGGACCAATTCATCTGATATTTGATTTTTATAAATTTACAGTTTGTTGTTGGGTTGGGTGACAAAGTTTCACCAACTGATATCGAAGAAGGCATGCGTGTTGGGTAGGTTGCAGTGTTCATTATTCGTTTTTAACTTTAACGATTTTTCAAAGTAATCTTTAACATTGGTACTTAATTATCCATTGTAGTGTTGATCGAAATAAATACCAGATTCAGATCCCATTGCCTCCCAAGATTGATCCTAGCGTCACCATGATGACAGTGGAGGAAAAGCCAGATGTGACATATAATGATGTCGGTGGATGTAAAGAACAGATTGAAAAAATGAGAGAGGTGTGTAACAATTGCTATTAAAAAAAGAGTAAAATGCCATTTTCGTAGGTTTGTCCAGTTTTGCGACTTTCATCTAAAGGTTTGTTTTTCCGCATCTAAGATCCAAAAGGTTTGAAATCTTGCCATTTTCGGCCTGCTCGTTAAGTCCATCCATTTTTCTCCATTAATTCAGGGGTATTTCTGTCCTTTTGTTAACTTAAAGGGCAATTCAGTCTTTTTCAGGGGTATGCGGTCTTTTTACATAAAGTGAAAAAGATCGAATTGCCCTTTAGTTTAACAAAAAGACGGAAATACTCTTGACTTAACGGAGAAAAAGGATGTAGTTAATAAGGCGACAAGATTTCTAACCTTTTGGATCCAGATGCGGAAAAACAAACCTTTGGATGAAAGTCGCAAAACTGGTCAAACCTTAAGGACGAAAATGGTATTTTACTCTAGAAAAAATAGTGAACTTTTATAATATCTTTTATTCGATGCAAGTGCAGGTTGTTGAACTACCCATGCTTCACCCTGAGAAATTTGTTCAACTTGGAATCGATCCACCGAAAGGAGTTCTCTGCTATGGCCCACCTGGAACTGGCAAAACACTTTTAGCAAGAGCCGTTGCTAACAGAACCGATGCATGTTTCATTCGTGTGATTGGAAGTGAATTGGTTCAGAAATATGTTGGTGAGGGGGCCCGCATGGTTCGCGAACTATTTCAGGTTCTACATTTAAGTTCGAATTATATTATCATTATCATTGAACATGGGTTAACCGAATGACGAGAAAAAACTGACTTGGTTAACAGATGGCTCGGTCGAAAAAGGCTTGCATTGTTTTCTTTGATGAGGTGGATGCCATTGGTGGTGCACGTTTTGATGACGGTGCTGGTGGTGATAATGAGGTTCAACGTACCATGCTTGAGATTGTGAATCAGCTTGATGGTTTTGATGCTCGTGGTAATATCAAGGTTCTAATGGCAACAAATAGGTATGTTTATATTATATAAACTGGTAAACTGCATGAAATGGAAACAAACTTCAGACCTTTTCCAGATTTTAGTAATTAACTAATAATTAGGCGCAAAATAGGAACCAACTTCATTTTATGGCCAATTCTAGCAACCAAGTTAAATAATATTGTTGGTTGGTGCAACCTGCAACTAATTATCTTTTTGCTGAGTTTTAAAATTTGTTAAATTGCTAAATTTTCATCTTCTTTGTCATTTTGGTGTATATTTCGATAATGTCGTGTGGCATCTTATGTGAAATTTTATAATTATTGTATCTGTAATAAAAAAGTGAACATTTTTTTAACTTGTAAATACGATAATCTTTGAAAAAAAACCAGATGAACAGTTTTTTTTTTTTGCATATGTGGCGTTTGATGTGGTTACTGGCATATAGGGCCGTTCAAATCGCTCGCCGCTCGCTCGACGCTCATTTCGGAAATTGCTCGTTCGATTTGACGCTCGGTTGTAAATGAGCCGCTCCGCTCGGTTCGGTTTGTAAACGAGCCAAGCATGACCAAAGGTCCGCTCGGCTTGGCTCGGCTCGAATTATTATTTTTTAATTAGCATACACAAACACAAACACAAACACATCCACATCCACATCCACATCCACATCCACAACCACAACCACAACCACATACACATAAATTAAATTTATAGTTTTATATATAGCACACTATATTAGATTGTGGTTCACTATATACAAATTTACAACTACATCTATACGTACTAGACCAACCACGCCAATAAAAAAAATTAATATCAAATCTCTATATTAGATTGTGGTTCACTATATACAAATTTACAACTACATCTATACGTACTAGACCAACCACATCCACATCCACATCCACAACCACATCCACAGCCACATCCACAGCCACATCCACATCCACAGCCACAGCCACAGCCACAGCCACATACACATACACATAAATTAAATTTATAGTTTTATATATAGCACACTATATTAGATTGTGGTTCACTATATACAAATTTACAACTACATCTATACGTACTAGACCAACCACATCCACATCCACATCCACATCCACAACCACATCCACAGCCACATCCACAGCCACAGCCACATACACATACACATAAATTAAATTTATAGTTTTATATATAGCACACTATATTAGATTGTGGTTCACTATATACAAATTTACAACTACATCTATACGTACTAGACCAGCCACATCCACAGCCACATCCACAGCCACAGCCACAGCCACATACACATACACATAAATTAAATTTATAGTTTTATATATAGCACACTGAGTGTTATGTGCCTTATGTCCAAGGCTTGATGCAAAACCACAATCGAGCCGGGGGTCTCATTGGAAGCAGCCTCTCTATTCCTACGGGGTAGAGGTAAGGCTGTCTACATCCCACCCTCCTCAGACCCTACCTTAGCTTTTGCTATTGGTGGGATATACTGAGTACGATGATGATGATGATATAGCACACTATATTAGATTGTGGTTCACTATATACAAATTTACAACTACATCTATACGTACTAGACCAACCACGCCAATAAAAAAAATTAATATCAAATCTAAAAGTTAAACCCTAAACCGATAAACGACAGGCTGCTTATCGCCTTAATGTTTCATGTCGTTACCCTAAGTCGATCGTCTCCTGCTCTCAACGTAATTGTTCGTGCAATATGATCACCGCCTTGTTGGCCACAACATTGTTATTCATAAGAAAAATATTATACCATGAAATGTGCATGTTTTTAAAAACATAAAAACTTGAGATCAAACATTGTCACTATCTCTCTCAACAAATTTAAAATCCGGCAACTTGGTTGTCCAAATTGCTCGAATTTCGCTCGACGCTCGCTCGAAATATTTACTGCTCGAAAAACGCTCGCTTGATTTGAGACTCGGTTTTAAATGAGCCGCTCCGCTCAGTTCGGTTTGTAAACGAGCCAAGCACGAGCAAAGGTCCGCTCGGTTCGGCTCGGCTCGGCTCGTGAACAGCCCTACTGGCATAGTATCGTGTACCACACATAGTTGTTAATTGCGACCGTAGCGGTCGCTATAGCGCGATTTATAGCGACGCGACGTACTGTCGCTATTTGGTTCATAGCGACGACTATCAAATTTAGTGACAGTTATTATTATTTTTTTAATTTTTTTAATGTTATAAAGGGTTATAGCTATAAAATAGCTAGATTTATAGGTTTTTGTTAAATATACATGTAAAATAGCATATATACAAGGGTATTTTGATGTAATATACATATAAAAATTTTCAAAATTCTTTTTCTAGTGTAATCGCTATTTATAAAATAGCCGTCGCTATTCGCTACGTAGCCTAGCCATGCCATGTCGCTATTTGTCGCTATTCGCTATCGACAACTATGGTACCACATCAGCACTTTACGGTTATAATGAGGTTGGTTGTTAAAATTGGTAATAGATTGAGTTGTTTTCTGTTTTACTTCTATTTCAAAGTTATAAAAAAAAGGGTCAGAAAAAATGTAATGTTTGTAACAGAAATTGGTAATAGATTGTGAGTTGGTTTCATGCAGTTTACCCATGTTCTATATCCACTTTTGATAACAACTGATTTTAAAATATTGCAACTGCTGATACGATCACCTGTTCAATTGTTATAATTCCAGACCAGATACCCTGGACCCTGCACTATTACGACCCGGAAGACTGGACAGAAAAGTGGAGTTCGGGTTACCTGATATGGAAAGCAGGACACAAATATTCAAGATTCATACACGAACAATGAACTGCGAAAGGGATATTCGTTATGAACTTTTGGCACGCCTTTGCCCTAATTCTACTGGTAACATCTCTTTATCAATCATATTTGTTCAAAACTATACATTAAATTAAATGGTCATAAAGTTTAGAAGTAACATTATTTTTGAATATGCAGGTGCGGATATTAGAAGCGTGTGCACAGAGGCGGGAATGTATGCAATCAGAGCACGCAGGAAGACGGTGACAGAAAAAGACTTTCTTGATGCAGTCAACAAGGTGATCAAGGGCTACCAGAAGTTCAGTGCTACTCCTAAATACATGGTTTACAATTGATGCATTTAGGGTCTGTTGGAGTTTGTTTTTAGCTTTGCATGGAAAAACCTAATTTTATGTGTTTTGTGTATCAACTTCTGATGACAATGCTTATATATTGTTATTTGTCTTTTCAAAATTGTAAGGATATTCTCATCGCTGGACATGTTTTAATTTGGTTTAAAGGAACATGCTTGCTTTATTATTATTATTATTATTATTATTATTATTATTATTATTATTATTATTATTATTATTATTATTATTATTATTTTTTTTTTTTTTTTTTGTAGTTGGTTAATGTATCAAAAGAAGGCCATATTATATACATAGTATTAAAGAACAATGTCTGTGGGGTTTCCACCAAACCCCCCCTCAACTTTTGCATACAACAATTCCAACCCCTTACCATCTTCTATTACTATACTAACCCCTCCAATTTTTAACCTATAAAATTTTTAACTCATTTATTTTTTTCAATAGCATTCGTTTACTAATTTCCGTTTCAAAAAACTAATTTGTCGCATGTTTAAAAACTTTATAAAATACCATTTTGATCCTCTCAAGTTTTTAATGTTTTGAGTTTACTTCTTTCGTTCTTTACTTTCTAAAAACTAATTTTTAAGTACGTATATCGTACAATTTTACTTTGCAAAACGCTGATGTTCTCCCTTTGATGTGAATGTATTTTCTTTTGTCCTTTTGTGGTTTTTTTTTAAGTTCTAATTAATTCTTTTTTATTATACGTGTCAGTTTTTTCTTTATACACGTTTTTATGCTTTTCTTTTTTGGGTACAATTCCTATGTTTGAGTCACGTCACATATAAATACGTTATGATTATACGATACAAATTCAATTTACTTTACCTTTTGATCCAAATGCAATACTTATATAGGTTACGTTGAGTTAAATCGGATACGTTGAAATGCGCGTTTTCATATGGTTAACGCATCACACAACGTTTGGATTAATCAATTTTGTGTTTGTAATGAGCCAGCGGCGCATCGCCCTCGAGGCATATTACTAGTAGTTTCCAAAAGACGAAAACACATAGAGGACAATGGACAAGCACAAAATGTATTTTGTTCTCTCATATGAAATATAAAACTGTTTCATATAATTTTATCATATTTTTTAAGTGCTTTACTTTGACCCAACATATTTTTAAACCCCTCTAACGAAAATTCTTGAATGTAACGTTGTTAATCCGAAAAAAATAGTTGAGTTCGATCCTTGAGTCAAACGGGTTTTGCTGATAATTTCAACGTCGTGCCTATGGGCGGGTGACTATCGGGTTTTCCCCGGAACTGGTGGTGAACTCGGATTACTCTCGGAGTACTTCATTTGATCCAGTGGGTACACTAAGAGTGCTCGGGATTGATTCCCGTTAAAAAAAAGTATTTAACCACATATAGCAATGGATCGGATTGCTACCGCTATTGCTTTAAGGAATAGAAATGTTCAAGTCGGTGAGACTATGTGTCGGTTGTCAATCGGCAGCTAACGAATATAGTTTGGACCGTTATACAAATAAGTTATTTAAGAATACAGCCAAAAAATATTAATAACTCGAGACAAAATCATCTTTAACTCGAGATGGTTTTCCCACGTCATTTAAAATATATATAAGAGTTGTACCTCGGTGTTTATGACGGTGTACACTTTAAAATATGGTCTAGAGACGGTGACCAAAAATAATTATAAAAGAGAGTGCATTTTGCACTACATTGAAACTACATGTGCATAAGAGTAATATTATTAAGGGGTGAATTTCGAAGATGTTTCCTCTAAACTTTGACAAAATTTTTTGAAAAAAAGGCGGTGTATTAAAAAAACCTTAAGCAAGATGCTCAAGCAAGGTACAAACAAAAGGAAAAGACACGAAAATACAATACACTTACGCTACAAACTAAAACTCCTCCATAATTCCCATGACATTCCCAATAGCCCTGCCCGATTATCAACCCACGAGTACGAAGTAGATTTAATCTCTCCAATAGCTTTTGCCAACGATGAAGATTTGTTTTTGAAGATGACCTCGTTTCTCATTCGCCAGATGTTCCAACAAGTAGCCGCCACCACTGTGTACACTGCCCTTTTGAGTTTCTTTTCACCTTTGTAAGAGTCAATGAATTCCAATAATTGCACCACACTTAGAATGTACCTCGGAAGTTGAATTTTCATCCATTGAAACACCACCGACCAAATTTGTTGTGCCCATTCGCAAGTGATGAGAAGATGGTTGACCGATTCCAGCTCCTTATTGCACATAACACAGTTTACGGAGGATAGATGCAGCCGACGAATCTGAAGAGCTTCTTTTGTTGCGATTCGGTCTAAGACCACTCTCCATAGGAAGCAATTCACCTTCTTGGGAATCCAATGCAGCCAATTTAGGACCTTAGTTTCATTGATTAAGCTTATATCATCAAGTTCCTCCCTTACTAAACTGACTTGAAAGTCCACCAACTTTTCTTCCATCTTCCACCGCCACACGTCTGGGGTTTGCCGAACAGGGACCTTGCTTACCACAGCCAAACACTCGGCCCATTCATCTTTGACCGCATCCGTAGACAAATCATTGCTACTGCCCCAGAACCATTCTATATTACCTTGATTTAGTTTGTATCGATCCAAAACCCTGCATCTTTTTTCGCTTTCAATTGCATATAGGTTAGGGAAAAGTTCGTTTAAGGGTCTATTTCCAGCCCACCGATCCAACCAAAAGAGAGATTTATCCCCTTTTCCCAGATCCGGGAACATTCTTTCACCAACAATTATCGGCTGATTAGCCGTGATCCGGCCCATATTCACAATAGCTTTCCATACACCTCCTAGAGAATTTTTTATGGGGATTGCAAATTCTTTTCTTGTTCCGCCGTGTATAGCCGAGATTACCTTAGCCCACAGTGCGGAGGTTTCGTTTTTAAAACGCATACACCATTTAATCATCAAAGCTTTGTTTGTTGATTCGATACTGCCAATGCCCAATCCGCCTTTGTTTTTTGGAGCTACTACCTTAAACCAAGGAACCCAACTGACTTTGTTTTTTTCCATGCATCCACCCCACAAGAATTTACGACGTATTTTTTCCAACTGTTTCACCACTTGAATTGGAGCACAATATAATGAGAGATAATAGGTTGGAAGATTACCTAATACGGCTTGAATGAGAGTGACCCTTCCGCCAAATGATAGAGTTCGGGCCTTCCATAGTGTGAGCTTTTCCTCGAATCTTTCAATGATCGGCTTCCAGTTCTTGACCAACCCCATGTTTGCACCAACAGGAAGTCCAAGATAAATGAAAGGAAGCTTACCCGATTTACATTGTAGGATAGATGCCATTTGATCCACGGTCTCATCTGATACTCCTACTCCAAACAACTGACTTTTGGAAAAATTTACTTTTAAACCAGATGATAGATGGAAGCATCTTAGTAACCTCGAAAGATTAGAGATATTTGCATCCGTCCATTCACCGACAAATAATACATCATCTGCATAGAGTAAATGAGAGACGCTGCTTACCCTCCCCTTAAACTTTGTACGTTGGTCAATTCACCCCCCGTGGGCCTATTAGCCTATACTCACTATATACCGTGCAAATTATCTTCGATCCAATTGGCCATTTTTTTTTTGGCTATATATAAACTGAAAGCGTGCAGCCTAAATCACATCAAAAAAGACCTAATCATTTGTCTAATCACCCATGGCAGCCATGACCTACATCCTCCTCCTCTTTCTCACACTCTTATCCACCATTCATGCAAGAGAGCCAATTTTTTGCCAAAGTCTCTAACAACAACAATCCGAAAGAAACACAACCCTTAAACACCAATCAAGATTTCATCCGACAAACCCATGAGGATGATGGCTCTTTTGGCCACCAATCCGACCAGCTTCCACCCTCCGCCACCACCACCAACAACAACCTCCCGGAGAACTACAATCCGATAGCATACACTGTGAAAGAGAAAATTGGAAAAACAACTCCCCAAAGCATGGTACAACTAGCAATTCAAACCCTCAAACAAGGAGGCAAGAGAAAACCAACAATTCAAACCCTGGGGAGGAAGGGAAAAGTCAAACAAGGCGTGGTACAACTAACAATTCAACGGACTTGGAGACTGGAAGAAAGCATAGGTATGAAGTTAACATTCAAAATCTCAGTGTTAATACAAACATGAATGGCAACAAAGGATACAACACAGTTGGTTATTACGAGAAAAATGAGAATTCCTTCTACAATTCTGATGAACAAGGTCTGATGATGAGTTTCAAGAATGTGAGTTTTATGTTTCTGGGGGCTTTTGTCTTTATAGTTGGGAGGATTAGGATCAAATACAAAGGATCCTAATTGTAAGAAGTGTAAGAAGGATTTATAGAGTGACAAGTGTCCAATAACCTAAAAAAAACCCACTACACAAAAAAACCCCACTACAAAAAAAAAAAAAAAAAAACCCTTAAACATCCACCACCACCAAAAACCTAAACCCCCACCCCCACATCACCGACCAAAAAAAAAAAAAAAAAAATTTTTTTTTTTTGCCGAAGGGGTGGGGGTTTAGGTTTTTGGGTGGTGGTGGGGGTGGGTGTTTAGTTTTTTTTTAGGGTTTTTTTTTGGGGGGGAGGGGGGTTAGGTTTTTTTGGGGTTTTTTTTGGTGAGGTATAGTTTTTTTTTTTGCCGCGGGGGGGGGGGGGGGGGATTAGGTTTTTGGGTGGTGGTGGGGTGGGTGTTTAGGTTTTTTGGTGGTGATGTAGTGGGTTTTTTTTAGGTTATTGGACACTTGTCACTCTATAAATCCTTCTTACACTTCTTACAATTAGAAGCCTTTGTAGAATAACTTGACCCATAATTGGGATGAAAATATGGTATAGGTTTGAGTTTTGATAGTCGATCCGTTTCATAATATGTATACGTGCTTGAGTTTTTTAAGGTCGAATGTTAAATAATGTTAAATCGTTTTATGATGTTAACTTGTTGTACACAATCTTAAAGGACAAAGTCGGTGGATTTTCCACCTGCTTTTGCCTTTCAACCCTTGTACTTTAATGATATTGCAAATTTAGCCCGTTGATTTTGGTACCTTTAAAGTTTCATAAAATGGCAAATTTAGTCCCTATACCTTCTATTTTTAATTTCCAAAACCACAACCTCATCTTTCAAACTTTGCCAGCACCAACCCTCTACTTTGGTTTTCCACCATCACCCCCTTAACTCTTACAAAGTTACGCCACCAACCATCTTCTTTTATATTTCCACCAACACCCCCTCATCTTTTACACATTTTTTGCCACCACCCCTATACTTTTACAACGTCTTTTTTAGACTTTGTTTTTTTACCCCTTGCACTATTACTCTATTTTTACACCCGCCCAACTTTAAAAAATTGCAATTGTAACTCCTAAGCTATAACTCCTACTTTTCCAAATGCCAATGCATTGTGTTTTACGAAATGTCTTAGGCATTGTGTTTTACACTTTGTGTCTACCTTTGTGTTTTACATTTTTTTATAATTGTCTTTTACGCACTACGTTTTACGAATCGCGTTTTGTCTTACTATATGTTTCCACCCGTCGTGCGCCGCCGCAAGGCGCGGCGGGCAAAATACTAGTTATTAAATAATTTCCAATAATTTTATCTATCATATAACTTTTCATTTTGTTGTATATTTTGTCCATTCCTCATCAACTACATCTAATTTTTTAAAGCTGTGTTTAGCTTCAGCCCAAGTCCAGTATCTCTTATTTGGTTGCGGTTTATTAGAGTTTATAATTATAATTACTTGTTTTCATTTTCAAATTTTTATTCTTTTGGTCGACTTTACCCTAAGTTACCAACCAAAATAATATACACTAGTTTTTTTCGACGTCACGCGTTGCGGCGAAATCGAGCAAATAATAATGAAAAACAAACGTGATTTGAAAATAAAGCATGTTGTTTATAAAGCCAAACCATTAGAACGGTTTAGTTTATCATCGTACCGTTTTATGATACCAAATAAATACTTTATTTAGAGTAAAACTTCGTTTTTAACAAAACTTATAACAGAATGCCGGGAAAAAAATCAAGCACAACTACGTACTTAAGTTTTAAGAAAAAAGTTAGAAATGTAAATTATTAAAGAAGTATTAAATTAATCGATAAATTAATATATTTTCTAAAAAATAAAAAAAGAATTATTAAAAAAAATGGTATAGGAAATATATGGTTTTAAAAAAAGTGAAAAAATTAAAAATAAGTTATTAAAAGTAAATATAATAATAAACTATTATAATATATTAAATAAAAGAAAAACAAAAAAAACTATATATTATTATAAAAAATAAAATTACTATTCATCGTCGGTCGTCAACAATATTTATTTATATAATGGTTAATTTGATATATTTATTAAGAGAGATGATCAAATAGGAAGTTTATTTTGGCTAGAATGGATAGGAAGCAATATGATTATGACATGTGACAAAATTTAAAATAAAGAGTAAGAGTATTTTAGTCAATTTTATCCAATCTTCTTCATTCTTCTCCCCCAGTAACTTCAAAACCCACCATTTTCAAAACCCACCATCTTCAACGTTTTCTTCAATTACTATCTCAATAATCACCACATTATAATGCTATTTTCGTCACCAATCAATGATTCAAACACCCAATCAATGTGTTCTTCAACTTTTTTAGAGCCTGGGAGCAGGGTCCAAGTGGTGGCAGCCCCTGACTGGCTCCAAGGGGCAGAGCCCCTGGCTGGGGTCGAGCTCGTTCAATGCGTTTTAGAGCCCCTCATTTCGTAGACAAAAATTCGTAGACAATTTTTTAGAGAACACTGATTTAATGTATTTTAGAGAGAACACTTTCTTTTGTGTTTTTTGGCCATTGCGTTTAAAAAAAAGGACATTTTAAGTGTTTTTTGGTCCATTGCGTTTTAGAAAAACACATTTTAAAGTGTTTTTAGTCCATTGCGTTTTAGGTAAACACATTTTTATGTGTTTTCAGTCCATTGCGTTTTAGAAACACCTTCTTTTGTGTTTTTAGGCCATTGCATTTTAGAAATAAGACATTTTAATGCGTTTTCTGGCCATTGCGTTTTAGAAAAACACATTTTTGAAGTGTTTTTAGTCCATTGCGTTTTAGGTAAACACATTTTTATGTGCTTTCAGTCCATTGCGTTTTAGAAAGAACACTTTCTTTTGTGTTTTAAGCTATTGCGTTTTAGAAAAAAAAACATTTCTAAGTGTTTTTTGGTTCATTGCGTTTTAGAAAAACACATTTTGAAGTGTTTTAGTCTATTGCGTTTTAGGTAAAACACATTTTTATGTATTTTCAGTCCATTGCGTTTTAGAAAGAACACTTTCTTTTGTGTTTTTAGACCATTGCGTTTTTGAAATAAGACATTTCTTTGTGTTTTTAGTGCATTGCGTTTTAGAAAAAAAGTCATTTTTACGTTTTTTATCCATTGCGTTTTACGCAACTGGGTTTTCGATTTTTTTTTCGAAAATAGAGCAATAGTATACTCGTTTTAAAGATAAAAAAACGCTCATTTTTTGGTGCAATTTTTATAAAAAAATAATGTCGTATGAAAAAAGTTATTAACTTTTAAAAAATGGGGGGGGGGGGGGGGATTGGAGGAGAGATAAACTATTGTCCTGAATTGAGTAGAATGCCCTTACATAAACCCGCACGCCTCTTTTCTTCTCTTCAATTTCACTCATTTAATCTTAGCTCTTGATTAAATCAATTGATGGTCAACATTGTTTTCTAGTCTTCCTAGCCAAAAAGCCTTCCTATTATATGCTAACCCTATTTATTAAATGCCACATCATTCGTAGATTCTATGATTAAAAGTTAAACCATGGAACAATTTCTGTGCATCGCTAAACTAGTTTAAAATCCTGCGTGTTGTGACGGGCTTTCAGTCGATACTGGTTTGGTTCTTTATAGTTCTTATACGATACCGCCACTCGATATAACAACCGAAAAGAAACATGTCCACCATAGAAAAATCAAATTAAATGATAAAAAAATATTTTTTCAAAATAAATATAAAACTTATGCCACATGTAAATGATAAAAAAAATATTTTTCAAAATAAACTAAAAACTTATGCCACATGGCAAATGTTGATTAGAACTTTGAGCTCCTTTTGATGAAACCTCGAACATGAAATTTGGAAATCTATGAAACTCAACGTTGACTATGAAATTAGAAAAGAAGCAAAAATACTTGGGATCAATTTTAAATAGAAGATTAAATCCTTTGGTCTATTTAGAAAAGTAAATGTGTATTTGACATTGGGTGCACAAAATACTTGGTTCCAGCCATACTCGGACCTGCTGGTACACCAGTTCCACTCCCCGGTGTAGAAAAAGGAATCGAACCAGACCCGATTCGGAACCACCCGAGCCGGTTCCACCTCTACCTGGTATAAACCCGACCCGAAACCGAAAACCCCAGCCAAACCAGTCAAAAAACCCGAACGTACCTGGAACCAGTTTCTACCCTACCTGGTTCTTGACTTTGTTGACCAAACCCAGACCCGGTTTTAGGTTCTAAAAAACGAGATTTGTGCATCTCTCCCAAATTGGTTTTGAAGCCCAACGAACTTTATTAACAGCCGCCCTCAATTGTTGACCAAAGCTATTTCAAGCCCAACATGGCACTCTTGATCTATTGAAGCCCATGACTAACTTGATGGCCCACTTTACTAACGTTTAACTAGGAATAAAGCACTGTAAGAGTGTGAGTGTATGCCATGGTAAAGATGTATTTTTTATTTATTTTTTACTTTATGGATTGAAAACATATATAAATGTGTTTTACCTAAAACGCAATGGACTAAAAACACTTCAAAAATATGTGTTTCTAAAACACAATGGCCAGAAAACACATTAAAATGTCTTATTTCTAAAATGCAATGACTTAAAAACACAAAAGAAAGTGTTCTCTCTAAAACGCAGCTTGACCTCAGCCAGGGGCTCTGCCCCTTGGACCCTACTCCCAGGGGTGCTGCCCCCCGGACCCCCGCTAAGATCATAAAATGCAATGACTCAATTCAAAAACTCGAATCGTAAAAATGCAGCTCAAATTTTTTTTACATAGATCGAAGCCGATTTCTTCAGATTTCTTCACCGATTGACGAAATTTGAATGTTAGAAACACTTATCAGCGATCGAATCGAACGAATTGAGTGATTCGCTTCAAAATCACAGGGAAAAAAATGAGATATTGTAAGAAATTAAACTGGGTTTCTTCAAAAAAGTTGAGGAACACGTTGATTGGATGTTTGAATCATTGATTGGTGACGAAAATCGCCCTATAATGTAGTGATTAGTGTGATAGAAAGTGAAAAAAAAGTTGAAGATGGTGAGTTTTGAAAATGGTGGGTTTTAAAGTTACAGAGAGAAGAAGAAGGGAGACAATAGGGTAAAATTGACTAAAATACGCTTCCTCTTTATTTTAAATTTTGACATATGTCATAATTTTATTGCTTCATATCCTTACTAGCTGAAATAAACTTACTATTTAATGCTCTTGTATTTATTCTATGCAATTCAATACAATTCATTCAGTAGTTTGGGCCAAGAGGCCGGAGTATTCTCTAGATTTGCTAAGTCACAGTATAAATTATTAACAATTGTATAAATTATTAACAAGGGAGATAAACCTTTTTTTTTTTGGTCATTTAAATTATTATAAAAATAAAAATTATCGCCGTAGCCATGTTACAACTATATTTTTAGGGTTTTCTCTTTCATTTGCTACATTGAAATTGAATACACCAAAATACAATACCGACCGAATCTCCATCGTCCGTCGCAACGCACGAGCAAGACTAACTGGGTTTGAATAAAATTTTAATGGTTATCCTTGTTCGGGTTTTGGGCCTCTGTATCATTTTGATTTCAAACAACGTTTAATTAACATCTGAATCATTGTGAGTGAACATCATACTTCTCGAGTGGTTATTAAAAAATTATTAAAATACTCTTGATTTTTAATAGAAAATTATCCTTAGAGAAAAATGTTTGATAGTCCCTGTAGTTTGTCCATTTTTCATCTTTAGTCCTTAACTTCTAAAATTACAGCTATAGTTCCTAACTTTTGCAATTTGGTTCCAGGATAGTCCCTGGCGCGGATGGAGGTTAGTTTTTGATGATAAGTGGATGTGAAATTACTAAAATGTTGTTATTAAAAAAAACAAAAAGAGATGGGTCCATCCTTCATCTTCTTCTCCCCCATCTCTCTCTCTCTAACCCACCACCTCCTCCACCACCACCTTCAACCCAGGGGCGGACCCCAATCTTTTAAAAAAAAGTAAAAGAAACGATATATAAATTTTTTGATGGACCCCATAAAAATATTTTATAGGACCCCATTGTATGAAATTGAACTTGGTGCATTGGCAAAACCCTTCCATCTCAAACTCAAGGTCTCAGGTTCGAGACTCCCTGCCATCTTTTTTAATCAATTTTCACATTCAAGACTCCATGCCATTTGTTTTTATCAATTTTCCCACTACCAAACATTTTTTTTAAGTTTGTTTACATTTTTTTTAAACATGTTTTAGTTATGCCATGCCAAGTGTCCTTCGTAGCTTCTGTCTACAAATCACTAAGTAAACATGAAGGGATTATGCTAAGCATGGGTAGTTTTGGTAACTCTACATGTGTCAATGGGTTTATAAAGTTTTAGCTGTAAACTAAAGATAATGTATGCTTTCATATTAATTATTGCAAATGCTATTTTTTGTCAATAAATCCAATGTCTACAACAATATTTGACGGTACTCCAAATCTTCTGAATTCGTTAACAAAAATAAACACCATCAACAACAAAGTCGTGAAAAATAAATTTGAAAAATCCAACTTATTTGAATCATTAAGGCACTTCTGATAGTATATGGGTTTAAAAACTACTTGGTCGCCCCGCCTCGATATGAATATTCTAACTTTTTGTTATGAAAAATTTGAACACTGAAAAAGAGGACCCCATTGAAAAAAAATCCTGGGTCCGTCACTGCTTCAACCCACCATCACCAGTACCTCCTCCATTTCTCTATACAACCCAGTTGCTTTGCTGATAAACCCGTGTCTACAATAAACATATATTAATGAATTGAAATGTTCGGTTGACTTTAATTCCTCCTTATTGAACATGATACAATGTTCCTCCTTATCTCTCACAACCTGATATAAATAATAAAGTATAATTATTGATGTCCACTCACCATGAAACTGGATTATACTTGTCCATCATAATATTATTGATTCATTCAACTATGATAGCTGAACTCATGTCGGTGTCATAAGCTCTCGACTATTTTTCTCGTTTTATTATTCGTATTTAACAAACACCATCTCACTTCCTAACAAAGTTACTGTTCAAATACAGCTTTCGAAGATATCATATTTAGCGAAAAGAATGAGAAACTAGAAGGATCATGGCTTTGGCTCTTTATCTTATAAACTAGAAACAATAAGATACGGTGATTAAGTAAACGGATTGAAATGTGGAGGAGGAGGTGGTGGTCAGTGGCGGCACTAGAACGTTAACTTAGGGGTATCCCATTTTTTTTCACCGTGCAATCGTACAATACTAAAAAACGACAATAAATAAATAAAGTAAAACAAATACCTAATAGATTTGTCCTCTTCTTTTTTTATAGCTTGAAATCGTTTCATCACATCGTCGTCTTTTACTTCACATAAAAAATCCTTTTCGACTCCACAAACCATAGCATTGTTCAAAAATTACGGGCCCATTCGATTGCGTAAATCCGTTTTGACAAGCTTCAATTTTGAAAAACATCTTTCCACGGTTGCGGTTGCAACTGGTAAAAGCAAAGCTAGCTTCACTACTCGATAAACTGAAGGACAAGAGCAATGTGTTCCCGTTTCAACAATAACACGCGCAAGATCACTTATTCCATTCAATTTTGCAAATTTATCATCATCGCTTATAGTGTGACGAAATGGGCAATTGGGATTTGGGCTTATTATTTTCAATTGATTGGTATCCTCGTAGTTGTGTCGTGCCGTGCATTAAAACTTCAGGGCAATTGGGCAATTATATACAATCTTTTATTATTTTGGGCTAACATATTGGGCTTATTATTTACAATTTTCAATTGATTTGGGCTAACACATTGGGCAATTGGGATTTGGGCTTATTATTTTCAATTAATTTGGGCTTACAGACTTTTTTAGGGGTGTCCTCGTAGTTGTTCAGGGCTATCCTTGGTATAAAAACTGAGTTTTTTTTACACTACGGATAAAAAGTTGAGCCGTAGCCCGTGTTACGGCTCGGTATACATAGGGTCCGCCCCTGGTGGTGGTGGGTTAGAGAGAGAGAGATGCGGGAGAAGAAGATGAGGGTTGAGCCATCTCTTTTTGGTTTATTTTTAATAACAAGGGCATTTTAGTAATTTCACATCCACTTAACATCAAAAACTAACTAACCCCCATTCGCGCCAGGGACTATCCGGGAACGAAATTGCAAAAGTTGGGGACATTAGCTATAATTTTAGAAAGTTATGGACTAAAGGTGAAAAATGGGCAAACTACAATGCTATCTTGGCATTTTTCTCTTATCCTTAATATTAAACATGTACATATGTACTAATTAGTTTCTCCATTTTAGATACTTCGTTTTTTCCTTCTCTTCCAATTATATATTTTTGGGCCAGTATATTGAATATTTGGGGGGGGGGGGGGGGGGGGGGGGAGGGGGGATATTGCACGGTCCTCCCAACCGCTGGAGTGGTCCCACTCCACAAGCTAGCTTAGCCCCATAGCTGTCTGGCGGTTAATACCCAACCGGAAGCGAAAGCCTGGAGTTTTTGCACCTGCCAGGATTCGAACCCGGGTCCTCTGGGAAGAAGTGGGTGAGACTGGCCACTTGGACACCCCAAGTGAGTAATATGATAAAACGCTTTACGAAAAATTGCAGAAAAAAACTTTAACATTAACATAATTTGACTTACCAGTTACATAAAATGAGGATGGAATTGAATTAAGTGTATAAATGAAGTTATTTTATCTTAGGTGCTGTTTGTTTTTTCCTAGAAGCTCTTCCTGATGTCTTTTGTCTGCGCCGCGCAGACGCGCGCAGACCTTTGTGGTTTGCAGCTTGTTTGTTTTCTCGCAGACCTTTCATTAAAAAAGGTCTGCGAGAGGTCTGCTTCAAACAGACATTCAAGCTTGTCTTCAAAGGTCTTCACACCTCTTCTCACCTTCTCCTCTTCTCCCTCCAGACCTCTTCTGCCACCAGACCCACTCCGCCACCACCTCCCACCCCTGCTCCGCCACCACCTCCAGCCCCACCTCCAGCTCCGACACCCTCTCTCTCCTCCACCCGACACCCCCAATCACCTCCACCATCAAAATCGCCGTCATCATCATCACAGGAACCACAACCACCGCCTACACCACCGTCTCTCTCTCTCCTCGAACTCTCTCTCTGGATCTCTCTCTCTCTGGATCTCTGTTATCATCATCATCGAACATCATCGTCATCATGAAATTAGGGTTTCAAAAACCCCCAAATCGATCTCTGTTTCATCATCATCATCGTCATCATCGATCTCTGTTTCAGAAACCCCCAAATCGGAGATGTAGTGGTGACGGTGGTGGTGGTTGAACGACGGGGGTTGAACGACGAAGTGGTGGCGGTGGTGTAGTGCTCCGCCTGCAGTCTCTCTCTCTCTCTCTCTCTGTTTCAAAAACCCCCAAATCGAAGTGGTGGCGGTGGTGCTTGGTGGTTGAACGACGAAGACGGGGTGGGTGGTTGTTCTTGGCGGTAGATGATGGCGGTGGTGTGATGGCGGAGGTGGTGCGGTGGTGGTGCTATCTTGTAGAGAGAGAGAGTTGTGGCAGTGTGTGTTTTGTGTGAAGTGTTTTTGTAGAAGAAAAAAAAACAAACCCTCTTCTCCTTGCAGACTGCAGACATTTGGTCCACCTCTTCTCCTGCAGATGCCTGCAGATGTGGTCCGCAGACTGCAGACCTTTTCTCGCAGAAAAAACAAACAGCACCTTAATCGTTTAATTTTTAGTTTTGACAAATGATCTTACAGTGCATCTTTCTTCTTTAACAGAATCTCAAATAAAACAGCATGCATAATAATAAAAATAATAATCAATCCCAAAATGCAATCATAATATTCATGATAATATCAAATCTGAGATACATTCATTCGAGAAGAAGAAAACTAATCAACGATTCGGGTTGGAGGCAACGGAGAGAAAGATGACAACGGCCACCAACAACAAAGGAACCAGAACAATCACCGGAATCGACGGTGGTGCCACGGGTCCCATCTCCAGCGGCAGAAACAACATGCATCCCACCACCAAAAGCATCGCGACGACCGATCCAACGCCCCAACCATACTCCATATTTTCCATATCTTCTTCTCGAATTTGTTTAGTTTAGAGGACAGTTAATGTTTATCTCGTTTGTTTGTTTGTTTGTCTGAAAGTAAGTTGTCTATATATATATGCATGAAAAGGTACTGTGCTTGTTTGGAGGGGTGCGTCGGTAATTTTGTGGCGGTTAACTAATTTAAAATAGTTGAGTGCGCGCGGTTATTTGGTGATATGTGAGAACACGGTTAAGTGTTTGACTTGGAGGCTTGACTCATGCATGCATGCATGCCTGCTACGTACTTTAGAGATTTTGACATGTGAATTTTAAATCCCTAATTTAAAATATGGTAACCCTATTCGCACACCAATGTGCCTGTTGGCACACCAAACCCTATTAAAATTAGGGTTTATCTACGCAGCGTATAGGTCAATACGCAGCGTATAGGGTTGACCCTCTACGCTGCGTATTGACCTATACGCTGCGTAGATAAACCATGGATCTCAGTGCCTAATAACCAATCATTGCACAGAAAACAAGGTGTATCTACGCAGCGTATAGATCAATACACAACGTATAGGGTTAACCCTCTACACTGCGTATTGACATATACGCTGCGTATATAAACCATCTAAAAATTTGGGGTCATTTTGGTAGGTTTGAAGCAACAGATTTTTACCAGGTTTATATACGCTGCGTATAGGTCAATACGCAGCGTATATAACATTTCAGAATTTTGTTTCAACATTCGGCCTATTTGTGGTATAAATTCTCACCCGGTTACAACGTTAACTCGCCTATTTTGTTTCAACATTTCAGAATTTTGTTTCAACGTTAACTCGCCTATTTTGTGGTATATAACATTTCAGAATTTTGTTTCAACATTCGGCCTATTTGTGGTATAAATTCTCACCCGGTTACAACGTTAACTCGCTTAAAATATATAACGAGTTAACAATATATAATGTTTTTTTTATTATTTAGTCGACGTCGTCGTTAATTTATTTAGTCGATGTCGTCGAAAAGCGTATAATGTTACAATTTTGAAAAGCGTATATACGGTTCGAATACTATAACTTTAAAATATTATAGCTGAAATAAGTGGAAATACCCGGATACTGTTCGAATATGTTAAACCGTTTACAGCAAAAGTTTTATACGTACACCAAAAGTTTGATATATACAGTAAAAGTTTGTGCATACATAACAATATGATAAAATACTATGGCTGCTGCTCCTGCTGTTGCTCCTGTTGCTGCTGCTGATGCTGATCCCATTCCGCATCCGTAATGAAGGGTCGTGGAGGTAACCCGTCATGCTGTCGGCGCTCCTACAGCTCCGCAGCCACCCACTCCAACAGATAGTTGTTTCTTTCAACGTACCGAAGTAGCCGCTGATGTGATGGGTCAGGACCGGGCTAAACATGGCGTGGGAACTGAGGCGCCCCGGGTGGTCCACGCGGATGTGGTGGCTCCGGAATGACGGCGACCAGCTCATGCGGCTCCGGCACCTCCGGATCGTGCGGGGTAAATACCAGAGGGAACTGTGCCGGCAGCTGTGTAAGTTGGTATTGCTCGACGTTCTGATTCTTTAACCGCTTCCCGCATGGTAAATCTTTGGTAACGTGCATTCCGGATAATGTGTTCATCCCCATCCGCTTCGGCTGTTTCGCCTGGCCTACACGTTCGCGGTCATTCTCCGGATGATAGGCCAACGAAATGGCAATCCTAGTCACGTAGGCGCCGCCGTATAGTAGTCCGCGCTCCTGTCGATGATGCGCGGAGGCGAAGTACTGCGCCAACCCGTAGGCGTGAGCGCACGGCCTCTTGCATAAGAGACAATATAAGAAAAACAAGTCACCACTGGTATATCACTCCCGGCTTTTGTTTCGAGCAGTGATAGAAGTGGAAATCATTTTGTGCAAATACTTGCACAAAAGGAAACCAGTCAGTAAATAATAATCAGACGACATCGACTAAATGAGGATAAAAATAACAATATATATTTTACTCGTTACGGATTTCGACGCGCGTAACGGACCAACGCGCCTTACGGTTCGACTTTGACTAAATAATAAAAAAATATATATTTTAACGACGATATTAGTTTCGACGCTCGTTAGGACCGTACGCGCCTTACGAGCGTCAAAACTAAGATCGTCGTTAAATTATATTTTTTTATTATTTATTCCATGTCGAACCGTAAGGCGCGTAGGTCCCTAACGAGCATCGAAATAAGTTCGTCGTTAAAATATAAAATGACGAACTTAGTTTCGACGCTCGTTCGGGACCTACGCGCCTTACGGTTCGACTTCGACTAAATAATTAAAAAAAATATATTTTAACGACGATCTTAGTTTCGACGCTCATTAGGACCGTACGCGCCTTACGAGCGTCAAAACTAAGATCGTCGTTAAATTATATATTTTTATTATTTAGTCCATGTCGAACCGTAGGTCCCTAACGAGCTTCGAAATAAGTTCGTCGTTAAAATATAAAACGACGAACTTAGTTTCGACGCTCGTTAGGGACCTACGCGCCTGACGATTCGACTTCGACTAAATAATTAATTTTTTTTTTTTAACGACGATCTTAGTTTCGACGCTCGTTAGGACCGTACGCGCCTTACGAGCGTCAAAACTAAGATCGTCGTTAAATTATATTTTTTTTATTATTTAGTCAATGTCGAACTGTAAGGCGCGTAGGTCCCCAACGAGCGTCGAAATAAGTTCGTCGTTAAAATATAAAACGACGAACTTAGTTTCTACGCTCGTTAGGGACCTACGCGCCTTACGGTTCGACTTCGACTAAATAATTAAAAAAATATATTTTAACGACGATCTTAGTTTCGACGCTCGTTTGGCCCGCACGCGCCTTACGAGATTCAAAACTAAGATCGTCGTTAATTTTTTTTTTTTTTATTTAGTCGAATTCGAACCGTAAGGCGCGTAGGTCCCTAACGAGCGTCGAAACTAAGATCGTCGTTAAAATATGTTTTTTATTTAGTCGAATTCGAACCGTAAGGCGCGTAGGTCCCTAACGAGCGTCGAAACTAAGATCGTCGTTTTATATTTTAACGACGATCTTAGTTTCGACGCTCGTTAGGGACCTACGCTCCTTACGGTTTGACATGGACTAAATAAAAAAAAATATAATTTCTATTTAAAAAATTCTGTTTAAAAAAAATTATGTTAAAAAAAACAGTTTTCTGTTTAGAAAAAAAAACAATTTAGGTTTAAAAAAAATATATTTTCTATTTAAATAATAATAACTATTATTAAAATAATAATAACTAACGTACCTGAAGAGCGGATCCTTAATCAGCGTAACCCTCCCCTTGGATTGTCGGTGGTCCCAATGATGGATGTCCGCGATCTGAGCCCAAAACCCTAAAAGCGTGGGTTTATCAACAATTACCAACCCTTGTTTACACGAATGTTTATTAAACGTTAAATTAATATTAAATCTTAAATGTTATATATTAAAATAATAATAATAACAATACAAAATTTGTGTTAAACGTACCGTCGTATATAGATCCGTAGCGATCTCAGTCTCTGTATACAAACCGCTATGATTAGTTAACTAAAGTTATGTGTAGAAATATGTGAGAACAGGACCTAATTATACCCTGCCTAATTAATCATATTTGTATATTGTTTCTATATAAAGATTCTTTTTTGTATTTTACATGTAGCTATAACAAGTTAAGCCATTTGGTTTCAAAGTGAAACCTTGTGTGATCTTATATGTCAAGAAAGTGAGCTAATAACCGGTCTAATCATGTTGTTTGTTAAGCCGCTCCAAGTTCCCGCTACCTTAAACAGACTTGAAATATAACAAAAGCCTGCACTTGGACCTCTAATACGTAAAACTAAAACCAACTTAAACGGAAACTTCAAAGATCATAGTTATTAATAGTCATGAGTCTTACTTATAAGGTTTAAACGGGCGTTTGCAGCCGTAAACGGGCATTTAAACGGCTGCAAACGCAGCCCCAAACGGCAGCGATAACGTAGTCGTTTGCAGCCGTTTAAACGCCCGTTTACGGCTACAAACGCAGCTGCAAAAGACTGCGAAATCGAGGTATGATTAATTACGGCTGCAAACCAGCGAACTGATCCGGTTGAGCTTAACTTGAAGCCACCCACCGTGATTAATTACCGAGGTATGATGCAATCCTTTAACCAACATTTTATCTTGTATGTTACACATAGGTACATATATACATGTAAATGTACATACATACACATGTACATGTGTGTGTATCTATATGAATGTGTGTATGTTTATAGTTTCAGCTGTATGTTTATAGTTTCAGACAAATAAACGGCTTCTTGAATATATAAACGGCTTCAGTTTATCGACACAAGATAGAATTCAAAATATTCCTAGAATTCAAAATGAACATATAATCAAAATATTCCTAGAATTCAAACTGAACTCCCCAAAATGAAAACGATTACATTACAACATCTAGTGCAAAGCTGGATTGTACAGTGCAATCATTCGATAATTTCATTGGAATCTTGAACATAATATATGCTCAGATTTGTATCACACCCATGATTTCAGTGGCTAAACCCTAACAAGTCAAACAAATCAACACTAATCAAAGCTTAACCAAACCCTAATTTACCTAAAAAACATCTAATTTACGGATAAAATACAAAAAAAATCAAAATTAGTTAAATAGGTTGAGTAAATACCTGTTTTATACTTCGAATTCATGTCGTATGCGGTAGCTTATACGTAGTCGCCTTCGTATGTCTCTCGTTTGTGTGTGTTTTTTATTTGGGGAAGAACAGAGCTGCGTAGGGGTTTCTCTGATTTAAATCAGAACCTATACGCAGCGTAGAGATCCCTACAGAGCGTATACAAAAGTCAAAAAGCAGTTTGACTTTAGAAAATTACTATTTTGCCCTTGTGTTGGGGCTATACGGAGCTGATTACAAGAGTAAAAAGGTCATTTTCTGACCTTTATATACGCTGCGTATGGGGCTCTACGAAGCGTATATAAAGGTCAAAAGAATGACCTTTATACCCTTGTGTTGATGCTATACGAAGAATTGATACAAGGGTATAAAGGTCATTATCTTGACCTTTATATACGCTTCGTAGAGCCCCATACGCAGCGTATATAAAGGTCAGACAATGACCTTTTTACCCTTGTAATCAGCTCTGTATAGCCCCAACACAAGGGCAAAATGGTAATTTAACATTTTATATTTTGTAACTTTGATTTGGGGGGAAATTGTCCGCCTTTTAGATACGCATCGTATTGCTCTATACGGTGCGTATTATACTTGTCATTTTACCTTTTTACCCTTGTGCCGAGGCTATACGAAGCCAAAAACAGGGGTTGTTATGTCATTTTGGTTTAATATGATGCGTAGGTATCACACCCCAACCAATGGCGGAATCATCGCGGCGCGGCACTGAGCGAAACAGATTGTTCGAGAGAAATTCCATAACAACTACTTTACCGAATAGTTAAACATTATGTCCCATACCATAACCCATTAAGCAAGCAAGTTATTACGGACATAAGTATCTCCAAAACAAATAAAACTGTTCCGACAACTCAGATTTCAAATAAAAATAAATTGTCTTTGTTTGTTTCTAGACTCATCCTAACTCGATTCCACATAGCAAGCATCCTAGCAGATAACGTCCTAAACACCTGCCACATACGTTAAAATATAGGTCAGTACACATAGTGTAAAGGTGAGCATACAAGTTTGATAATAGCATAATAGAGTTCGAAATCGTTTACGCATAACCAGCATGTACAACGTATAATGTGAAGCATGTAAGTTATCGACAAAGATCCTATCAATACCAATGACTGTGAGTTGACTGCGAATAGCGAATGCGCATCACATGTTCATCACTGCGAACACGTGAAGTAATTGTCCTTAACAACCCCTGAGTAAACAGGTGCTGAGTCCAAACTATAGTACTATCATTGCTAAGGCAGGTAGACAACAATCAATGTGTTAACATAACAAACATGCATTCACCGAGTCACGTATAACATGTATTAGAGGTCAGCGTATAAATAGTGTTGCGTTGTGTGATCGATGTGATTTAGGATAAGTAACATATGTAACACCCAAAAGTGCAAAAAGCAAAAAGGGATCGAGTATACTCATAGATAGCGTTTAACTTAATAAACACTGCCTTGGATTGAAGGGAGCGCTGAGGGAAATTAGCCTGAACAGTTAACGATAGCATAACGATGAGCGGCGCATAAAACGATGCAAGTGTACCAATGATCGGATGGTCATCAAATCGGATGACCATTCGATTGGATTGGCACCTCGTTTGGTGAGGATGTGCTTGTGTATGATGGTTTGTACTTTGAAGTTTTCGTTGTAGCATTTTAGAAATAGAGAAGTATCTCTACCCTTCAGGTCGGTCGTGTAACAACTCGCACATTCGTGCGTTGTTACTACTCGTTACACTCGTTACGCTTAGCACCAGAGATTCGGATCATAATGTAGCTATATCGCATACATCGCTATTTCGTAGTATTTTCGCATATTACGCATACATTATCGCTATAACACATCGCATCACACACTAACGCTCACGATGATGTTGAGTGAGGACCTATTCTACCCTCCTCGATAGCCGTTATGCGTCGCAGAGAACGCATATTCGAAACAAAACCCGGTTATTGTATCGTAACTTCGAAATATGGATATTTATACGACCCTATGTGACTAATTATAATATATATATGTATATGGGTATGAAAATGTGTAACCAAACTATCACGATGCTTAACGATCAAAACAAAACATCGAAACGCAACTCGCCGGAGACCACCGATCGAGTGACTGGTCGATCGGATGGCCATCCGATCGGGTGGCGCCACCCGATCGGATTGCCACCCGATCGGACAGCCACCCGATCGGACAGCCATCCGATCCATGGCACTCCCTCACCCCTTCCTCCTCTTCACCTATAAATAGCCCTTGTCACATCACTGTTCAAGTGATGTGACAGCTCTCACTCGACCAACACGCTTTTGGGGCTTTTTCTCTCGATTCCTCACGATTCTTGTAAGTTTCTACCTCAAATCTGGTACTTCTTTGATCCACACACACTTCTTCATCTTTTTCACCCTTGAATCTTAACTTTTAACCATGAAATCAATGGATTTGAGGTGTTCTAGGATGATGTCATCATATAATTCTTATGAACTTCAAATGTTTGCCTCATTCCACCAAGAATAACTCAGATCTGAACGATTTCCACATGATTTCACTACGATTTCGCATAGATCTAAACACCTTCAATGATAAAAGGATTGAAAGAAACTTTTCAACTTTCTTTCAACTCTTTTACACTCAATGCACTCAAACCCGATGAAATCGGATCTTGTTCTGATCTTCTACTCATTCTTAGTGACGCATCAGTCCCAGATCTGAATTCTCTCTGGGAGAGATGTTGATTTCGGGTTTGAACATGAACAACCGACTCGAACCGTGAACTGTTCGGATTAGGGTGATTCCTGTTCGGGCGGGTCACTTGGGATGAGACAAGGGTCCTGTTGTTCAAGCAAGATATCAAAACGTCTAGTTCAAAGCTACAACACTTCAAACAGAAAACAAGTGATAGGACGATCAGACCGTCGGAACGGATTGCCGTCCGATCGGGTTACCACCCGATCGGATTGCCACCCGATCGACCGGCCATCCGATCGGGCTGCACTTGGTTCTATACTTAAACTATTTCTCCTATTGTTCAAAAGATCTGAACGTTGAAACGGACTACCGCCCGATCGGATTGCCTTCCGATTGAGCGACTGTCACGACCCCTATTCCGGTTTTACCCGGTCCAGGAGCCGCGGGACAGAAATCCGTGGTAATTAATATGTTGGCAGCGGAAATTTTACAGGATATTCTAAAACTTGAAAATGTCCAATTTATTTATTTCACAAATTGGGAATAACATCCATAATTTACAATAAAGGTGATTTCATCGGGAAATCCTTGTTTTTACAAAAAACATGTTTCTTGATTTTTATTGAGCCACTTTCTCAAGCTTGTAGTGCTACACGACACTTTTTCCTGTATCACAGCAGATCACCTGAAACATGTTTTAAAAAGGTTTTATCAGCAGGGAAATACTGGCGAGTCACTCAAGTTGCACAAAATGACACATTGTGATAATATACAGTATTAAGGGTGATTACATTGTTTCTATCTACCAATTACCCCAAATCGGTATTTGTCACTCGACAGTATCTGTGACTATGGTCAGATCACCCATTGGCTAACTCGTTGTCCAATGGTGACGGGTATCAAGTAATGTATACAAAACCCCATATACCGGCAGTAATTGAAGATTACAAAGACTTAATTCCTGTAATTATAACTTTGAAAATAAATAGGGTTTTGGAAACAGTTTGTTAAAAAGAGAATGACTCACATTGCAGATTTAGACGGGCATCGTTTAGCCTACTGATTTTTGCCTGATTAACCTAATTCAAATAACAATGCACATGAAAACTTGGTCAGTAACTTAATACAACTTTTACGATAACTCACGAGATCCAAAACCTTCATGACGAATGACAAAGTATAGCCCATATGCGGGCATCACTTAAACATCCATCGGATTGGTTTTTATCGATCGAACATTAAATCGTATCAGTGATCGAGTTATTACCCTGTTAATTTCGTTCTTATGTGTGATTTTGAGCGAAATGGAGCATAACTCAGTGTAGGAAATGAATTTGAGCGTCGTAATAACAATTCCATGCAAGTGCCAAACCCTTCTATATATACTGAAAAACCAGCTCTGTCGCGTGGCGCGACGACGCCCTTTCTAGCATAGGGTAGCCTCGTGTGTTTGTAGCCTAGGTGAGTTAGCAGATTGATGAAATTCGATTCCTACAACGAATTATGAGGATAATCGTCAATTAGGGGATACCCCCCCTGAGTTTTAGGGGCCCTGATCCTAGTTCCGATTGTTCTGAAATTTTTAGGGGTCATGCAATATTACTTGGGGGTCTCAATTAGGGTTTCCTATTGGACAAAATAAAATAAGAAATAGTAATTTTAAAGAGAGTTGTTACATCCTCCCCACCTTATTAAAATCTCATCCTCGAGATTTACTGGAACAAGTAGGGATACTTTCGTTTCATCTCTTATTCTAGTTCCCAAGTGTATTCAGGTCCTCTCTTTGAATCCCAAATGACTTTGACCAGTACTAGTCTTTTGTGCTTGAGAAACTTGACCTTTCTGTCTTCTATCTGTAGTGGCTTCTCAACAAATTTTAACTTTTCATTTACCTCTATATCTTGAAGAGGTACTACCAGGGATTCATCGGACAAACACTTCTTGAGGTTAGATACATGAAACACGTCATGTACTCCAGCCAATTCTTCTGGTAGCTGTAAACGATAGGCAACTGGTCCTATCCGTTGATTTATTGGGAATGGTCCTACGTATCTTGGACTTAACTTTACCTTCTTTCCAAACCGAACTTCTTGTTTCCAAGGAGAAACTTTCAATAGCACCTTGTCTCCAACTTGAAATTCTAGCGGTTTACATCGATTGTCTGCATAACTCTTCTGGCGATCTCAAGCCGTCTTTAGTCTTTCCTTGATTTGAGTGATCTTGTCGGTGGTTTCTTGTACAATTTCAGGACCTGATAATTGACTTTCTCCTATTTCTGCCCAACAAACTGGAGTTCTACACCTTCGTCCATACAGTGCTTCGAACGGGGCAGCTTCAATGCTTGCATGATAACTATTATTATAGGAGAATTCAATTAAGGGTAGGTGGTCATCCCAGTTTCCACCAAAATCTATTACACATGCCCTGAGCGTGTCTTCCAGGGTTCGGATCGTCCTTTCACTTTGTCCATCTGTTTGGGGATGGAAAGTTGTACTTAAATTTAATCGCGTCCCCATGGCTTCTTGGAAACTTGTCCAGAAATGTGAAGTGAAACGACTATCTCTATCCGATACAATAGAGAGTGGAACTCCATGTAAGGATACTACTTCATCTACATACAACTTTGCTAACCTTTCCATGCTAAAGGTTTCTTTCATAGGTAGAAAATGAGCTGATTTGGTTAATCGATCCACAATTATCCAAATCGCATCATTACCTTTTCTGGTTTTGGGTAACTTAGTAACGAAGTCCATGGTTATTAGTTCCCACTTCCATACTGGCATTTCTAAATATTGGAGAAACCCAGAAGGTTTCTGGTGTTCTGCCTTAACTTTTGAATAAGTTAGACACTTAGAAACGTATCTAGCTATGTCCTTTTTCATACCAATCCACTAGAAATTATTTCTTAAATCTTGGTACATCTTATTATTACCAGGATGCATGGTATACCTAGATTTATGGGCTTCCTCTAAAATCTTATTTCTTAATTCTCCTTGCTTAGGTACCCAAATTCTTTTCTTATGGAATCTCCAAATTCCATCAGCCCCTTGCTCTAATTCCTTTATTCTTTCTTTTATTCCTTCAGCATCATCCTTGATTGCTGTTTCCTGAATATTTTTCAATTGTTCCATTAAGTCTAATTGTAAACTTAATCTAAGAGTACGAACTCGCTTTTGTTTTTCATGATACTTACGACTTAAGGCATCCGCTACTACATTTGCCTTTCGTTCGTGATATTGAATATCACAGTCGTAGTCACTTAGAATTTCCATCCATCTTCTTTGCCTCATGTTCAATTCTTTTTGCCCAAATATGTATCTTAAGCTTTTATGATCTGTATAAACTGTAAACTTACTTCCATACAGATAGTGCCTCCAAATCTTAAGGGCAAAAATTATCGACCCTAATTCTAAGTCATGCGTCGTATAGTTTTCCTCGTGCCTTTTCAATTGCCTTGAGGCATACGCAATTACCTTCTTGCGTTGCATCAGCACACATCCTAATCCTAGTTTAGAAGCATCACAATAAACTTCAAAATCTTCTGTTCCTTCTGGTAAGGATAGAATTGGGGTGTTTGTTAACCTTTGCTTTAAAATCCTAAAAGCCTCTTCTTGCTTAGGTCCCCATTCAAACTTAACTATTTTACAGGTTAGCTTAGTTAATGGCACAGCTATCTTGAAAAAATCCTTAATGAAGCGCCTATCGTACCCAACTAATCCTAGAAAACTTCTAACTTCTGTAGCTGATTGCGGGACCTTCCATCTGGTGATCGCTTCTATTTTAGAGGGATCTACGTGAATACCTTCATGATTCACCATGTGTCCTAAAAATTGCACCTCCTGTAGCCAAAATTCACACTTCGAGAATTTGGCGTAAAGCTTCTCCTTTCTTAACAAAGTTAAGAGTGCATGCAGGTGCTGACAATGCTCATCTTGACTTTTGGAATAAATAAGTATATCGTCGATGAAGATAATTACGAATTTATCCAAATATGGTTTACAAATCCTATTCATCATGTCCATAAATGCTGCAGGAGCATTTGTTAGTCCAAAGGGCATGACTGTAAACTCATAGTGACCATACCTAGTTCTGAAAGCGGTTTTAGGTATGTCTTCTTCTTGTACCTTCAACTGATGATATCCGGAGCGTAAATCTATCGTAGAAAAATATCTAGCTCCCTGAAGTTGATCAAAGAGATCATTAATACTAGGTAATGGGTATCGATTCTTAATTGTAACCTTATTCAATTCCCTATAATCGATACACATTCGCATCGAACCATCTTTCTTCTTTACGAACAACACTGGTGCTCACCAAGGGGATGAACTAGGTTGTATAAATCCTTTACTGAGCAATTCATCTAATTGCTTTTTCAGTTCCAACATTTCAGTGGGTGCTAATCGGCAGGGTGCTTTAGCTACTGGTGTAGTTCCAGGAATCAAATAAATTCTAAATTCTACCTCCCTATCTGGTGGTAATCCTGGTAGTTCTTCTGGGAATACATCCTAGTATTCTGATACTACAGGAATTTCCTTAAGTTCCTTACCCTTAGTGCTAATGATTACCGAAATCATATACACTATTCCTTGCTTTCGTTCATAACCAGCAACTTTCATTACTGAAATGAACTTCATTAGTTTACGCGGCTTATCCCCTGTAATCGTAATTACTTCTCCTGTAGGTGCACGGATTTCTATGGAATTTCTATCGCAGAGGATTCGAGCATGGTTGGCTACTAACCAATCCATTCCTAACACGACATCGAATCCAGCTAATTTCATGGGTAATAGGTTTGCAAAAAATTTATGACCTGAAAGTTCTATATTTTCTTTTTGCAAAACCGTATCTATATTAACAGAGTTCCCGTCTGCCGTTTCTACCGTAAAAACTTGCCTAAGTTTCGTTAAGGGTAGCTTAAGAGATTGGCAGAATGAAGTATTTATAAAACTTTGGTTTGAACCAGTGTCGAATAATACTTTCGCATAAACATTGTGAACTAAGAACGTACCAGCTATTACGTCAGGAATTAGTTCGGCTTCCTGCGTGGTCAATTGGAAGGCTCTTGCGTTTTTCTTCGTAGTCCCTTCGGCAGGTTTGGCTTTGTTATCTGCTGGTTTGACCAATTTAGGGCATTCTGGTCTAAAATGCCCAACTTCTCCACAGTTGTAGCAGATTTTTGTTTTCCTTCTGCAATCTTCTTTACGATGTCCTATAGCTTTGCAGAAGTTGCAGGTTTCATTACATTTTCCAAAATGTTTCTTTTTACAGTTTCTACAGAACGGCGGAGTGAAAGATTGCCTAGTTCCTCTTTTCTTGAAATTGCTATTATTACCCACACGAAATCCTTGGGTAATTTTCTGGGCCAATTTTTTCTTCCTGTTTTCTTCTCGCGTACGCACTAGTTCGTCAGTCAGAGTGTTGGCCAATTCCACCGCATCATCGATTGTGCCGGGTCTCGCAACTTTGACAATGTCACGAATCTCACTAATTAAACCCCAAATGTAGCGAGAAATAAGTACCGGTTCTGGCGAAGCCAGAGTAGGCACAATTCGAGCATATTCGAAGAATTTCGAAGTATACCCTCTGCAGTCAACATCCACCATTCGGTGGCTCAGGAATTTATTCGCCATTTGTTCTTTTTCATATTCTGGGCATAATTTTCTTTCCACCAGACGCTTAAACTCTTCCCAATTCATGGCATAGGCCGTGTCGCTTCCCTTGGCTTGCAACAATGTGTTCCACCATTCTAATGCTTCTTCCTTGAAAAGATGAGAAGCATACATGACTTTATCCTCCTCAGCACATTTACTTATTTTAATTACTGCTTCGGTTTTCTCTAACCAACGCAGTGCTGCAGTTGCCCCTTCATTGCCTGCAAATTCGATGGGTTTACAGGCAAGAAATTCCTTATAAGTGCAACCAGGCGTTGTAGCTTTCATTTTTTTTAAGGAATGGGGCTTGCATCCCATCATTATCATTATTATTAATGTTGCCGCCTCCACTTATACTATTACTGAAATTATCGCCATGAGTGCGTTTGCTGGGAATAATTTGTTGAGGCTCAACTGGATTTCGGGCAGCAGCAATGATTGCTGGAATAGCATTTGCTAGTCCCTGGGCAACGATGTTTTCTATATCTTGTATATTCAGAAAATGGTCCTCATTGTTTTGCTCGGATTGGTTACCATCGTTAACTGGTTCATTACCAGCGTGTTCCATCTGGTAATTAATATATATTACTTATTAGCACAAAATAAATAACAACCAAGCATAATAAACAATTGCACAATAAAATAATTGCACGTAATCATGTCAACACGTATAGCCAAAATTTTCGACTTTTCGACTTTCATATTTTATATATTATTATGCGTCCGTACACATCAGTTATCTTACAAGAGTTTTATTTTTAAGTTATTTTACAGGATTATATTTTTATTACTATTATTATTTTTTTGTTATTATACAACCACACAGTCACACCATTCCCGTCAGCTGGCATCTCAAAAACGACGTTCCCTCTCGTCGTATTTCCATGATATCCTCTCCCCCACATCTCTGATTCTATTTCCTGCGTCCACCAGCTCCTCGCCATAGTGGCAGAGTTCAGCCAAGTTCTCGGTACTCATTGGTGGGTGTAGTGGAGGCTCATGGTCAAATTGAGGGAAAAAGGTATTATGGTTATTTAAAAGATTCTGAAATCGCCAGTCGGTTGTCCACCATTCTTCTAACTCTTCTGGTAGAGGTCGGGGGTGGATAATAGGATCTGGAATAGCAGGTTCCAGATTAACTGGAAGTTGTGCTTCAACTGGGTAATTGAAGAGGTTTTCATCGGCAGGTCCGATGAGGTCACTAAGTCCCAATTTACGATCCAGCTCCTCCCACGATGACATTTCCCGAGCTTGCCCAGAACTCTCCCCGATCTCCTTTCCTTTACCTTTATCCTTTGGATCCTCAGTCTTTATAACTTTTTGTGTTGCTGGCCTCTTCCTACGCACACGCCTCCAGCCTACAAGTCTTCTTCTTTTCTCCGGTTTAGGTTTCTCCTGAGGTTGGGCTTTTAATACCATTGGCTCTTCAGTATCAGCCTGGTAGCCAGATGGATTTCCTGTGATATCCATATCTGTGCCATGGATAGTAAAGTTTTGAAGTGCTTCGGATAGTTCATTCATGCTGTTAGCATATATGAAGAAACACACAAAATTCTAAGTTAAAATTTTGTAAATTGAATTTTCACATAATCACAGAATGGCAATCAGAAAAATAAAGTATTTCTAAATACTTAATTGGCTTAAATCAGTGGCTCTGATACCACCTTTTTCTGTCACGACCCCTATTCCGGTTTTGCCCGGTCCAGGAGCCGCGGGACAGAAATCCGTGGTAATTAATATGTTGGCAGCAGAATTTTTAACAGGATCTTTTAAAACTTGAAAATGTCCAATGTATTTATTTCACAAATTAGGAATAACACCCATAATTTACAATAAAGGTGATTTCATCGGGAAATCCCTGTTTTTACAAAAACGTGTTTCTTGATTTTTATTGAGCCCCTTCCTCAAGCTTGTAGTGCTACACGGCACTTTTTCCTGTATCACAGCAGATCACCTGAAACCTGTTTTAAAAAGGTTTTATCAGCAGGGAAATACTGGCGAGTCACTCAAGTTGCACAAAACGACACATTGTGATAATATACAGTATTAAGGGTGATTACATTGTTTCTATCAACCAATTACCCCAAATCGGTATTTGTCACTCGACAGTATCTGTGACTATGGTCAGATCACCCATTGGCTAACTCGTTGTCCAATGGTGAGGAGTATCAAGTAATGTATACAAAACCCCACACACCGGCAGTAATTGAAGATTACAAAGACTTAATCCCTGTAATTATAACTTTGAAAATAAATAGGGTTTTGGAAACAGTTTGTTAAAAAGAGAATGACTCACATTGCAGATTTAGACGGGCAGCGTTTAGCCTACTGATTTTAGCCTGATTAACCTAATTCAAATAACAATGCACACGAAAACTAGGTCAGTAACTTAATACAACTTTTACGACAACTCACGAGATCCAAAACCTTCACGACGAATGACAAAGTATAGCCCAAATGCGGGCAGCACTTAAACATCCATCGGATTGGTTTTTATCGATCGGACATTAAATCGTAGCAGTGATCGAGTTATTACCCTGTTATCGCGGTAGAATTTCGTGCTTATGTGTGATTTTGAGCGAAATGGAGTATAACTCAGTGTAGGAAATGAATTTGAGCGTCGTAATAACAGTTCCATGCAAGTGCCAAACCCTGCTATATATACTGAAAAACCAGCTCTGTCGCGTGGCGCGACAGGCTGTCGCGTGGCGCGACGGCGCCCTTTCTAGCATAGGGTAGCCTCGTGTGTTTGTAGCCTAGGTGAGTCAGCAGATTGATGAAATTCGATTCCTACAATGAATTATGAGGATAATCGTCAATTAGGGGATACCCCCCCTAAGTTTTAGGGGCCCTGATCCTAGTTCCGATTGTTCTGAAATTTTTAGGGGTCATGCAATATTACTTGGGGGTCTCAATTAGGGTTTCCTATTGAACAAAATAAAATAAGAAATAGTAATTTTAAATGAGAGTTGTTACAGCGACCGTCCGATCGTGTGACGTTTGGGACTTAAACAATTTTCAACATGTTCAATGCATTACCAGTTCGAACGGATTGCCACCCGATCGGATTGCAATCCGATCGAGTGACAAACTGCTATGAACTTGTTCTCACTAAAGTGTCGTACTAATCGGATCGCCGTCCGATCGAGCCGCCGTTCGACCGACCGACCTGAAAGGTAGAGATACTTCTCTGTTTTCAAAATGCTACAACGAAAACTTCAAAAGGCAAACCATCATACACAAACACATCTTCACCAAACGAGGTGACAATCCAATCGAATGGCCATCCGATCGGATGACCATCTGAACGGATTGCCACCCGATCGACTGGCCATCCGATCGGATTGCCATCCGATCGGATTACCATTTGACGCTTGGTTCACTCGCCACCGTGTAACGCACTATTCGACGCTTACGCTATCAATCTGTAACCAGGCTGATCTCAGACGCGCTCCATTCAATCCAACCAAGTTGTGTTTACTAGCTGAACACCAATTGTGAGTATACTCGAACCCCTTTTTATCGCATTTTGGGTGTAACAAACGTTCCTATTAGATCGAATATATCAAAAAAAATTATTCAATCAATCTATTTATCATTTGCGAATAACTGTTATGCATATTTATACGTGATGCTAGTTACATATGTGTTAGGACTTATACTCGCGAGGTCCCGCCTTAACTAGTATAGTACTATAGCTCCCGACGGGGTCTAGTTAGGATGAATAGCAATCGCAGCTCGAGTGACTTAGCTGGTAGTATCGGTCTTATATGCATATATGTTGAGGTATCTCGTTTATGTATTTGGTAATTCGCAGCTCTTTTACTATTTACGCTACACTATCAAAACTTGTATACTCGCCAATAATTTTGTATTGACGTTGTTTTTAACGTATGTTGCAGGTTTAGTCGCAGTCTACATCAAATCAAGCTAGGAAGTCTAGAAACACTCCTAAAATCTAGGTTGTCGGATTTGTATTGTTTGAGAGAACATGAAAATTCGTGACAACATATGTGATTGTACTTGTTTATTAGTATGGGATAATGAACGCATTAAATACTGTCGCAATTTAGTTGTTATGGATTCTCTTGAGCAATCTGATTCGCCCAGTGCCGCGCCCTGATGATTCCGCCACCGGTTGGGGTGTGACAGGTCGATCGAACGGTCGTTCGATCGGACGGCAATTCGATTGGCTAGTCTTCTTAGTTAAGAACATGGTTGTAAAACAAGGTTTCCAAGGCCGAGTATTCCCCGAGTAGTCGCTACAAGGTGGACTGCCGAGGCGACTTTCTTCGACTCCGCCTAATTACTCAGAGTCGGTCAAACGTGGTCAACCTCGGCCAGAATTGGATCTAGTAGGTCAACTCAGGCCTAGTTTGACTTAAATAATAATAAAACATAATTTCTATACTTATCATATTAAAGAATGAATATCATTTTCACGTATTTTGTTATAAATATTAGTAAAGTTATGTTATTTGACATATATTTAATCTCCAAAAAGTAATTTCTTTATAATTTAGTATGTCCGAGTACTCCCCGAGTACTCTCCGCCTAGACCGAGTACTCTCAACTCCCCGGTCGACCGACTAGGGAGCGCCTAGCGACTTTTGCAACCATGGTTAAGAACAAGTTCACAGCAGGACGGTCACCCGATCGGATGGCTATCCGATCGGGTGGCAATCCATTAGTTACTGATGATCTTTGAAAATTGATTCAAGTACCAAAGTCCGAGACGTCACTCGATTGGGTGGTCGTTCGATCAGTTGGCAATCCGTTCGGACGGCAATCCGTTCGACGTTTAGAACCTTAGAATTTTGAATAAAAAGTTTAAGTGTGGAACCAAGTGCAACCCGATCGGATGGCCGGTCGATCAGATGGCAATCCGATCGGACGACAATCCGTCCCAACGGTCAGATCGTCTTGACACTTGATTTCTTTTGAAGTTTTGTAGTTTTTGAAAGAGACGTGACGATAACTGGCTTTAAACAACAGAAACCCCATCTCGACTTAAGTGACCCGATCAAACAGGAATCACCCTAGTCTGACTGGTTCATGGTTCGTGACGGTGGTTCATGTTCAAACCCGAAATCGATATCTCTCTGATAGAATTCAGACCTGGAACTAATACATCACTAAGAATGAGTAGAAGGTCAGAACAAGCTCTGATTCTATCGGTTTTGAGTGCATTGAGTGTAAAAGAGTTGAAAGAAAGTTGGAAAACCTCCTCTCAATCATTTTTAACCATGAATTTGTGTAGATCTATGCGAAAACATTGATTAATCTTGTGGAAATCCTTCAGATCTAAGTTGTTCTTGGTGGAATGAAGCCAACCATTGAAGTTCATAAGAACTCCATGATGACATCATCCTAGAACACCTCAAATCCGGTGATTTCACGGTTAAAAGTTAAGATTCAAAGATGAAAATGATGTAAAAGTGCGTGTAGATCATAGAAGTACAAGATTTAGGTTGAAAACTTATAAGAATCGAGAGAAATAAGGGCTGAAGGTCGGCTGGTCGAACAAGGGAGCTGTCACATCAGAATGATGTGACAGGTGGGTATTTATAGGGTTTCCCAAAAAGGAAAGTGGGGAAAGTGGTTGGTCGATCGGTTGGCAGCCCGATCGGGTGGCCACTCGATCGGTTGGCCACTCGATCCACTTGTCCGGCGCGATGAGTTTTGTTGTTTCGATTCGCGTGTTGAGCGTTGCGATGCGATTCGAGAGAGCGATGCGATTGTATTACCCATTAGTTACTCAAATAACATAACTACTATATCTAACATACAATCACTATAATTAACTTGCATTTAGCGTTTTCGATTTGATTGTGATGCGATAGAATTGCGATTGCGATTAACACCTCAACATAAACATAACATGCTCAAGTAACACATAAGTAACACACACACGTAAAACAATATCCAGAACTCATAATTCGAGTTGTGATGCGATAGCAATAAGCGATAAATCGATTAAACATGCAATTAAATAGTGATTAAACCTCGATTATTAATAGATATTCCACATAATACAACTAAAGCAAATAATTAAGTAAATTCGACTACAAGTCAAAGAAGTCAAAACAGTAGTTGAGCAAGGTGTGACAGATCACAATTAGCAATCTTTTCTTCCTTTGACTTTGACTTTCGAACACGGGGTGTTATAATAGGGATCCCTACGATGCATACTTAAAGCACCATTTTTTTTTATTTTTTTGTGTTTTCCTTTGTTTATTTATAGAAAAGAATATTATTTAACGATAAATACAAATATAATAATAAATACAAACTTTATAAATTAAAAAATTTCTACAATTTACAAAAATACGAGTTTCCGCTTAATCTTCGATAACATTTACACTCGGGTCTCTGTCTTTGTCTGAGTCTGATTTAGGATTGATTAACTCGTAGTAGTGCTGTAACCGCGGTCTATACATTTCTTCCCACCGTTTCGCAGCTAATTGATTGATGTGTCGACCACAATGGGGTTAGTGTAGGCATGGGGTAGTCTCCTTCCAACTTAGCATGTATGAAGTGTCCCCCGTAAACATGTACGAGCGTTATCGTTTGAGGTCGTGGATCTAGTGGGGCATCCGTTAATGGGAAGATGGTAGAGCTCCCTTCGATGCTTAGCACGTGGAGGACAATATTATACCTTTGCGCTACGAGAAGCCCTACGTGGGGCATTTCCATCCAGTGACTTGGATCGCACCCTTTCACTGAATGCCATTCGATGCTGTTACGTATTCGTTTAAAGTCTCCTTTGTTATATCTTTCGAATACAAGCTTCCAACACGACTCGTTATGGTCAATCTCCAGTAGTAAATCACTTCGAATACGGGGCCATACGTGTTCCATAAAACGTAACTCGACAGCCACAGACCTGTACCCACAATGACCGTCTAGGGTCACATCTTGTATACGCGATATGTAAAAGTGAAACTCTAATGGAATTTGATCCTTAAACCTCATAATGTTTAACAAGTGCTCGTCCCCCTTCATTAATGGAAAACCATGATCTTCCCGCGTCTCCTTCTTTTTAGAACTCGTTGAACTGTTTCATTGCATTTTAGGTTTTTCAGACTTTACAACCGAACCAGTTCCACGAGAGCCCTCTGACGGTCCGTATGAGCTATGTCAGGGTAAATCGTACCTATGTTTGGGGGAAGCGGTATATACGTTGCTGTCCTCACCATAGGAGCTGTATCTCGCAGCTTCGTCTAACCTCGTAGCTTCATCTAGCCTTTCTTGTACTTTCTTTGATGTAGGCCGACCACGAGTATTTTGCTGGACGATCGGTGGTTTCTTGGTTGACGATTTCGGGGTGAAGACAACTTTTATCTTTGAAAGCAAACTCTTTTGCTGAACGGGGGAGTGCGCCTCTAAGTGTTGCCGCACATTATTGAGCTCTGCTACAACATCGATTTCCTCGTCTACCAGTTTACACGGGAGCAAGTCAAGCTTACGCCAGAATACATTTATGTCGTCGAGTTGTATCATACGCCCTGCACAGTTAAGTTAATACGGTGTGAGAAACAGCTAAATCATACAAAATAACAAAAGGTTTGTAGTTTAAATATTTTTTACCTGTACGTTTGTAGTTTTCCAGCCTACAAGCACACGGCAATCCACAGCTAAGCCATATATGGCAACCACATGATGCGTTAAGTTCCCGCAACACCTCCAGCTTCCTCAGTAGCTCTTTTGCCAGCAAATCAAGTGCTTTATGGGAAACCTTTCCACGTAGGTTGTCCAACAGTGGGTGTCTGTGGTGGTTCATCGTTTTTTCGATGCTCTCGGTGAAACGTTTTTGTATTTCATCGTACTGAGTTTCAACTATTCAATGACGCATCTTGCTATTCGCTCCAATGAACTCCCACGCGTAACGTATCTTTTTAAATTTGCGTGCTGGCTCTCAACTCTGTTGGTGGTGCGCTGACCAAAGTTGCGACACTTATCGGTCCACGCATAAACGAACATTTCTTTGTAGTCTTTGAGCCAGTTTTCGTAGACGTAATCAAAGACACCTGCAAAAATAAAATAAAATAATGAAATGTAAAAGCGTGTGTAAAATATAATAGGTTGGGTGAGTCGTTTGTTGAAGGAACACTTACTTTCTCGGTTGGCAACCACGAGTCGGTTATACATTTTCTCCAAGTTGTACTTATACATTTTTTCCAGTACGACATAAATTTCCCCCAATCTTCTTTATTAAACCCTTGCTTGCAATGTCTACTTATATTTTGTTCAATGTGAAAGTGGCATAGAAGCCTAGTTGCGTTCGGGAATACTTTAGCACACGCGTTAATTAGGGCAAGCTCTCTATCCGTGACTATCACACGCGGCATCGTACATTCATGCAACATTGACTTGATCCGCTCAAGCACCCACACGTAGTTATCCCTTCGTTCTTTGCAAATAACGGCCTGTGCAATACAAAAAGACTTGTTGGTCGATGTCAAACCCACAACCTGGACAAATGGCATGTTGTAGATGTTTGTTTTGTAGGTCGCGTCGATCAACATCACGTGCGGGAATGCACGCCACATAATGATTGAATAAGGATGAACAAAGAAAATCTCTGTTACGACATCTGTTTGGGGTTCCTGTCGGGTGTCGTAAATGAATCGGTTGTCATGCAGCATGCTTTCCAGTGCCTGCATAGGAGTCTTTTCGTCCATCAGTGTTCCTCTAATTTTTTGTACCGCATTTTGCACGTCTTTCTGAACATGCAGGCTGTCGGGGAACTGCTTTCTTAGGGTTTGAAATATGATACGTGGCTCCATGTTTTGAGCAGTTAGCTGCTCCACTAGCTTGTATTCGACTTCAGTAAATCTTCGCACAAAAGCGTGGCCCAACAGACTCATCGTAGGTTCGTGGTTATGGTTCGCGTTGTCCACCTTTAACTCCCACGTGTCATTCGTCACGTCCCGGATGACGAGGAATGAAAATGGGCAACCGATTTTTTTGCTACCAACTTTCCTAACTGTTGCTTTACTACAGTGCTCACCACTACGTCGCACACAAGCCATACCATCCTAGTAATATCGCCAATATTTTTCGATCGGCAGGTAACAATTACGTAACCATTCTCCTTTCCCGTTTCTTGTACCCAATTCTTCATATCAATTAGAGACATGAAACGCTAAAAAAAGTTACGTTAATAATAGTAACAACAATAATAACAACAACAATAATAATAATAATAATAATAAGAATAATAATAATTATTTTTATTATAATAATTATAATGTTGTCAATAGTTATATATTTTTTAACAATAATAATAATAATAATAACAACAACAATAATAATAATAATTATTATAATTATAATATTTTTAACAATAATAATAATAATAATAACAATAATAATAATAATAATAACAAAAACAATAATAATAATAATAATAATAATAAAAATAATAATAATAATATTAATTATAAAAAAAATAATAATAACAACAACAACAATAATAACAAAAACAACAACAACAACAACAACAACAACAACAACAATAATAATAATAACAACAACAACAATAACAATAACAATATAATTCTAACAATATTAATAATTATTATAAAAATAATACAAATATTAATGTGATACCTCCTTTATTTGAAACGGATTGCCCGGGGTAGATGGTTCATAATCATCATAGAGTGGTGTGTTACGGGGCTCATAACCGTATCCACCGTATTCTTCGTATCCATCGTAGCCTCCGTATCCACCGTATCCACCTTCACCCCCATATCTATCGTATCCACTGTATCCACTTTCACCCCCGTATCCACCGTATCTGTCACGGCCCCAGCCCCGGTTTTACCCGGTCAGGAGCCGCGGGACAGGAACCCGTGGTATTTATTAATTGATGCGACAGCGGAAGATTTAACATGATCTTTTAAAACTTGAAAATGCCCTATTATTTTATTTCATAATTCGGGATAAACCCCGTAATTTACAATAGAGGAATTTTACTAGGAAATTCCCTGATTTATAAAACATGTTTATTCATTTTAACTGAGCCACCTCTTCAAGCTTGTTAGTGCTCCGTAGCATGTTTTCCTTGATTTACAGCAGGTCGTCTGAAACATGTTTTAAAAATATTTTATCAGCGGGGAAATACTGGCGAGTCATTCAAGTATATAAAACGACACATTAGTTATCAATTACAGCATAAGAGCGATTACAATGGCTTCTATCATATTTTTATCTGGTGCCGTGTCACCTGGTGACGATGGTCATACCACTATTGGGTCTTTCCCCAAGTAGTGATGATTATCACTGTTAGGATTTATTAGCCTAACCGTTAGAAATTAGTAATGTGCACAATACCCCACTAGCCAGTGATTCAAGATAACCATGACTTAATCCCTGTAATTATAACATTTGAAAATGGAGTATTGTAAAATAATTTTGATAAAAGAGAATGACTCACATTGCAGATTTATACGGGCAGAGTTTAGCCTACTGATTAGCCTTGTAACCTAATCTAAATAACAATGCACACGAACTAGGTCAGTAACTAATACAGCATTTACGATAACTCACGAGATTAAAAACCCTCACAACGAATGACAAAGTGCTATACTTAAACATCCGTCGAATTCACGACTAATGACAATGTATGGCTCTAATGTGGGCAACACTTAAACATCCATTGGATAGTTTTCAATCGATCGGACATTGAATCGTAGCAACGATCGAGTTAATACCCTGTATCCTAGCAGCGCCTCGCTATTATAAAAATAAATTACGATTTTGAGCAGCCAAACTTTGTTTTTGTGAAATGTTTTCGACATCAGTGAACTGCTCATGACCCGTTCTATTTATAGGTGAAATTTGGGTCTCACGCGGCCCGCGTGAACCTTGGCTTGACCCTTACGCGGCCCGCGTGGAGGTCTAGTCGTAGATTAGGGCTAGCGTGTCATCGGTAGGCATGCCACGTGTGTGACACGTGGATCTGGACGCTTATCCGGTCAAACTTAGAGTTGACAAGGCCCGCGTAGACTATGGTTAATCTTTACGCGGCCCGCCTGAAGACCAAGAATCTTGTTTTCTTGATTTTTGATATGGATTAGGGTTTCAGGGGTCCGGGTTCGTACTTACGGGTCAATTTGGGACATTTTTGAGAGTGCTTACATCCTCCCCACCTTATTTAAAATCTCGTCATCGAGATTTACTAAAATAAGTGAGGATACTTTCGCTTCATTTCTGATTCCAGCTCCCAAGTGTATTCGGGTCCTCTCTTTGAATCCCATTTGACTTTGACCAATACTATTCTTTTGTGCTTGAGAAATTTGATCTTTCTGTCTTCTATCTGAAGTGGTTTCTCCACAAATTTCAACTTTTCATTTACCTCTACATCTTGAAGAGGTACTACCAAGGATTCGTCAGATAGACATTTCTTGAGATTGGATATATGAAATAAATCATGTACTCCGGCTAGCTCCTCTGGTAGTTGTAAGCGATAAGCAACTGGTCCTATACGTTGGATTACTGAGAATGGTCCTACGTATCTTGGACTTAGCTTTCCTTTCTTACCGAATCGAACTACTCCTTTCCAAGGAGAAACTTTCAAAAGTACTTTGTCTCCAACTTGAAACTCTAACGACTTACGTCGATTATCTGCATAACTTTTCTGGCGATCTCGAGCCGTCTTTAGTCTTTCCTTGATTTGAGTGATCTTGTCGGTAGTTTCTTGTACTATTTCAGGACCTGATAATTGACTTTCTCCTATTTCTGCCCAGCAGACTGGAGTTCTGCATTTACGTCCGTATAATGCTTCGAACGGGGCAGCTTCAATACTTGAATGATAACTATTGTTATAGGAGAATTCAATTAAAGGTAGATGATCATACCAGTTTCTACCAAAATCTATTACACATGCCCTAAGCATGTCTTCCAGGGTTTGGATCGTCCTTTCACTTTGTCCGTCTGTTTGAGGATGATATGTAGACTTAGATTTAATCGAGTTTCCATTGCTTCTTGGAAACTTGTCCAGAAGTGGGAAGTGAAACGACTATCCCTATCCGATACAATGGAGAGTGGGACTACATGTAAGGATACTATTTCATCTACATACAACTTGGCTAACCTTTCCATGCTAAAGGTTTCTTTCATGGGTAGAAAATGAGCTGATTTGGTTAATCGATCCACAATTACCCAAATCGCGTCATTACCTTTTCTGGTTTTGGGCAACTTAGTAACAAAATCCATAGTTATAAGTTCCCATTTCCATACAGGCATTTCTAATTGTTGGAGTAATCCTGAAGGTTTCTGGTGTTCTGCCTTAACTTGTGAACAAGTAAGACATTTAGAAACATATCTGGCTATGTCCTTTTTCATTCCTATCCACCAGAAGTTATTTCTTAAATCTTGGTACATTTTATTGTTACCAGGGTGCATGGTATACCTAGATTTATGGGCTTCCTCTAAGATCTTATTTCTTAACTCTCCTTGCTTAGGTACCTAAATTCTTCTTTCATGGAATCTCCAAATTCCATCACTGCCTTGCTCTAATTCCTTTACTCGTCCTTTCATTCCTTCAGCATCATCCTTGATTGCTGTTTCTTGAATGTTTTTCAGTTGTTCCATTAAGTCTAATTGTAAACTTAATCTAAGAGCACGAACTCGTCGTTGTTTCTCATGATACTTACGACTTAAGGCATCAGCAACTACGTTTGCTTTTCCTTCGTGATATTGAATATCACAGTCGTAGTCACTTAGGATTTCCATCCATCTCCTTTGTCTCATGTTCAATTCTTTTTGCCCAACTATGTATCTTAAGCTCTTATGGTCTGTGTAGACAGTAAACTTACTTCCATACAAATAGTGTCTCCAAATTTTAAGGGCAAAAATTATGGCTCCTAATTCTAAGTCATGAGTCGTATAGTTTTCTTCGTGCTTTTTCAATTGCCTTGATGCATACGCAATTACCTTCTTGCGTTGCATAAGTACACATCCAAATCCAAATTTTGAAGCATCACAGTATACTTCAAAATCTTCTGTTCCTTCTGGTAAAGCTAAAATTGGAGCATTTGTTAACTTCTACTTTAAGATCCTAAAAGCTTCTTCTTGTTTAGGTCCCCATTCAAACTTAACTACTTTACAGGTTAACTTAGTTAATGGTACAGCTATTTTGGAAAAATCCTTAATAAACCGTCTATAGTATCCGGCTAAACCTATAAAACTTCTAATTTCCATAGCTGATTGCGGAACCTTCCATTTGGTGATCGCTTCTATCTTAGCAGGATCTACGTGAATACCTTCATGATTTACCATGTGACCTAAAAATTGCACTTCTTGTAGCCAAAATTCACACTTCTAGAATTTGACGTAAAGTTGTTCCTTTCTTAACAAAGTTAAGAGTACATGCAGGTGCTCACAATGTTCCTCCTGACTTTTGGAATAAATAAGTATATCACCGATAAAGACAATTACAAATTTATCCAAGTACGGTTTATAAATCATGTTCATCATGTCCATAAATGCTGCTGGAGCATTTGTTAACCCGAAGGGCATGACTGTAAACTCATAATGACCATACCTAGTTCTGAAAGCAGTTTTAGGTATGTCTTCTTCTTGTACCTTCAATTGATGATATCCACAGCGTAAATCTATCTTAGAAAAATATCTAGCTCCCTGGAGTTGATAAAAAGATCATCAATCCTAGGTAATAGGTATCGATTCTTAATTGTAACCTTATTCAATTCCCTATAATCGATACACATTCGTATCGAACCACCTTTCTTTTTCACGAACAACACTGGCGCTCCCCACGGGGATGAACTAGGTTGTATGAATCCTTTGCTTAATAATTCATCTAATTGCTTTTTCAATTCTAGCATTTCGGTGGGTGCTAACCGATAAGGTGCCTTGGCTATCGGTGTAGTTCCAGGAATTAGATGAATTCTAAATTCTACTTCTCTATCAGGTGGTAATCCAGGTAGTTCTTCTGGGAATACCTCTGGGTATTCTGATACTACTGGAATTTCTTCGAGTTCCTTACCTTTTGTGTTAATGATTACTGAAATCATATACACTATTCCTTGCTTTCGTTCATAACTAGCAACTTTCATTACTGAAATGAACTTTAGGGGCTTTCGTGGCTTATCTCCTGTAATCACCACTAATTTTCCTGTAGGTGTATGAATTTCTATGGAATTCTTATCACAAAGAATTCGAGCATGGTTGGCTACTAACCAATCCATTACTAACACAATATCGAATCCGGCTAAATTCATAGGTAACAGGTTTGCAGAAAATTTATGACCTAAGAGTTCTATCTTTCCTTCTTGCAAAACCTTATCTATGTTAACAGAATTTCCATATGCCGTTTCGACTGTAAAAATCTGCTTAAGGTTGGTTAAGGGTAAATTAAGAGCTTGGCAAAATGAAGTATTTATAAAACTTTGGTTTGCACCAGAGTCAAATAATACTTTTGCATAAACGTTGTGAACTAGGAACGTACCAGCTATCACGTCAGGAATTAGTTCTGCTTCCTGAGTAGTCAACTGGAAGGCTCTTGCGTTTCTTTTGGTAGCTCCTTCTGCAGGTTTGGTTTTGTTGTCAGCTGGTTTGACCAATTTTGGGCAGTCTGGCATAAAATGTCCAGCTTCTCCACAGTTGTAGCAGACTGTTGCTTTCTTCTTCCTGCAATCTTCTTCTTTATGCCCCAGATTTTTGCAGAAATTGCAATACCCTTTGCATCTTCCAAAATGCTTCCTTTTACAGGCATTGCAAAATGGAACAATGGAAGATTGCCCGGTTCCCTTTCTCTTGAAATTGCTACGGTTACCCATACGGAATCCTTGGGTAATCTTTTGGGCCACTTCCTTTTTCCGGGTTTCTTCTTTTGTACGTACCAGTCCGTCAGTGAGGGTGTTAGCTAATTCCACAGCATCGTCAATAGTGCGTGGTCTCGCAGCTTTGACGATATCTCGAATTTCGCCAATCAATCCCCAAATATAGCGGGAAATAAGTACCGGTTCTGGCGAAGCCAGGGTTGGTACCACTCTTGCATATTCGAAGAATGTCGAGGTATACCCTCGACAGTCTACATTCAACATCCGGTGGTTCAGGAACTTATTTGTGATTTGTTCCTTTTCATACTCGGGACAGAATTTTCTTTCCACTAGCTGCTTAAATTCTTCCCAACTCATGGCATAGGCCATATTTCTTCCTTTAGCTTGAAGTACCGTATTCCACCATTCTAGCGCCCCTTCTTTAAAAAGATGCGACGCATACATGACCTTGTCCTCCTTGACACATTTACTTATCATAATTACTGCTTCGGTTTTCTCCAACCAACACAGTGCCGCAGTCGCTCCTTCATTGCCTGCAAATTCAGCTGGTTTACAGGCAAGAAACTCCTTGTAAGTGCAACCAGGCGTTGCAGCTTTTATTTTCTTAAGGAGTGGGGCTTGCATTCCATCATTGTTGTTATTAGTATGGTTTCCGCCTCCGTTTACACTATTACTAAAATTGTCACCGTGTGTGCGTTTACTAGGAATAATTTGTTGAGGTTCAACGGTATTTCGAACAACAGCAAGTATTGCTGGAATAGCATTGGTTATTCCCTTAGCAACGATATTCTCGATATCTTGCCTATTCAGAAATTGATCTTCATTGTTATGCTCAGATTGATTAACTTCATTAGCGGGTTCATTACCAGCGTGTGCCATCTGGTAATTAATTTATATAAGTAATTAGTATAAAATAAATAACCAACATAACCAAATAATTGCACATAATCACGTAAACAAATATAGCCAAAATTGTCGATCTTTCGACTTTTGATATTTTATATATAATAGGCATCCATACAAACTGTTTATCTTACAAAGTTTTATTCTTAAGTTATTTATGATTATATTATTTTTAAACACACATTCCTACCACCACACAACCACTGTCACACCATTCTCATCAGCTGGTATCTTAGAAACGACGTTCCCTTTCGTCGTACTTCCAAGATATTCTTTCCCCTACTTCCCTAATTCTATTTCCTGCATCAATCAGCTCCTCGCCATAATGGCGGAGTTCAGCCAGATTTTTCATGCTCATTGGTGGGTGTAGTAGAGGCTCAGTATCAAATTGATGGGAAAAAGGTATTTGGGTTGTTTAGGAGATTTTGAAACTGCCAATCGGTGGTCCACCATTCTTCTAATTCTGCAGGTAAAGGTTGGGTGTGGATAATAGGATCTGGGATTTCAGGCTGTAGGTCAACTGGAAGTTGCGCTTCCGCTGGGTAATTAAAAAGGTTTTCACCGATAGGTCCGATGAGGTCATTAAGTGCTAATTTATGATCTAGTTCTTCCCAGGGTGGCATTTCCTGGTTTTGCCTGGAACTTTCCCCAATTTCTATTTCCTTGCCTTTACCTTTGGGATCCTCATTCTTAGTAACTTTCCGTGTTGCTGGTTTCTTCCTGCGCACACGCCTCCAGCCCACAATTCTTCTTCTCTTCTTTGGTTTGGGTTTCTCCGGAGGTTGGGTTTGAAATTCCATAGGTTCCTCTATATCAGCACAATAACCGGTAAAATCTTTGGAAACTTCCACATTAACAGGATAGAGATTGAGATTCTCAAGAGCTTCAGATAATTCATTCATGCTGTTTAGCATTTATGAAGAAACACACAAAATTTTAGGATAAAATTTTGTAAATTAAATTTTCACAGAATCACAGAATGGAAAGCAGAAAATTTAATATTAATTACAAATATCTAACAAATCATTTTATTGAAACAAAATATTTATTTTTAGTACAACTAAAATATTAAAGTTTCTGGCTTGTAGGTGACATAGGTGCTAGTACTGGTTTGGCAATTTAAACTATAAGTTAGCATTTACTGCTATAGTGGCTAACATATAGAGATTTACCCATTGTTCATCTAACTCATCTTCCCATGGTGGTTTATTGCCTATTTCCTGGGCTTCCTTATTAATTATTCCTTCTTTTGGTTGTGACTTCTTGATTTTCTCTTGACTTTTTCTAATAATCAAACTTCTTTTATTAGGGGTAAGTGGTTTCTCATACTGTGCCTTACGAACAAATATTCCCTCCTCAGTATCTGCTGAGTATCTTGAGGAATTTGATTGGGATGAAGTTCCCTTATCTTTCGGTGAACTATCTAATTTAAGATAGATATCCGAAATTCTTTGCTTACCCATACTGTATATTAACAGATAGTCAAGATAAAAACACATAATCATAAAATGACAATCAGAAAATTAAGTATTTTGAAATACTTAATTGGCTTAAATCAGTGGCTCTGATACCACCTTTTCCTGTCACGGCCCCAGCCCCGGTTTTACCAGGTCAGGAGCCGCGGGACAGGAACCCGTGGTATTTATTAATTGATGCGACAGTGGAAGATTTAACAGGATCTTTTAAAACTTGAAAATGCCCTATTATTTTATTTCATAATTCGGGATAAACCCCGTAATTTACAATAGAGGAATTTTACTAGGAAATTCCCTGATTTATAAAACATGTTTATTCATTTTAACTGAGCCACCTCTTCAAGCTTGTTAGTGCTCCGTAGCACGTTTTCCTTGATTTACAGCAGGTCGCCTGAAACATGTTTTAAAAATATTTTATCAGCGGGGAAATACTGGCGAGTCATTCAAGTGTATAAAACGACACATTAGTTATCAATTACAGCATAAGAGCGATTACAATGGCTTCTATCTTATTTTTATCTGGCGCCGTGTCACCTGGTGACGATGGTCATACCATTATTGGGTCTTTCCCCAGGTAGTGATGATTATCACTGTTAGGATTTATTAGCCTAACCGTGAAAAATTGGTAATGTGCACAATACCCCACTAGCCAGTGATTCAAGATAACCATGACTTAATCCCTGTAATTATAACATTTGAAAATGGAGTATTGTAAAATAATTTTGATAAAAGAGAATGACTCACATTGCAGATTTATACGGGCAGAGTTTAGCCTACTGATTAGCCTTGTAACCTAATTTAAATAACAATGCACACGAACTAGGTCAGTAACTAATACAGCATTAACGATAACTCACGAGATTAAAAACCCTCACAACGAATGACAAAGTGCTATACTTAAACATCCGTCGAATTCACGACTAATGACAAAGTATGGCCCTAATGTGGGCAGCACTTAAACATCCATTGGATAGTTTTCAATCGATCGGACATTGAATCGTAGCAGCGATCGAGTTAATACCCTGTATCGTAGCAGCGCCTCGCTATTATAAAAATAAATTTCGATTTTGAGCAGCCAAACTTCGTTTTTGTGAAATGTTTTCGACATCAGTGAACTGCTCATGACCCGTTCTATTTATAGGTGAAATTTGGGTCTCACGCGGCCCGCGTGAACCTTGGCTTGACCCTTACGCGGCCCGCGTGGAGGTCTAGTTGTAGATTAGGGCTAGCGTGTCATCGGTAGGCATGCCACGTGTGTGACACGTGGATCTGGACGCTTATCCGGTCAAACTTAGAGTTGACAAGGCCCGCGTAGACTATGGTTAATCTTTACGCGGCCCGCCTGAAGACCAAGAATCTTGTTTTCTTGATTTTTGATATGGATTAGGGTTTCAGGGGTCCGGGTTCGTACTTACGGGTCAATTTGGGACATTTTTTAGAGTCCTTACAGTATCCTCCTTCACCCCCGTATCCACCGTATCCACCTTCACCCCCGTATCCGTAACCCGGATACGATTGCTGCGTCGGGTAATATGGTTCATCAACAGGAGCATTCTCAGCACCGTATCCACTTTGTTGCACGTACGAAGATTCATACCCGTATCCGTAATCCGGATAAACTTGAAGCGCCGGGTAATTTGGTTCATCAACAGGTGGAGTGGGAGTCTCGTTCAAGTCTGGCAACTGTGTTTTTTGATCAACAGGGACTCCAGACACAACCTCCTCCTCCTCATTGGCATCATTTGCTCCCCATGTGTCGTTAGAATAGCGATTACCGAAATAATTCTCGTTCCAAAATGATGACATTTTAACAATATTGAACAAAAAACAGAACAAATGATTTTAGTTTGGGTATAAATTGTTTACTGAAGAAGAAGATGAAAAGAACAGATGAAGTCGAAGGGAAGCAGAGATGCATGGATAAATAGACTTTTAAATTTACTGAAATACGTAGCGTATAGCTCTTTACTCCCTGTATTGCTTTATTCACGTGCTTAGACAACATCGTATCAGTGTCAAATCAGTCTGACATACGCTGCGTATAGATCTATACGCAGCGTATAGGGTTACTTCTATACACTGCGTAGAGATCTATACGCAGCGTATGTCAGACTTATTTGACATGGTACTAGGTTTGACTGTCTGGTCGTGTACCTGCCCCTTACATACGCTGCGTAGAGACCTATGCGCAGCGTATAGAGCTAACCCTATACGTTGTGTAGAGGTCTCTACGCGGCGTATGTAAACCCTAAGTGTGTAGATAGTCTGCCAAGGTGTGCAAATAGTTAGGGCCTTAAAATATATATAAAGTACTTAGGGGGTGGGGGTGGTCATCACTTATCACTCACAACACCCAATCAAATTCCGCCATGTCATCAACCATTTTTCCATCACTCACAACCTTTTTTAGTGGCAATGGTCATCACTCACAACACCCACAATAAACCCTCACACCCCTTCACATGTTCCATCACTCACAATTCCATAACGTGTTAACATTATCACGGACTCTTGCCATAACTCGTGATGAACAAACAATGGCGGTGTCTTCCATCAATGTATCACGCGTGATACTTTTTTATCACGAAACAAAAGTTCCCACCCCGCCTCCCCTTAGGGTGAAGGGAGTGGTTAAACATTTGGAATAGGTAAACTCCCGAATCACCCAATCAAATAGTGTCACGTTATTTTACCTATTTTGTTTACCTATTGCTCAAAAACGTTGGTGGTGATTTACCTATCTTGGATTAGGTAAGCTATTATTTAAAAATAATAATAATAAATGAAACCATCCAATCATCACCAAGCCTTCATCTTCCCTCATCGGTAAAGGTTCATCGATCACACAACTACACCGAGCGATAAACACCATTGGCGGCGGTGTTACCGTTCGGTAAACACCTTTACGGCTGGTGTTTATCGCCCACTCCGTTCACCCTTAAATAACTAGGCTTGAAAATAATTGTTGAAATCGTTTCGTCGCTAGCTAGTTAGTTTTGAGACTCTTATGTGACGGAAATGCAATAATTTGCGAAAGTATTATAACGAAATGATTTTGTGGCAGAAATAGGATGGCATGATTTTGAGATGTTTTTTGTGACATAATTGTCATAATGACGATCTATTGATTTTCCAATTATTTTAAAACCTTTTTAACAGTGAAATATTATTATTTTCATAATATAAATTAACAACATTTTGGTGCTATATGTTGTTATACTACATGCATTGGGAGTATTTCAAAAAAAAAAGTTGGTTTTTCAATTTTAACCCTTTTGATTTTTTTTACTTTTAACACAAAGTTTTTTTAATTTTTACAATTTAATCACAACATTTTTTTTATTTTCAACTTTGGTTCCCCGTACGTTTAATCTTTCGCAATGAGCGTGTGAGGTTTAACGTTTTTTCGTCTTATTTTTCCCATTTGATAGGCTCGTCACAACTCGTCTATTTTTCTCCATTTGACCGGTTCGTTGCAACGCGCGGGTCATAAATCGACTTAGTTATTATTTTCTACATTTTACGTTTCGGTCTATTTTTTTCACATTAACACACTACAACGGGTGTGCGTGGCTCAACGATTTTACGTATGCTTTTCGTTCGGTGTTATTTTATCATTTTTATTTATTTTATAATTACGAGCTTTTACGATGTTGGTGGTCGCTGGCAGTGGTGTAGCATTAGTGCTACATGACACTGTTTTACGAACGTTTTAAACCTATTAAGTTTTTTACTAATAATTTGTTTCGAGTTTACCCTTGTACCTCCTTTACTTAAAAACTAATTTTACGTACATATTTATATGTACGTGTCGGTATGAATCTGATTTGCTCTACGTTTTGACGTAAACTTTTTCTAGGAAACGAGTCATGTCAAATATAATACGTCTTTGTTTAAAAAACTTTTTTACGTGCATATTTTATTGTACATATTTTTATGTACATTTCGCTATAAATTTGAGTTGGTGTACGTTTCGACAAAAACTTTTTTTGCGAAACGAGTCAAGTCAAATATAATATGTTTTCGTGTTTATTTTATGAATGTTTCGTAAATTTTGTTTCGAATCGACTGGAGTCGAATTGTGCTTTCTTTTTTTTCCATTTTTTCAAAAGCTCCAGTTAATCCCTTCTGATTAAACGTGGCAGCTTTTCCGTTATACCCATCACGTTTTCTATGTATGAGTCGGGTCACATATGATATGTTATGATTGTACAATATATATTCGATTTACTTTATGTTTTGATCCAGTCACATTGCTTATACTGGTTACATTGACTTCAATCAGAGACGTCAAAACACGCGTTTTCATATGGTTAACGCATCACATAACATTTGGACTAATTTATTCGATGTTTGCGATGTACCCACGCTGTTCTGGAAGTCTTAACACACGTTATAAAAGAGGTTTACACAAGTTGAATCAGGTATACTATGTTGTTATTAAGTTACTATTGGAGTTTATGCATCGATTCTGGAAGTCTTAACACACGTTATAAAAGAGGCTTAACACAAGTTGTATCAGGTATACTATGTTGTTATTAAGTTACTATTGGAGTTTATGCATCCATTCTGGAAGTCTTAACACACGTTATAATAGAGGCTTAACACACGTTATACATGTCAGGCGCGTAACACATGTTACAGTATGTATATACAATTCATGGTGTTTTGGAAACCACTAGCTTATACATGACACCATGTTAGGTTAAACCAAGATTATAACAGAGGCTTAACACATGTTATCCCAGGTATACACGTTGTTACAATATTAACTTGTATGTTCCATATTAACTTGTACACGTGTTACGATCAGTATATGCACATCATGGTGTTTTGCAAACCACTTTCATATACATGAATACAAGTCGGGTTATAATGGATGCTTACATGTTATCATATGTATACAAGTGGGGTTACAACAAGATTACGATATTAACTAAGCTCCCCATCAAACTCATCGCCCCCGTCGACTGTTTTCACCCTTGTCACATGGTAAGCAATTACATGTTCCGAACAGACAAATTGTAACACATGTTAGACCATTATATACACATCATGGTGTTTTGTAAACCACTAGCTTATACATGAATACATGTCAGGTTACAAAAAGATTATAACAGAGGCTTAACACATGTTATACATTCCAAAATGTGCAAAACAAATGACCCGTTTCATATTATATATTCCAAAATTACCGGTACATGTGTTACCATAAATGGCTCGTTTCATATTACACGTTACATACTAGCTTGTACATTTATTACTTGTACAAGTTTTACGCTCAGTATCCACATTCTCGTCCTAATTTCCGCCCGCTCTGTTGGGAGTGGGACCTAAACAAGGTACTACAATCTCGGTATTCCGTGATGTGGCTGCTATCACACTCCTACGACAAAAGTCATACTGCACAACTTAACAAACCTAGCAACTATTTTTTTTTTCCATTAAAACTATTTTCTTCTTAAAACTTTTTAGTTGATTTAGCATTTGAATAAAGATATAAAGATGCAACTATATATAACAAGGCAAGTTACATATTTGACACGTATAAATATGCAATCCCTCTTAACTCACTCTACCAAGATTCAAAAGAAATTCGAAGTAGCATCCCTTTGTTTCTTTATCATTTTTTCCTTTTGCTTTTTTTCTTTTGTACAATACACGTAAATTGTTCAAATATATTATTCCAATTATTTTTTTCTTTTGCTCATTCAGAGGCAAATGTCTGAACCATTCAGACATCAGCTCGCGAAACAAACAGTCTGAACCATTAAGTGCTAAACCGGTAAGAAAGCTGAACTATTAAGAGCCCAGGTAAAAAAACAACCCTTAGTATATTAAATTAAATTAATTCTTGATATTATTTTTTAATATTGATAAATAGTTGTATTTTTTTATCAACTTTTGTTCTTTTAAGTTTTTTCATAAAAGTTGAATAAGTAGTTGTATTTAAACTTTTTCTTTTCATGACTTTCTAATATTTTTTTTTTTCTATTTTTTTTAAAACGGTTTTGTATTCAAATAGAATATTTCCTGGTATAGGTATTTTGATGAAGTGAACCAATTATGAACCAACATCGGTACATGTATGTGTATTATCGGAATCGATACCAGTATTTGGCTTTATGATTTTCGATTTATGTAAAACATGCGACGATATCCTTTTGGTCATTCCACGAGTTCATTTTTTTTGTTTTTTTCTCTTTCGTTTGGTATAACGAGTGACTATACCGTACCAAGTCGAGCCGATACCAATTGAATTCGAGCTACGAATTTTTTTATTATTTTATTAAGTTATGAACATTTATTGATATTATTTTATTAATATTGATAAACGATTGTATTTTTTTATCAACTTCTATTATTTAAGCTTTTCAAAAAAAAGTTGAATAAGTCCTATTCAAACTATTTTTTTTTCTCGACATTCTGTTACAAGTTTTTTTTTTTTTTTTTTTTAAAACGGTGCTGTATTCAAATAGAATATTTCTTTGGTATAGATAGGTATTGTGATGAAACGAACCGATTATGACCCAACAACATCGGTTTTTTTCCGTTTTAAACCTCCACCACCATTTTGCCAACATCGCTAAATTCGCATCCCTTAGTGTAGGGGTGTGCATGGGTCGGTTTGGTTCGGTTTTTACTATTAACCATAACCGCTAGTTCGGTTATGGAGTTTTGGTAACCATAACCATAACCAAACTTCGGTTACGGATAATCGGTTATGGTTCGGTTTTGGTTAATTTCGGTTAAGTAACCAAGCAAGGTTTGAAATAAATAGGGTTGTGCACGATTTGAACTTAGCTTGAACCTATTTTGTAAGATAACGGAGACTAAACTTTTTGGTTAAACTACCGATTTGGGGTTCTTTTTAATAAGGTAATTCTCAAACAAAAAAAAAATTATGACCATAACACCTTAGTTCTTTATCAAAATAAATGGCATCTACATCAAGATCATTTTGTTACTAACATACTTTTATCTTAGTAAAAACCCTCTATATGGTTTTGTAAAACACAAATCCATTATATAAAGTTAACATTACAAGTTCGGTTCGGTTTCAGTTATATCGGTTAACCAAAGCTTCATAACCATAACCATAACCGATTTAGCGGTTATACAAAGTTTCATAACCATAACCATTGGTTAAATTGGTTATCGGTTATTAGTGGTTCGATTATGTCGGTTATGGTTCGGTTATCGGTTATGGTGGTTAATTTGCTCACCCCTACTTAGTGAACCGAAACCCAAACCCCCATATTCCACCGGAGCAATCGTTTTATCTCATGCCACCCAATTCATTCTAGCTTTTTCCTCCGATCCTCCCCCAAAAAAATACCCGACTTATTCTATCAAGGGACTCCAAAACTTTTATCGGGGCTTTATATAGTGAAAAAAAAATATGTAGGTAAGGAATTTAACACCGATTTAATAAGCGTAATCCTTCCACCATATGATAGTGTTTTAGCTTTCCACAATGAAAGCCTATTCTTAAATACATCAATCACCGATTTCCAATTTTTTACAAGATTCATGTTCGCACCAACTATCATACGTAAAAAATTTTCGTTTTACGTATAGTTCTAAATTTTTCGAGTTAATACGACGCAACGTACGAGTGTGCTTCAACTTTTTTATGTTTTGTTTCAAATTTTGCAAGTTAACACGGCACAACATGCATGTGTGGTTCAACGTTTTTACCTCTATTTTTTCATGTTTGACAGGTTTGTCGCAACACGCAGATCCTAGGTCGAGTCAGTGTTGGTGGTCGGTGACAGTTGTGTGACATTAGTACTATTTGACACCGTTTTACGGCCCGCCGCAACGCGGGGTGTGCTTTGGGGGTTTTTCAAAGAAAAATGGTTATGCATATGGTTGTCGTAACCTTGGCTTTGGGGGTTTTCCATAAAAAAATTGATTTTTTTTTACTTTTCACCCAAAAGTATTTCATAAATTACTTTTAACCCAAAACTATTTGTTTTTTTTACTTTTAACCCAAAACTTTTATCTTTTGCAATCTATCCTCACAAATTTTTTTACTTTCAACTTTGGTCCTTTATAGTTTTCATTTTCCGCAAATTTTTCGCTTTATGCTTGGTTCTAAATTTTGTGACTTAACACATCGCAACGTGCTGACCCCAGCCAGGGGCTCTGCCCCTTGGACCCCGCCAGGGGCTGCCGCCCCTGGGACCCCCGCCAAGATCGTAAAACGCAATGACTAAATCAAAAACCCAGATCGTAAAAATGAAATTAAAGAATTTCTTACATGAATCTAAATGATTTCTTCAACAATTGATGAAGTTTGAATGATTGAAACACTTATCAGCGCTCGAATCGAGTAATTATCTCCAAAATCACCGGAAAAAACGAGATTTTTTATGAAATTAAACTGGGTTTTCTTCAAAAAAGCTGAAGAACACGTTGATCGGGTGTTTGAATCATTGATTTGTGATGAAAATCGCACTAAAATGTAGTGATTATTGAGATAGAAAGTGAAGAAATGGTTGAAGATGGTGGGTTTTGAAAATGGTGGGTTTTGAAAAGGAAGAAGAAAGGGTTGGATTGACTAAAATACCCTTTTCCTTTATTTTAAATGTTGACACATGTCCTAATCCTATTGCTTCCTACACTTCCTAGCCAAAATAAACTTTCTATTTGATCTTTCCCCCCTTCCATTTTTTTTTAATTTTATCAATGTAGCACCTTTGGGTACTCACACCTAATTTTATTTAAGTTTAAATCAATTTTACAAAATCTATTTTTTTTTTATTTTCATCTTTTTATTATATCTCTTAATTAACATAAAATCTATTTATTTTTTTTATTTTCATATTTTTATTAAATTTCTTATTTAACATAAAATCTACTAGTTACACTAGTATTTTTTTTGTTCATTTACATTTTACTATTTTAGAACTTATATAGTTTCTATCTTTTTAATTAACCTAAATCATAGGGTCCATCAGTGTAATTAACTCTGTATCTAATTTGAGCATTGAGGTATTTATTTCAAAATAGAAGTATTTTTAAGAAACATGGACAAAATGTTCACTCTAACGAACCTGCCAAATATGGAAAAATAGAGGTAAAAACGTTGAACCACACATGCACGTTGCGTCGTATTAACTCGAAAAATTTAGAACTATACGTAAAACAAAAATTTGCGAAAGATGAAAAGTATAAGTGACAAAAGTTTGTGAAGTTAAATTGCAAATAATGAAAAGTTTTGGGTTAAAGTTAAAAAACAAATTATGTAGGGTTAAAATTGCAAAAGGTAAAAACCTTTGGGTTAAAAGTAAAAAAATCAAGTTTTTTTTTTTGAAAAATGTTCTAAGATAATCCAATAACTACTGATGCATACTAGTATTGTATTTTAAATTCCAGTTGTGATTTGTATTAGATGCATAATATATAAAATAGAGTAAATGTCGCAATGTACGACGATTTTGATCAATTTGCTTGTTGTGTGAACTCGTATGGTTTATATCATTTAGCAAACTTCGTTGCGTGACATCGTTTGAAATCATTCGTCCAAGTGAACTAAATAATGTCACGGAATGTAATATGATAAAAGCACTTATATATAAGAAGTACCAGTGGCGTACGGTAACGGTAACGGTAACGATGACGATTTGTTGAGTCAACGGACGGTTATGCAGCGGCTACAGGCGCTTGACCTGCACGTGATTGGAGCTTGCCGTGCGGATGAGAGGTTGAAGTCGTTGCTCAAGGTTAATGTTTCCAGTGGAGTTGCTGAGGATCTATTGTTGTCGTGTTTGAGTCAGGTATTGTGTATTATCTCTCAATTGTAATCATTGAAGTGTATATTCATGTTTATTCGTTTGATTAATTAAGGTATTATTAATATAATATGGAAAGTATGATGTATATGTGATATAAATTGCTGATTATTTAGAGCATGCTGATTAATTGCAGCAATATGTAATATGAATTACTGATGTTTTTTATCTAAATTATTTTTATTTTTAGGAAATGTAATTTTTTTTTTTTTTCGGAAATGTTTTTTTTTTAGGAAATGTAATTTTTTTTATGTTATGAAATGACTTTATTTATGTTGTTTTATGTTGTATTTTTTAACTTTTATAAACTTTTTATTAAGCTAATAAAAAAACACTTAGAAAATTATAAAATATTAAGGTGGGGTAGCCTCATCCTCCACCCCCCTCAAAAGTGAAGGAAGCCCATCCTCCACGAGCCGGTGATGAGGCGCCTATGTGGCAGCCACCCTTTATATACTATCAATTTCGTATATTTTTAGTCAAAGCAATTATGAGCAACAGACAACAGTTTGCAGGTGGAAAATGATATTTTCTCTCTTTTTTTTTTTCTCATTTTTATAAAACTTTGTAACTTAAAATTTAAAATTTTTATAGAAGGATTTTTTTAAAGTAAAATATGTGAGTTAGCTAAAGTACAAATATCAGTTGACAGATATCAAACAAAATGATACAAGTGTTCGTTTTGTAAATGAATCTCAAATGATATATAATTTATTATAAATAAAAGATCTTACTGTCAATTTCATATTTTACTCTAGGAATGATTTTTTTTTTAATTTATAGAAAACAAACGGTACTGGTATTTTTTTTTTATCATATTTCGGTTTTGGTATTTTTTGGTCTATCCAAATATAAGGTACCGAATCGACAAAATTAGTACGATATTCGATTTATACTTTCACTCGTTTCTACTCAATATAGTAAATTAGGGATCAAATTACAAAAAAATACCAAAGCTAGAAACGAGTGAAAGTATAAATCGAATATCGTACTAATTTTGTCGATTCGGTACCTTATATTTGGATAGACCAAAAAATACCAAAACCGAAATATGATAAAAAAAATACCAGTACCGTTTGTTTTCTATAAATTAAAAAAAAAAATCATTCCTAGAGTAAAATATGAAATTGACAGTAAGATCTTTTATTTATAATAAATTATATATCATTTGAGATTCATTTACAAAACGAACACTTGTATCATTTTGTTTGATATCTGTCAACTGATATTTGTACTTTAGCTAACTCACATATTTTACTTTAAAAAAATCCTTCTATAAATATTTTAAATTTTAAGTTACAAAGTTTTATAAAAATGAGAAAAAAAAATGAGAGAAAATATCATTTTCCACCTGCAAACTGTTGTCTGTTGCTCATAATTGCTTTGACTAAAAATATACGAAATTGATAGTATATAAAGGGCCTGGTCTATTCGCACACGGCCTATGTCTATTTGCACACTCAAAGCGCCCCGCTTTGGCCATAGCGGGGCGCTTTGAGTGTGCAAAAAGACAAAAAGTGTTGGCTGGAAGTTGTGTTGTTTTTTTTTTTGAAATAGGTGGGATGTGGGTTAGTTTGGTAGTGTTTTTTGAAGGAAAAAATTGTATTTGAGTTTTATAATACGTTGTTTTATAATTACGTTTTTTTACGTCATTATTTTTATAGAACGTATATAATATAAGTGCGTCTTTATAAACTGTTAACCTAGTTTATTTTGTTAAATTAAACGAACACGTTAAATAAATTGTACAGAAAGCCATAAGAATTAAACGTAAACAATCCAAAACCAACGTGATGTAAATATATATCAGTTTGTACATACAAAACAAAAAGGTACAACTGACTACATAATACATAACAAAACACTATACAAACAAACTAAGGTACTAATCCTCGTGCGGTGGGGACGGTGGGAGGGGAAGTGGAGGCAACCCAGCGAGCTCTCGTAGAGAAACGAGCGTCTCGATGATCCAGTCCTGGCGTGCGGCCTGGCGTCTGAGGCGCCGGTCGAAGTCCCGAGCCACCTCACGCGCTACCGGAGGCAGGTCAGCGTAAACGTGCTGCGGGTACTGTGACGGCTCAGGAGCTGGCTGAACTGGTGGTACCGGGATCTCCTCGATATGCTCCTCCTGAGCCGGATCCTCTAATACAGGCTGAGCCTGAGGCTCCTCCTGAGCCTGAGCCTGAGGCTCCTCCTGAGCCTGAGCCTCAGCCTGAGTCTGGCCCGGGAACTGATCGAGTCCCAGAGCCTGTAGCTGAGCCTGCCGAGCGGCCGCCTGCTCAGCAGGAGGGGCCAACACTCCAGGCCTCAACTCAATAACAACCGGGATGACCTCCGGCACCGGCTCCGGCTGCCAAATCAGCCCGTCTCCGCCCCTAAACCTCAGACCAACATCAAAGCGACGGGTGATCTGCATGCTAGAAACTGACGCGCGGCCCAACCTGGTAGACGGGACCGGATCGGACAGCACCGGATCTCCCTCGGGCACGATCCCGAGCGAGCGTGCGATGGCGGTGATGAATGAGCCAGTGTGCACCCACCCGCGGAGCTGCCGGTGGTATGCTGTGGCAAAGTAATCTGCCAGGCTGGCTGCTAGATCGCAGGGCTGTCGTCGCAGTAGGCAGTATAGAAAGAAAAGGTCACTGAGGTTGACCTTCTCCCTGCTGTTTTCCCGCGGCACGATAGTTGCCGCGATAACATGGTGCAGGTATCGGAACAAGGGGTCTTTGATGGTGGTGGCCTTTTGCCAGGATCTCCCAAAGGGAACCCTGGAAATGGCCCTCCAGAAACTGATAAGCGTCTGCCTGTCCATCATCGTAACTGCCTGCGTATATAAATCAGTATCAAGCTCGGCCTCTGTGTACAAACCTGTATAAACAAATAATATTAAATAAACAAATAATAATAATAAACAAATAATATTAAATAAACAAATAACATTAAATAAACAAATAATAATAATAAACAAATAATATTAAATAAACAAATAACATTAAATAAACAAATGATATTAAATATAAAATAATAAATAATATTATTTAAACAAACCTGTATGGACAGCAAACTGCCGCACACTCATCTCAAACTGCTGACCGGCGAGACGGAATGTAACCTCGTGGACTGGAAAATCTGGGTCCTCCACGTAATCCGCCGGATGCGGCGCGTATGTAAACGTGGAAAGAAACTCCCACGTAAGCTCAGGGTACGAGTCCTCCATCGCTAACTCAAATAGGCGCGACCAAGGAGTATCTAGTCCAACTATCTCACGCGCCCGCGCGGCCTCTCCCACGGTCTCCAGCAGGCCCCAGTCTATCCCTACATGCTCCCCAATGGGGATGGTGCGCAACCTCGCGCATCTCCCCCTCGCCCGTGACCCCGGCGGAAACTGCAGGTACGGACATGCCGGCTCTCCCTCATCTCCCACATCTCCCTCAGCCTCCATATGCTCAATCTCGTCATCGGAGGAATCCATCCCTGCACGTTGACAAGATAATATTAAATAAACAAATAATATTACTAAACAATTTAAATAATAAACAAATAATATTATTTAAACAATTTTTAATAATAAACAAATAATATTAAATATAAAATAATAAAAAAATAATATTAAATATAAAATAATAAACAAATAATTTTATTTATAAAATTTAAATAATAAACAAATAATATTAAATATAATTTAAATAATAAACAAACAATATTAAACAAATAATATTAAACAAATAATATTAAACAAATAATATTAAAAAAAAATAATAAACATGAACCAAAGCGCCGCGCTTTGGCCTCGGCGCGGCGCTTTGGTTCTTCGTTATGAAGAACAGCCCCAGCAACATGATCACAACCGCCCAAATCAAATCAAAATCAAACATATAACTTGAACCAAAACAATAAACGAAGTTCGATCGTACCTAATAGCGGTTGAAATCCGGAAAAAGACGATCTTCGCACTAGTGTGTGTAATCGCACCGTAGTGTGTGTGTTTTGTTTGAGGGTGAAATGGGGGAGAAGGCTGCCCCGCTTCAGGTATAACGAGGGGCCAAAGCGCCCCGCTATGGCCAAAGCGGGGCGCTTCGGGGCCAAAACGCTGCGTTATGACCTAAGCGGGGCGCTTCGGCCCTTTTTTAAAATTTTTAAAATTGTTTTTTATTCACAAACGCGTCGATAATAGTCTAAATTTTACGTTTTTTCCATTATACATCATTTTTTAAAATATATGGACTATACTGCAAGTTCCGGATCAAATCGGTTACGCGTGATGTCTTATTCCGTTATATCGTATCATTTTGGTTTGAAAGCACAAGTACTCCTGTGAGAGGTGTTATGTGTATCAGCCGCCTACCGCACATGAACATGACGTATTTTTTCATTAATTGTAGTATTATGATGTATATGGTCATTTTGGGTCGTACAAGTGCGTATTGAATCTGATCGGGTCGTGTCGGTGACATTCGGTTTTTAACGTGATGTAACGCATATATTGAACAAACACAAACGTGATTATTATTAAACACATTTAACCTACATCGTGAACATATGGGGTTACATTAAGGTCAGGGGCACGATACGTAAGCATTTCGTACGTGTTGATCTGATCCCTGTATAATGTATGCCAGGCTGCTGCGCGCTCTGTTCTGTGTGCTGTCCATAGTGGGTTTGGGGGAGGCATTGGATAACAACCTCCAAGCTCTACATGTATGAAATGCCCATGGTCGACGAACACAACCGCAACCACCAGGTGAGGTTCCTCAGCTTTGTTTGGCCCGCCCAGCAGAGGGAAAATTGTACAGCTCCCACGCATGTCGAAGCTGTGAACAATCACACCGTATCGTTGGGCAATAAGAAACCCCGTCTCAGGCATCGTCATGTAATTTTCGATATCTGCTCGTCCCACCCCCTTGAAATTGACCCGTCTAAGCAGCGCATCATAATGTCCTATGTTTTCCGGATCGAAAAACTGCCTCCAAAGCGATTCGTTCGTACGTAACTCCTTTATAAGTTGTTTCCGGATCATCAAATATGAATTTTGTTTCACTCCTAACCCAACAGCCACCGATCGAAACCCACAATGACCATCTGGTTTCACGTCCTTTATTCTAACGATGTATGGATGGATCACTTCGGGAATCTGAGATGCGTAGTTGCGGATCGCTATATCCGTCTTAGGACCGAGCTTGATCATCGGGAAATCAGGGTGCAGGTTGATCGGTTTGGTATTCTTTTGTCTTCTAGAATCTTCGAGTGATATGTACGAGCTGTGACGGGGAAGATCATCTGAGGCCTCGACCCAAGTTTCTTCCGACGGAATGTACGAGCTTTTTCTAGCGGCTTCAACCTTTCTTTCTTCCTGCGTTTTCAATGTTGGGCGACCACGAGTTTTCTTCAGAACAGCAGGAGGTTTTTTGTTATTGTTCCCTGGATTGAGGATTTGCTGAAACTTTTCAAAGAAGCTCCTTTTCACCTGAGGGGGTGTTGGATCGATCTTTTGTTTCAATTTTTCAAATTCCGCGTCTACATCGATATCCTCTATGTTTTTCTTTGCAGGCTTGAAGTTAAGCTTCTTCCAGAACACGTCTATGTGTGTGATCCGGAGTTGCTGACCTGTGGATGAAAACAAATTAGGTGGCAAAATCATAACGAGAAAGGTCAAAGATATTAATTACCTTTATTTTCCAACTTTTCCAAACGACAGGCACATGGCAAACCACAGCTGGTAAAAAGTTGGCAACCACAGCTTGCACCGTAGGCTCTCAACCCGTCTTCCTTACGTTTTAGTTCCCTACTCAAAAGCTCAATCGCATATATTGAAACCTTTCTGAGAATATATGCAAGCATGGGCTGCTTCTTGTGGTGCGTCATCACTTTTCGGAGGCTTGTTTCAAAGCTTGTACTAATCTCGGTGTATTGTCTATCAACAACATGATCAACATACAGTACAAGTTTATCCAGTGTGTTGCGATGACTTGGAAAGTGACTTTTTAGTGTTGCATGCATGGCCTCAACCCTGTTGGTCGTAGTTTGGTGAAAGTTGAAACCAAATCTTGTAATTCTCTCCTCAACTCTGTGTAGCTATACTCTTATGCTCCCCACCAAAAGTACATTGAAACCAAATCTTGTAATTCTCTCCTCTTTTATTCGACCTCTTAGTCACAATGAGGTAACCGTTGTCTTTTGCCGTGTCTTGTACCCAACGCACCAACTCTTTACGTGACGAAAAGGTCTGCGTCGTATCAAACGAAAACGTAACCGGGTAACAGCCTTCCTCGTCAACAGACACATCCCCCGGCTCACCATCGTCACCGAGGTCCGAATATACTTGATGTTCAAAGTTGTGCTCGCCACCGTAACCGAAATTCGAATAACCTTGTAAGCTCTGTTGACAACCGTAACTGTCGTTTGGACCACACTCCTGCTGTACAAAGCTGTACTCGCCACCGTAACCGAAATTCGAATAACCTTGTTGTGCGTAAGGGTCCTCCACAGGGGTATTCAAATCCAGCGTCACCGTGTTATCACGATAATGAATGCCAGATACAACCTCTGCCTCCCTCAAGTTGGACGAGACCGGTTTCTCATACGAGTCAGAAATAGCGGTCCCCTCGTAAGAATCAGGAACAACTGTCTCGTCAGAATATTGACCGAAAATATAGTTGTTTAACCACGACATCGTTTTTTGTAAACAACAAACAACAAAACACTCGAATACCCACGTATGTTTGTAAACAACGTGAAGAAGAAGAAGACCGAGCTTTGGAGCTTTGAAGCAGAACCTCAATCAGTAGTTTGCTTTTTAAAAGTGAAAATTTGGGTCGAAGCGCCGCGCTATGGCCAAAGCGCGGCGCTTAGGGTTAACGACAAAACATCATAATCAGCTTTATGTCTGTCAAACAGTATCGAATGTTTCAAACGTCAATCGAAGTACGTTTTGTCGATCGAAGCGCGGCGCTTTGGCCATAGCGCGGCGCTTTGGGGTGTGAAAATAATTTTGGGCGTGTGCAGCTAGCATGACCCATATAAAGGGTGGCTGCCACATAGGTATTAGTCATCCCAGCAACTGGGAAATGAATCAATATTCAACTACTGTAACATTTAATAATTATTTTTTTTTATAAATATTCTTTACCCTAATGTAGCTATGGATTAAATAACATACTAGAAACATACAATTTAAAAAAAAAAAAAAACCTACTACTCGTCCGAATCATGAAACTCTAAACCTAGAGAACCTACTAGTTCGATTAAATCGTATCTCAACCGAAAGTGAGTTTCTTCGTTACGCAATTGTAGATGGATATCTTGTGGAATCATAAAAGCAACACTTCCCCATCATCTTCCCCAATGCAAACCCAAATTAGACTCGACCCCATCATCTTCCCCAATGCAAAATAATTTTTTTTATAGGTTTAGTCATCCCAGCAACTGGGAAATGAATCAATATTCAACTACTGTAACATTTAATAACTAATTTTTTTTTTTATAAATATTCTTTACCCTAATGTAGCTATGGATTAAATAACATACTAGAAACATACAATTTAAAAAAAAAAAAACTTACTCCTCGTCCGAATCATGAAACTCTAAACCTAGAGAACCTACTAGTTCGATTAAACCGTATCTCAACCGAAAGTGAGTTTCTTCGTTACGCAATTGTAGATGGATATCTTGTGGAATCATAAAAGCAACACTTCCCCATCATCTTCCCCAATGCAAACCCTAATTAGACTCGACCCATATGCAACAACTACCAAGTACCAAACGATATATAAGACACAAATGACAGGAGCTCGTGTTGTCCCCAACAACAACTAAATTTGACCACAGTAGACGTCACAATATATGCCAAGTTCATTGGGCTTGGACAACAACTACCAAAAAGTGAAAAAGAGATCTCATACACATATCGAGCTCGTGTCTTTGGTTTAACGTTTTTACATTTCGTTCTAAATTTTGCGAGTTAACACGATGCAACATGCGTGTGTGGGTGAACGTTTTTACATCGTCTATTTTTTCCCGTTTCACAGGTTCAACATAACGTGTGTGTCCTAAATCGACTTAGCTATAACTAAAGAATCCCCGCCGCATTGCGGCGGGTCGTAATTCTAGTTAGAGTTAATTACTATTTTTGTCCCTATGGTTTGTCAAAAATCACTATTTCAGTCCATTAGTTTAAAAATTGCGATTTCAGTCCCCGTGGTTTCACTTTCGTAACCATTTCAGTCCACCTCCGTTAACCCCATCCATTTATTCTGTTAAGTACACGTGAATTGACCATAATGCCCTTATTAATAAAAAACAAAAAGATAACTAAATGAGTTAATTATTGTTTTCATCCCTATGGTTTGTAAAAAATCACTATTTCAGTCCCTATGGTTTCACTTTCGTAACCATTTCAGTCCAGTCTCCTAACATCGTCTATTTTACCGTTAAGTTTTTAATAAAATACCTAATTTACTCCTGTGTTAATTAAATAAAAAATCATAGAAATTTAAAAGATTGTATTCTAGGACCCACTTGTTAAAACACAACCCCACGCTACCCCACCCCACTCCATCCCTGCTCTCATTTCTAGCAAAAGTTTCCGGTCATCTTCTCCGGCATCACAACCCCACCCTCTTAATGTCTGTCGACCCATTACCCCACCCCAATTAATATATTCCTAGCAATATCAATTAACATAATAACTTTGAAAAATAATGCTCAACTGGACATTTTCTCATTCTAAAATCCAAAAATAAAATTTTGAAACCATATATATAAATCCAATAATAAAAACATATTAGTCCATATTTAAGTAACACAAGGGTAATTTAGGTATTTCATTAAAAACTTAACGGTAAAATAGACGGTGTTAGGAGACTGGACTGAAATGGTCCACAGGGACTGAAACGCAGTTTTTAAACTAATGGACTGAAATAGTGATTTTTGACAAACCACGGGGACGAAAATAGTAATTAACACATTTAGATATCTTTTTGTTTTTATTAATAAGGGCATTATGGTCAATTCACGTGTACTTAACAGAATAAATGGATGAGGTTAACGGAGGTGGACTGAAATGGTTACGAAAGTGAAACCACAGGGACTGAAATCGTAATTTTTAAACTAATGGACTGAAATAGTGATTTTTGACAAACCACAGGGACGAAAACAGTAATTAACTCTAGATATTATAAATGGATTTTAATTTAGTGAAATTATATTTAATATAATTATAATTATTTACTTTACGAACGTTTTTAACCTATTAAGTTTTTTTACTAATAATTTGTTTCGAGTTTACCCTTGTACCTCCTTTACTTAAAAACTAATTTTACGTACATATTTATATGTACGTGTCGGTATGAATCTGATTTGCTCTACGTTTTGACGTAAACTTTTTCTAGAAAACGAGTCATGTCAAATATAATACGTCTTTGTTTAAAAAACTTTTTTACGTGCATATTTTATTGTGCATATTTTTATGTACATTTCGCTATAAATTTGAGTTGGTGTACGTTTCGACAAAAACTTTTTTTGCGAAACGAGTCAAGTCAAATATAATATGTTTTCGTGTTTATTTTATGAATGTTTCGTAAATTTTGTTTCGAATCGACTGGAGTCGAATTGTGCTTTCTTTTTTTTTTCCATTTTTTCAAAAGCTCCGGTTAATCCCTTCTGATTAAACGTGGCAGCTTTTCCGTTATACCCATCACGTTTTCTATGTATGAGTCGGGTCACATATGATATGTTATGATTGTACAATATAAATTCGATTTACTTTATGTTTTGATCCAGTCACATTGCTTATACTGGTTACATTGACTTCAATCAGAGACGTCAAAACACGCGTTTTCATATGGTTAACGCATCACATAACATTTGGACTAATTTATTCGATGTTTGCGATGTACCCGCGCTGCAACGCGAGCGGGTCTTATTGCTAGTTATTATTCATAATAAAGGTGGGCAGAAGCTAGAGAACGTCGGATATAATTAAAATAATTTAAAGCATCGGTTTACAGTGTTAAAATTACACCACCTATTCTATTTTTTAACTATACCTTAGTAAGGGCCTTCATATCTCTTTCATCAAATTCTATGAGTATACGTGTTATTTATATTACAAAAAGTGGTTGTAAGTGGAGGATTTAAAAAAATTTATTGTTCACCTGTATGTTTGAGGGGACACTGTTTACCCTTTATAATTTTTAATATATTTTGAAAGTGATTGTGAATGGAGAAGAAAAAAAAATGTAATGATAAAGGTATAAAAAATATTATTTAATTGAAATAAGAGAAAATATATAATATTTTTTAATGAATTATAGGTAGAAATGGTAGAAGAGAAGTGAATGCTCTAAGTGCTCAAATTCCATCTGTTTCCCTAGCTTCTTCTCCCTTACGGACACCGACCACCACTCGCAGTTGTATCAAACCAACGCCGCTAGTTATTGCTCGTATGTCATTTTTTTCCGTGCTTCAACCCTATATCTAACTACATCACTCATGCCTAATCAACCACCAGTGGCGAAGGTAACCCATTAATCTAGGGGTATCCCAATTGGGCCTCCTTTTAATTCTATTATTATTAATTTGGGCTTATCTGATCATTTGAGCTTAATTATTCTATATGTTTTGGGTTGTAAAATGTTTGAGCTTATAAAAAATCAGAATTTTAGTAATATCAAGTATCTGATTTTTTGGTTAGGAGTATTGTAACAACTCTCATCAAAAGTCATAATTATTAAATTAATTTGACCAATAGGAAACCTTAATTGAGACACCCAAGTGATTCTGCGCAAACACTAAAATTTTCAGAACAATCAAAATCAGGATCAGGGCCGCTAAAACTCAGGGGGGGGGGGTATTTCCTAGTTATGTTTATCCACATAAACAGCTGTCCAATTCGAATTTTCAGAAAGTGTCGACTCAGCAGGCCTAGTCCCACACGTGGCCACCCTATGCTAATTTCAAGACCCTTACGGACCGTAAGGGTTAATGCTTACGGTCCGTAAGCTAGTTAAAATTCTTGTATAAATAGCCGACTTTGGGACTTGATTCTGGACGCTTGAACGACGTAAAACTTCGAATTATACACGGAGTTATGCTCTGTTTATCACAATTAACACACACGATTCACTAATTGATGCCGCAATCAGGGTAATAACTCGATCGCTATTACGATTCAACGTCCGATCGATTATAACTATTCAACGATTGTTTAAGTGCCGCTCAAATTGAGTTTATACTTTGTTATTCATCGTGATTTCGACTTGAATGTTTGAGTGCTGTTCGAACTCGGACTATACTCTGTCATTCGTTGTGAATCCGCTGAATTGTTAAGTATTGCACTTGTAAACCGTTGTGAGGGTTTAATCTCGTGAATTGTCGTAACTGCTGTATTAGTTACTAACCTGTTTGTGCGTGCATTATTATTTAAATTAGGTTAATCAAGGCTAATCAGTAGGCTTATACTCTGCTCGTTAAATCTGCAATGTGAGTCATTCTCTTTTTATCAATTATTTTACAATACCTCAAATTATTTTTCAAGGTTATAATTACAGGGACTAAGTCGTGGATATCTTGAATTACTGGTTAGTGGGGTATTGTGCACATTACTAATTTCTCCCAGTTAGGTTCATTGACCTACTCGGAATAATCACTGTTAGGTTCATTGACCTACAGGGATAATCATCACTATTTAGGTTCATTGATCTAATAGTGGTATGACCATCGTCACCATTGTGACTTGTCACCATTGTGACAGAGCGCCAGATAAAAATAAGATAGAAGCCATTGTAATCGCTCTTATGCTGTAATTAATAACTATGCAACATTATGCAAAATAGAATGATTCACTCAGTATTTCCCTGCTGACAAAACCTTTTTCAAACATGTTTCAGGTGATCTGTTGTGAGCACATGAAAAGTGCCGTGGAGCACTATAAGCTTAGAAAAGTGGCTCAATGTAAATAAATAAAGAAACATGTTTTGAGAAATAAAGATTTCCCAGTGAAATCACTTTATTGTAAATTATGGGATTTATCCCTATATTATATATATAAACGAGCAGTTTTAATATTAATCGATCCTGTTTAAAAAGACTTCCGCTGTCATTTAATTAGATACCATCGGATTTCCTGCCTCGCGGCTCTGGACCAGGTCAAACCAGGGCCAAGGGCCGTGATAGGAAAAGGTGGTATCAGAGCCACTGATTTAAGCTTACTATTGATTTTAGCCTATTAAAATAATTGAGAGATACTTAGGAAATTTAATTGCTATTCTGTGAAAACATGTTTTATTAACTGATTATATGTTTTATTATCTAGTTAACTGTATACAGTATGGGCAAATCTTTATATGCTAACCATTGTAGCAGTAAATACAAATCTTTAAATATGTTGATTTAAGTTTTAGCATCCTTATTAAATATAAGCCAGAAACCTGATTCAGTAAGTAAATAAATAAATTTACAAATAAAACTTAGTGTGTTTTTATTTTCAATTGTTTTGATAGTTACCCAGTATGAAATAATATTTAAAAGTTTTTCTATAAAATTTTGTTATGATTTTAACTTGGTAATTATGTGTATTTTGCATAACAGCATGAGTGACTTGTCTGACGCCCTTCAGAATTTAAATCTCTATCCGGTAAGAATAGAGGTTTCCAGAGATTTCAATAGGTATATACCAGACATAGAAGAACCTATAGAATTCAACGCTTTACCTCTTGAGAAACCCAAGCCTAAGAAAATGGAAATTGGGGAAAGCTCTAGGCAAATTGAGGGGTTACCATCTCAGGAAGAGTTAGATTTTATAATGGCAAACGATGATACTATTGAGCTTATTAATGAAAATGATTTTATTCATTCTCTTGAAACACAACTACCAATGAATTTAGAACCAGCTATTCCAAACCCTTCAATCCACTCGCAAATAGACGAATGGTTGAATAATGAAATACTGTTACAAAACCATCCCTATAAGCTTTTTCCTAAGTTCAATCAAGAACCTTTACCAAATCCACCAATGAGTAACAAGAATATGGCTGAACTCCGTTATTTTAACAAAGAACTAATGGATGCTAGGAATAGGATCCAAGAGATTTTGGGACAGATCTCCTGGAAATACGATGAGAAGGAACGCCGTTACTAGAATATCACCTGACAAAAGATAGGGAATCATGAAACTGTGGTTGTGTAATAGTAATAGTAAAATCAGTATGTGTAAAATAAATAATAAAACGGTTGTATATAGAAGCATGATATAATCTATAAAACAAATGAAATATTAGAAAATTTACAATTTTGTTGTATATTCGTTTACGTGATTATGTGCAATTAATTGTGACCTTGGATTATTTCTTTTATACTAATTATTTATCTATAAATTAGTTATCAGATGGAAAACACTAATAATGAACCAGTTAATGAGGTTAATCAATCTGAGCAACAACCAGGGGATCAATTTATGACTAGGCAGGATATAGAAAATATCGTTGCTCAAGGGATAGCCAACGCTATTCCAGAAATAGTTGCTCAAGGGATAGCCAATGTTATTCCAGCAATCATTGCTGCTGTTAAAAATCCAATCGAACCTCAACAAATCATTCCTAGTAAACGTATTTCTGAAGATAACTTCAGTAATAGTATAAACGGAGGCAGTAATCATGTTAATCATGATAATGAACCACGGCAAGCTCCGCTCCTTAAGAAAAGGAAAACTGCAACGCCTGGTTGCACTTACAAAGAATTTCTTGCTTGTAAACCCACTGAGTTTGCAGGCAATGAAGGAGCGACTGCGGCACTGCGTTGGTTAGAGAAAACCGAGTCCGTAATTGCCATAAGTAAATGTGCTCAGGATGATCAGGTCATGTATGCATCAAATCTTTTCAAAGAAATGGCGCTAGAATGGTGGAATACGGTGTTACAAGCAAAAGGAAGAAGGATGGCATATGCTATGAATTGGGAAGAATTTAAGAGCTTTGTAGAAAGAAAATTCTGTCCCGAGTATGAAAAGGAACAAATGACAAATAAGTTTCTAAACCATCGAATGGTGGATGTAGATTGTCGAGGGTATACTACGACATTCTTCGAATATGCTCGAGTGGTACCAACCCTGGCTTCGCCAGAGCCGGTACTTATTTATCGTTATATTTGGGGATTGATTGGCGAAATCCGTAATATCGTCAAGGCTGCAAAACCTCGCACAATTGATGATGCGGTGGAATTAGCCAATACTCTGACTGACGTACTAGTACGGACAAGAGAAGAAAATAGAAGAAAGGAAGTAGCCCAAAAGATTACCCAAGAATTCCATCCGGGTAACCATAACAATTTCAAGAGAAAAGGAAATGGGCAATCTATCACTAGTCCATTTTGCAATTTTTGCAAAAGGAAGCATTTTGGAAGATGCAAAGGATATTGCAATTTTTGCAAAATTCCGGGACATCAAGAAGAAGACTGCAGGAGGAAGAAATTTTCAGTCTGCTACAACTGTGGAGAAGCTGGACATCTTAGGCCAGATTGTCCAAAACTAAACAAACCATCTGACAATAAAGCTAAATCTGCAGAAGGAGCAAAAAGGAATGTAAGAACCTTCCAACTAACTGCTAAGGAAGCAGAACTCATTCCAGATGTGATAGCCGGTACGTTCTTAGTTCACAACGTTTACATAAAAGTATTATTTGACTCTGGTGCAAACCAAAGTTTTATAAATACTTCATTCTTCCAAACTTTTAACTTACCTTTATGTAACACCCGTTCTTATAAATTAAGGTTTAACGTATCATTTACGAAAAACAATCATGTAATTAAGATTATATATGCATTGGAAATTACGGGTTTATTAAAACTTTTTACAATTTAAAAAGTATACAACACATCATGTGTACGTTCGTCGTTTAACATAATAACGATACATAGTGCGGAAGCTTATTTCGTGATCGTGTTCGGTTCTTGCTCATCGCTTGATCGTCCTCCGTTGCTAAAATTTACCTGAAACTCATAAAACATGAGTTGGATTAGTCATACGTAGCTTAAAACGTATTAGAACGGGTTCGCAACGCAAAATAATTTAAAATAAACATTTTTCGCGAAACTGGCACATGCTCGCGTAGCGCCACTGCCAGTCGCGCTACGCCACTGCCTAATTTCATCAGAACTGATGCAGCTGGTTGCTGCTTATTCCCAGCACGATCTGATTTCACGGAAACGGCCATAACTTCTTCGTTATTGATCCGTTTTACCCGATTCTTTTTCCTACGCGTCCGTAATTTAATCCTCCATATTATGGAGTTAAAATCCTACATCCAACATAAGAAATTTTTGAGACTTCTAAGCCTTAGACTCGTTACCTTTTTACCGAATTTTAACCCGTTTATGCATTTTATCAAACAAACGTATTTATTTGATTCCTATATCTCATACACTTCTTCAAATTAATGTTACCTACTATATTAGGTTCTAAACATAGGTTTATTACACCATTTAAACCCGTTTTCGCTCGTATGCTTATTTTGACCCTTTAAGGGTATTTAGGCACTTTCAAACTTTCTACTCGCTTTCATTCCTTTCTAGCATCTTATCCCTACATTTCTTATCAAGTTATCTTCCACCACATCTATATGTGTGTTGGATTTGATATGGATATCTATATGTTCTGAGTTTCTACCCCTCGGATTATCATTTTACGGCAAAGACTCATATAAAGTCTTTCGACCCAAGGATTTACATCCTTCACTACCTATACTCATTCTAAGCATATATTTAATCATAAAACTTATTTCCGAACCACTTTTATGGGGCGTTCGTTCAAATTAGCTTACAAGGGCAATTTGGTCAATTTTCATCCTCCTTATACTACAAAGGTCCTTTAAATACTTGTTTGACCCAAAATTCGACCCTTTTAACTATAATCTAGTTTATAAACCCACGTGCTCCTAAAACACCATAAACATAATTCAATTTATTCGGTTTACCTAAAAGATAACCGAATATCTATATTTTAACCTTGTCTAACTCTTTTAGAACTCCAAATTCTACATGATAAGTTGTGTTAGTATACATACCTGGCTTGGATCAATATATTGACCCGTTTACATAACTTTTGCGTTAAATATTTCTAGTTAAAGCAATGCAAGCTTATGTCATTCCTGTGATTACCAAAACTCAACAAACGATTTGTCAATTGTTATTGTCAAATGGTGCTAACAGCACCATTTGACCCATTTAGTCTAATTGACCATTTGTCCGCATGATATGGTATTTAATTACCATTCTATCCCTTTAAACCTATCCCGGTTTTCCCTTGAATTCGTTTTGCTTAAAAACCCTTTTTATTTGTTCATCAATACATGATTAATTTACCATTTTACTCATTTTACCATAACTCATGATTTCTTATCTAGTGATCTTCGTCACTTCAACTAGACATCCAAATTCATACTCTATTATAATTTCAAGTCTATTAGTAAAAATTACATAACAAACATAACGTAACAAAATCGTGGTTACGTACCTTTTAAGCACACCTTTCTAGCGTGTATCACTTCCGGCTTGTTCACTTGACGACCCGGATTCTCTACCTATAGAGTTCCATTCACAACCAAATTTAGAACTCTTTTGTAACCAAAAATCGGACAATTCATTATGATATTCAAATCTGCGTTTTTGTCCGATCTTTAACGTTTTACTCCTCACTTAGGCGTTTTAACAAACACCTAGCGGGTCAGATTTTTATATAAACAAAACCAAGTTCATGACTTGTAATTATCATCTAAATCAACTTCAATTAGTCACGTTTACACATGTTTTAACTTCCAAATTTCAGAAAGTACCTCATAAAACTCAGATTACACTAGAACAAGAATCATGATCTTAGTGTTTACCAAGTTTCTACAACTTATTAATCACCTATAATGGTGATTATGAACCCTACAAGTATCATGCAAGATTTTGACAAGAAATCATCTAGGGTTTATCCCTACACATCATATTTTTTTTTTTTTTTTCTGAAATCACTTTCTATGATCAAATTACACTAGAATAATCATTCTAAACCCTAGTGTTCATCATTATCTTGTAAAACCCATAACCCACCTTCAATGTGTTCATGGAATTTCCTGAATTTGGACATGATTTCACATGTAGTTGTCTAGGTTTTACTTCTAGACACCATCTCATCACTAAGCTAACCAAATCACAAACATGCATCATCTAATTTCAGATTTCCCAATTTCATGAGAATTTCAAACAGAGAATTAACACCAAATTTTACATACCTTGTAACCCCCTTGTGATGAGGATCACTAATCTATGTTCGGATTTTGATTTGGACTGAGTTTGATCCTTCAATTTAGAGATTTTATGCTGAACTAGGGTTTTGATGAACTTGGTCGCCCCCTGCTCTTGTCTGGTCGATCTCAAACACGTATGTGTGTTTGAGATTTCTATTTTTCATGTTTTTATATTTTAATAAAACATATTTATTAAAACTAGTTTCAAGTTAAACACTTTTGGTCCTTCTAGTTTTCTTTTGATCAAATAAAGCTATGCCTCACCATTAGTCACTTAATCACAAGCTACTAACTAGGTTAATCACTCCTAGTTACTTTAACGGGTTCGGGAAATTATAACCCGCTATGTTTTAAGTCCCGTTAATTTGGCCTTTTTATATACTTTGTTTTCTCAAAGTATTTATCCCCCTTTTTAATTAATATTAGGTTTATTTACCTGAGTCCTAATATTTACCGGGTAAATTTTTTTACCGCTAACGGTATTTTACCCGTCTTTACTATTAACAGAGTTTAATTACCAAGCCCGTTTTCGGGGTGTTACAAGTCTACCCCCCTTAAAGAGGTTTCGTCCTCGAAACCTTGCTTACATAGTTCATTGAGTTCTAAGCTCAATGCGTTTGACCTGAGTAATCTCTTAAGCATTATTCATATTTTAACCAATTGTTAATATTACCAGATAAGTATGGTAACATCTTTTGGTCACTAATTGTCTACGTATCTCATACGACATAGTGTAACTTGAAATAACGTAATCTCGTTATTTCCACTAGTTTAGTTAACTTAGCGATATCCATCGCTTTCATATACCATCGAATTCTTTATGAATCCGTTACTTTGACCCGTTTAAAGGTCTTTAGTGAAATCTTTCACTTTTAGCAACAATTTCTTTTGTTTTCAAGTTTATTCATTCGGTTCAGTTATACCGAATCTACCGCTTACAAGCAAACCAAATTTCTTGATTTGATTTGCTGACCTTAACCGGTCTCACTAACTAGACTTATTAGTCCAGTTACTTTTTACCGCTCGCTTGGTTATAATGTGATTCTACCTCACATTGCATTTCTTGACCGTGATCGTGTCACATCATGCTTAATTCATATCAACCTTTCATTTTCGAAAACATCACTTTTTCGAATATATCGTCTTGCGCCTATTAGTGTCAAGACTTCTATCCTTTATGCTTACTATTTAAATTTCTATCAGGATTTATATTTGTAAAAAAGTTATTTATTACTAAAACCAAAGTTTTAGTTTTAGGATCTTCTCTTTAACTTTTGTCAATTATCCATACCAGGATATTGACAGTCCATAATTTATTCTTATTTGGTTATATCCCATTACCGGGCTCATTATTCTCTTGCATTTAACGCTACCTTTATCTGGCTAGCGCTCATTTGTGCCATTCGACGTTATATTGTATTCAACCTGTTTGACATATTAATGTGAAATCCATCACTTATAAACAATCACTTTATTCTTTATTCAACCCATTCGGCTTCGAATAGTTGAACATATTTACTCACAATTTCTATATACGAGATTTTATAGTCATAACTCGTAATCCAAGTCCTTTGATTTTTTTTTTCAACCCGCGTTCACGTCTCTCGGTTTACGCATGTGTTTAATTCTTACCCATCAACCGGGTGTTTTACCGAATTCGTTATTATTGCAACCCTCCCGGTATGCATTAAGACCTCGCTTCATTTTTATATTCCGACTTTGTCCTTAAGTTTGACGTTTTACAAAAACGACCCGTTAAGGGACATATTTGCATTTTCCGGGTTCGAGTGTAAGTACACTCCCTCCCAATATTTGTCTAAATCATTAAAAATGAGGCAAAGGAGATGTATGAAAATCCTAAGTGACTACGACTGTGATATTCAGTATCACAAAGGAAAGATTGAAGACGGCTAGAGATCGTCAGAAAAGTTATACAGATAATAGACGAAAGCCGTTGGAGTTCGAGTTGAAGACAAAATGCTATTGAAAGTATCTCCTTGGAAAGGAGTAAGAAAGGAAAGCTAAGTCCAAGGTATGTAGGATCATTTCCAGTAATCCAACATATAGGACCAGTTGCTTATAATTTACAACTACCAGGAGAGTTAGTTGGAGTACATGATGTATTTTATGTATCCAATCTCAAGAAATGTTTATCAGACGAATCTTTGATAGTATCTCTTCAAGATATAGAGGTAAATGAAAAGTTAAAATTTGTTAAGAAACCTCTTCAGATAGAAGATAGAAAAGTGAAAGTTTCTCAAAAGATTAGTTCAAGTAAAAAGAGATTTAAAGATAGGACCCTAATACACTTGGGAAATGGAATTAGAAGCGAAAGTATCCTCAATTCCAGTAAATCTCGAGGACGAGATTTTTATTAAGGTGGGGAGAATGTAACAACTCTCATCAAAAGTCATAATTATTAAATTAATTTGACCAATAGGAAACCTTAATTGAGACACTCAAGTGATTCTGCGCAAACCCTAAAATTTTCAGAACAATCAGAATCAGGATCAGGGCCCCTAAAACTCAGGGGGGGGGGGGGTATTTCCTAGTTATGTTTATCCACATAAACAGCTGTCCAATTCGAATTTTCAGAAAGTGTCGACTCAGCAGGCCTAGTCCCACACGTGGCCACCCTATGCTAATTTCAAGACCCTTACGGACCGTAAGGGTTAATGCTTACGGTCCGTAAGCTAGTTAAAATTCTTGTATAAATAGCCGACTTTGGGACTTGATTCTGGACGCTTGAACGACGTAAAACTTCGAATTATACACGGAGTTATGCTCTGTTTATCACAATTAACACACACGATTCACTAATTGATGCCGCAATCAGGGTAATAACTCGATCGCTATTACGATTCAACGTCCGATCGATTATAACTATTCAACGATTGTTTAAGTGCCGCTCAAATTGAGTTTATACTTTGTTATTCATCGTGATTTCGACTTGAATGTTTGAGTGCTGTTCGAACTCGGACTATACTCTGTCATTCGTTGTGAATCCGCTGAATTGTTAAGTATTGCACTTGTAAACCGTTGTGAGGGTTTAATCTCGTGAATTGTCGTAACTGCTGTATTAGTTACTAACCTGTTTGTGCGTGCATTATTATTTAAATTAGGTTAATCAAGGCTAATCAGTAGGCTTATACTCTGCTCGTTAAATCTGCAATGTGAGTCATTCTCTTTTTATCAATTATTTTACAATACCTCAAATTATTTTTCAAGGTTATAATTACAGGGACTAAGTCGTGGATATCTTGAATTACTGGTTAGTGGGGTATTGTGCACATTACTAATTTCTCCCAGTTAGGTTCATTGACCTACTCGGAATAATCACTGTTAGGTTCATTGACCTACAGGGATAATCATCACTATTTAGGTTCATTGATCTAATAGTGGTATGACCATCGTCACCATTGTGACTTGTCACCATTGTGACAGAGCGCCAGATAAAAATAAGATAGAAGCCATTGTAATCGCTCTTATGCTGTAATTAATAACTATGCAACATTATGCAAAATAGAATGATTCACTCAGTATTTCCCTGCTGACAAAACCTTTTTCAAACATGTTTCAGGTGATCTGTTGTGAGCACATGAAAAGTGCCGTGGAGCACTATAAGCTTAGAAAAGTGGCTCAATGTAAATAAATAAAGAAACATGTTTTGAGAAATAAAGATTTCCCAGTGAAATCACTTTATTGTAAATTATGGGATTTATCCCTATATTATATATATAAACGAGCAGTTTTAATATTAATCGATCCTGTTTAAAAAGACTTCCGCTGTCATTTAATTAGATACCATCGGATTTCCTGCCTCGCGGCTCTGGACCAGGTCAAACCAGGGCCAAGGGCCGTGATAGGAAAAGGTGGTATCAGAGCCACTGATTTAAGCTTACTATTGATTTTAGCCTATTAAAATAATTGAGAGATACTTAGGAAATTTAATTGCTATTCTGTGAAAACATGTTTTATTAACTGATTATATGTTTTATTATCTAGTTAACTGTATACAGTATGGGCAAATCTTTATATGCTAACCATTGTAGCAGTAAATACAAATCTTTAAATATGTTGATTTAAGTTTTAGCATCCTTATTAAATATAAGCCAGAAACCTGATTCAGTAAGTAAATAAATAAATTTACAAATAAAACTTAGTGTGTTTTTATTTTCAATTGTTTTGATAGTTACCCAGTATGAAATAATATTTAAAAGTTTTTCTATAAAATTTTGTTATGATTTTAACTTGGTAATTATGTGTATTTTGCATAACAGCATGAGTGACTTGTCTGACGCCCTTCAGAATTTAAATCTCTATCCGGTAAGAATAGAGGTTTCCAGAGATTTCAATAGGTATATACCAGACATAGAAGAACCTATAGAATTCAACGCTTTACCTCTTGAGAAACCCAAGCCTAAGAAAATGGAAATTGGGGAAAGCTCTAGGCAAATTGAGGGGTTACCATCTCAGGAAGAGTTAGATTTTATAATGGCAAACGATGATACTATTGAGCTTATTAATGAAAATGATTTTATTCATTCTCTTGAAACACAACTACCAATGAATTTAGAACCAGCTATTCCAAACCCTTCAATCCACTCGCAAATAGACGAATGGTTGAATAATGAAATACTGTTACAAAACCATCCCTATAAGCTTTTTCCTAAGTTCAATCCAGAACCTTTACCAAATCCACCAATGAGTAACAAGAATATGGCTGAACTCCGTTATTTTAACAAAGAACTAATGGATGCTAGGAATAGGATCCAAGAGATTTTGGGACAGATCTCCTGGAAATACGATGAGAAGGAACGCCGTTACTAGAATATCACCTGACAAAAGATAGGGAATCATGAAACTGTGGTTGTGTAATAGTAATAGTAAAATCAGTATGTGTAAAATAAATAATAAAACGGTTGTATATAGAAGCATGATATAATCTATAAAACAAATGAAATATTAGAAAATTTACAATTTTGTTGTATATTCGTTTACGTGATTATGTGCAATTAATTGTGACCTTGGATTATTTCTTTTATACTAATTATTTATCTATAAATTAGTTATCAGATGGAAAACACTAATAATGAACCAGTTAATGAGGTTAATCAATCTGAGCAACAACCGGGGGATCAATTTATGACTAGGCAGGATATAGAAAATATCGTTGCTCAAGGGATAGCCAACGCTATTCCAGAAATAGTTGCTCAAGGGATAGCCAATGCTATTCCAGCAATCATTGCTGCTGTTAAAAATCCAATCGAACCTCAACAAATCATTCCTAGTAAACGTATTTCTGAAGATAACTTCAGTAATAGTATAAACGGAGGCAGTAATCATGTTAATCATGATAATGAACCACGGCAAGCTCCGCTCCTTAAGAAAAGGAAAACTGCAACGCCTGGTTGCACTTACAAAGAATTTCTTGCTTGTAAACCCACTGAGTTTGCAGGCAATGAAGGAGCGACTGCGGCACTGCGTTGGTTAGAGAAAACCGAGTCCGTAATTGCCATAAGTAAATGTGCTCAGGATGATCAGGTCATGTATGCATCAAATCTTTTCAAAGAAATGGCGCTAGAATGGTGGAATACGGTGTTACAAGCAAAAGGAAGAAGGATGGCATATGCTATGAATTGGGAAGAATTTAAGAGCTTTGTAGAAAGAAAATTCTGTCCCGAGTATGAAAAGGAACAAATGACAAATAAGTTTCTAAACCATCGAATGGTGGATGTAGATTGTCGAGGGTATACTACGACATTCTTCGAATATGCTCGAGTGGTACCAACCCTGGCTTCGCCAGAGCCGGTACTTATTTATCGTTATATTTGGGGATTGATTGGCGAAATCCGTAATATCGTCAAGGCTGCAAAACCTCGCACAATTGATGATGCGGTGGAATTAGCCAATACTCTGACTGACGTACTAGTACGGACAAGAGAAGAAAATAGAAGAAAGGAAGTAGCCCAAAAGATTACCCAAGAATTCCATCCGGGTAACCATAACAATTTCAAGAGAAAAGGAAATGGGCAATCTATCACTAGTCCATTTTGCAATTTTTGCAAAAGGAAGCATTTTGGAAGATGCAAAGGATATTGCAATTTTTGCAAAATTCCGGGACATCAAGAAGAAGACTGCAGGAGGAAGAAATTTTCAGTCTGCTACAACTGTGGAGAAGCTGGACATCTTAGGCCAGATTGTCCAAAACTAAACAAACCATCTGACAATAAAGCTAAATCTGCAGAAGGAGCAAAAAGGAATGTAAGAACCTTCCAACTAACTGCTAAGGAAGCAGAACTCATTCCAGATGTGATAGCCGGTACGTTCTTAGTTCACAACGTTTACATAAAAGTATTATTTGACTCTGGTGCAAACCAAAGTTTTATAAATACTTCATTCTTCCAAACTTTTAACTTACCTTTATGTAACACCCGTTCTTATAAATTAAGGTTTAACGTATCATTTACGAAAAACAATCATGTAATTAAGATTATATATGCATTGGAAATTACGGGTTTATTAAAACTTTTTACAATTTAAAAAGTATACAACACATCATGTGTACGTTCGTCGTTTAACATAATAACGATACATAGTGCGGAAGCTTATTTCGTGATCGTGTTCGGTTCTTGCTCATCGCTTGATCGTCCTCCGTTGCTAAAATTTACCTGAAACTCATAAAACATGAGTTGGATTAGTCATACGTAGCTTAAAACGTATTAGAACGGGTTCGCAACGCAAAATAATTTAAAATAAACATTTTTCGCGAAACTGGCACATGCTCGCGTAGCGCCACTGCCAGTCGCGCTACGCCACTGCCTAATTTCATCAGAACTGATGCAGCTGGTTGCTGCTTATTCCCAGCACGATCTGATTTCACGGAAACGGCCATAACTTCTTCGTTATTGATCCGTTTTACCCGATTCTTTTTCCTACGCGTCCGTAATTTAATCCTCCATATTATGGAGTTAAAATCCTACATCCAACATAAGAAATTTTTGAGACTTCTAAGCCTTAGACTCGTTACCTTTTTACCGAATTTTAACCCGTTTATGCATTTTATCAAACAAACGTATTTATTTGATTCCTATATCTCATACACTTCTTCAAATTAATGTTACCTACTATATTAGGTTCTAAACATAGGTTTATTACACCATTTAAACCCGTTTTCGCTCGTATGCTTATTTTGACCCTTTAAGGGTATTTAGGCACTTTCAAACTTTCTACTCGCTTTCATTCCTTTCTAGCATCTTATCCCTACATTTCTTATCAAGTTATCTTCCACCACATCTATATGTGTGTTGGATTTGATATGGATATCTATATGTTCTGAGTTTCTACCCCTCGGATTATCATTTTACGGCAAAGACTCATATAAAGTCTTTCGACCCAAGGATTTACATCCTTCACTACCTATACTCATTCTAAGCATATATTTAATCATAAAACTTATTTCCGAACCACTTTTATGGGGCGTTCGTTCAAATTAGCTTACAAGGGCAATTTGGTCAATTTTCATCCTCCTTATACTACAAAGGTCCTTTAAATACTTGTTTGACCCAAAATTCGACCCTTTTAACTATAATCTAGTTTATAAACCCACGTGCTCCTAAAACACCATAAACATAATTCAATTTATTCGGTTTACCTAAAAGATAACCGAATATCTATATTTTAACCTTGTCTAACTCTTTTAGAACTCCAAATTCTACATGATAAGTTGTGTTAGTATACATACCTGGCTTGGATCAATATATTGACCCGTTTACATAACTTTTGCGTTAAATATTTCTAGTTAAAGCAATGCAAGCTTATGTCATTCCTGTGATTACCAAAACTCAACAAACGATTTGTCAATTGTTATTGTCAAATGGTGCTAACAGCACCATTTGACCCATTTAGTCTAATTGACCATTTGTCCGCATGATATGGTATTTAATTACCATTCTATCCCTTTAAACCTATCCCGGTTTTCCCTTGAATTCGTTTTGCTTAAAAACCCTTTTTATTTGTTCATCAATACATGATTAATTTACCATTTTACTCATTTTACCATAACTCATGATTTCTTATCTAGTGATCTTCGTCACTTCAACTAGACATCCAAATTCATACTCTATTATAATTTCAAGTCTATTAGTAAAAATTACATAACAAACATAACGTAACAAAATCGTGGTTACGTACCTTTTAAGCACACCTTTCTAGCGTGTATCACTTCCGGCTTGTTCACTTGACGACCCGGATTCTCTACCTATAGAGTTCCATTCACAACCAAATTTAGAACTCTTTTGTAACCAAAAATCGGACAATTCATTATGATATTCAAATCTGCGTTTTTGTCCGATCTTTAACGTTTTACTCCTCACTTAGGCGTTTTAACAAACACCTAGCGGGTCAGATTTTTATATAAACAAAACCAAGTTCATGACTTGTAATTATCATCTAAATCAACTTCAATTAGTCACGTTTACACATGTTTTAACTTCCAAATTTCAGAAAGTACCTCATAAAACTCAGATTACACTAGAACAAGAATCATGATCTTAGTGTTTACCAAGTTTCTACAACTTATTAATCACCTATAATGGTGATTATGAACCCTACAAGTATCATGCAAGATTTTGACAAGAAATCATCTAGGGTTTATCCCTACACATCATATTTTTTTTTTTTTTTTTTCTGAAATCACTTTCTATGATCAAATTACACTAGAATAATCATTCTAAACCCTAGTGTTCATCATTATCTTGTAAAACCCATAACCCACCTTCAATGTGTTCATGGAATTTCCTGAATTTGGACATGATTTCACATGTAGTTGTCTAGGTTTTACTTCTAGACACCATCTCATCACTAAGCTAACCAAATCACAAACATGCATCATCTAATTTCAGATTTCCCAATTTCATGAGAATTTCAAACAGAGAATTAACACCAAATTTTACATACCTTGTAACCCCCTTGTGATGAGGATCACTAATCTATGTTCGGATTTTGATTTGGACTGAGTTTGATCCTTCAATTTAGAGATTTTATGCTGAACTAGGGTTTTGATGAACTTGGTCGCCCCCTGCTCTTGTCTGGTCGATCTCAAACACGTATGTGTGTTTGAGATTTCTATTTTTCATGTTTTTATATTTTAATAAAACATATTTATTAAAACTAGTTTCAAGTTAAACACTTTTGGTCCTTCTAGTTTTCTTTTGATCAAATAAAGCTATGCCTCACCATTAGTCACTTAATCACAAGCTACTAACTAGGTTAATCACTCCTAGTTACTTTAACGGGTTCGGGAAATTATAACCCGCTATGTTTTAAGTCCCGTTAATTTGGCCTTTTTATATACTTTGTTTTCTCAAAGTATTTATCCCCCTTTTTAATTAATATTAGGTTTATTTACCTGAGTCCTAATATTTACCGGGTAAATTTTTTTACCGCTAACGGTATTTTACCCGTCTTTACTATTAACAGAGTTTAATTACCAAGCCCGTTTTCGGGGTGTTACAAGTCTACCCCCCTTAAAGAGGTTTCGTCCTCGAAACCTTGCTTACATAGTTCATTGAGTTCTAAGCTCAATGCGTTTGACCTGAGTAATCTCTTAAGCATTATTCATATTTTAACCAATTGTTAATATTACCAGATAAGTATGGTAACATCTTTTGGTCACTAATTGTCTACGTATCTCATACGACATAGTGTAACTTGAAATAACGTAATCTCGTTATTTCCACTAGTTTAGTTAACTTAGCGATATCCATCGCTTTCATATACCATCGAATTCTTTATGAATCCGTTACTTTGACCCGTTTAAAGGTCTTTAGTGAAATCTTTCACTTTTAGCAACAATTTCTTTTGTTTTCAAGTTTATTCATTCGGTTCAGTTATACCGAATCTACCGCTTACAAGCAAACCAAATTTCTTGATTTGATTTGCTGACCTTAACCGGTCTCACTAACTAGACTTATTAGTCCAGTTACTTTTTACCGCTCGCTTGGTTATAATGTGATTCTACCTCACATTGCATTTCTTGACCGTGATCGTGTCACATCATGCTTAATTCATATCAACCTTTCATTTTCGAAAACATCACTTTTTCGAATATATCGTCTTGCGCCTATTAGTGTCAAGACTTCTATCCTTTATGCTTACTATTTAAATTTCTATCAGGATTTATATTTGTAAAAAAGTTATTTATTACTAAAACCAAAGTTTTAGTTTTAGGATCTTCTCTTTAACTTTTGTCAATTATCCATACCAGGATATTGACAGTCCATAATTTATTCTTATTTGGTTATATCCCATTACCGGGCTCATTATTCTCTTGCATTTAACGCTACCTTTATCTGGCTAGCGCTCATTTGTGCCATTCGACGTTATATTGTATTCAACCTGTTTGACCTATTAATGTGAAATCCATCACTTATAAACAATCACTTTATTCTTTATTCAACCCATTCGGCTTCGAATAGTTGAACATATTTACTCACAATTTCTATATACGAGATTTTATAGTCATAACTCGTAATCCAAGTCCTTTGATTTTTTTTTTCAACCCGCGTTCACGTCTCTCGGTTTACGCATGTGTTTAATTCTTACCCATCAACCGGGTGTTTTACCGAATTCGTTATTATTGCAACCCTCCCGGTATGCATTAAGACCTCGCTTCATTTTTATATTCCGACTTTGTCCTTAAGTTTGACGTTTTACAAAAACGACCCGTTAAGGGACATATTTGCATTTTCCGGGTTCGAGTGTAAGTACACTCCCTCCCAATATTTGTCTAAATCATTAAAAATGAGGCAAAGGAGATGTATGAAAATCCTAAGTGACTACGACTGTGATATTCAGTATCACAAAGGAAAGATTGAAGACGGCTAGAGATCGTCAGAAAAGTTATACAGATAATAGACGAAAGCCGTTGGAGTTCGAGTTGAAGACAAAATGCTATTGAAAGTATCTCCTTGGAAAGGAGTAAGAAAGGAAAGCTAAGTCCAAGGTATGTAGGATCATTTCCAGTAATCCAACATATAGGACCAGTTGCTTATAATTTACAACTACCAGGAGAGTTAGTTGGAGTACATGATGTATTTTATGTATCCAATCTCAAGAAATGTTTATCAGACGAATCTTTGATAGTATCTCTTCAAGATATAGAGGTAAATGAAAAGTTAAAATTTGTTAAGAAACCTCTTCAGATAGAAGATAGAAAAGTGAAAGTTTCTCAAAAGATTAGTTCAAGTAAAAAGAGATTTAAAGATAGGACCCTAATACACTTGGGAAATGGAATTAGAAGCGAAAGTATCCTCAATTCCAGTAAATCTCGAGGACGAGATTTTTATTAAGGTGGGGAGAATGTAACAACTCTCATCAAAAGTCATAATTATTAAATTAATTTGACCAATAGGAAACCTTAATTGAGACACTCAAGTGATTCTGCGCAAACCCTAAAATTTTCAGAACAATCAGAATCAGGATCAGGGCCCCTAAAACTCAGGGGGGGGGGTATTTCCTAGTTATGTTTATCCACATAAACAGCTGTCCAATTCGAATTTTCAGAAAGTGTCGACTCAGCAGGCCTAGTCCCACACGTGGCCACCCTATGCTAATTTCAAGACCCTTACGGACCGTAAGGGTTAATGCTTACGGTCCGTAAGCTAGTTAAAATTCTTGTATAAATAGCCGACTTTGGGACTTGATTCTGGACGCTTGAACGACGTAAAACTTCGAATTATACACGGAGTTATGCTCTGTTTATCACAATTAACACACACGATTCACTAATTGATGCCGCAATCAGGGTAATAACTCGATCGCTATTACGATTCAACGTCCGATCGATTATAACTATTCAACGATTGTTTAAGTGCCGCTCAAATTGAGTTTATACTTTGTTATTCATCGTGATTTCGACTTGAATGTTTGAGTGCTGTTCGAACTCGGACTATACTCTGTCATTCGTTGTGAATCCGCTGAATTGTTAAGTATTGCACTTGTAAACCGTTGTGAGGGTTTAATCTCGTGAATTGTCGTAACTGCTGTATTAGTTACTAACCTGTTTGTGCGTGCATTATTATTTAAATTAGGTTAATCAAGGCTAATCAGTAGGCTTATACTCTGCTCGTTAAATCTGCAATGTGAGTCATTCTCTTTTTATCAATTATTTTACAATACCTCAAATTATTTTTCAAGGTTATAATTACAGGGACTAAGTCGTGGATATCTTGAATTACTGGTTAGTGGGGTATTGTGCACATTACTAATTTCTCCCAGTTAGGTTCATTGACCTACTCGGAATAATCACTGTTAGGTTCATTGACCTACAGGGATAATCATCACTATTTAGGTTCATTGATCTAATAGTGGTATGACCATCGTCACCATTGTGACTTGTCACCATTGTGACAGAGCGCCAGATAAAAATAAGATAGAAGCCATTGTAATCGCTCTTATGCTGTAATTAATAACTATGCAACATTATGCAAAATAGAATGATTCACTCAGTATTTCCCTGCTGACAAAACCTTTTTCAAACATGTTTCAGGTGATCTGTTGTGAGCACATGAAAAGTGCCGTGGAGCACTATAAGCTTAGAAAAGTGGCTCAATGTAAATAAATAAAGAAACATGTTTTGAGAAATAAAGATTTCCCAGTGAAATCACTTTATTGTAAATTATGGGATTTATCCCTATATTATATATATAAACGAGCAGTTTTAATATTAATCGATCCTGTTTAAAAAGACTTCCGCTGTCATTTAATTAGATACCATCGGATTTCCTGCCTCGCGGCTCTGGACCAGGTCAAACCAGGGCCAAGGGCCGTGACAAGTATTCTCATATTTTTTAGGGGTATCCTTTGTATAAAACCGAAAAAATACACTACGAATACGGGGTGGAGCCGTAGCCCGTGCTACGGCTCCTAATACACTTGTTCCGCCCCTGCCGACCACTATAGCGACACCGCCACCATCCCACCACGTGTTCAGTCCCAACCAATGTGAAGATATTGTAGTGATTCGTGTTAAACTTGTATGAGATATTGTAGATGTTTGTTTAGGAAGTAAATTTGAATACATTTGAATGTGTTATGTATGTAGGAGATTAGTGGTGTTTGGATATTTGGTAAAATTGATAAAAGTTGTACTCTTGTGAATTGGATACAATGTTACCTTCGAGTAGTGTGCCATGATTCATCATGGTTGACTAATGTGAGCCACGAGGTGACGTCAGCCCATACATTATAACGAGATGTTGATTTGAATGTTTTAGAATCACTATATTAGTTATTAGATGCGAAAATTCTCAAGTTTAATGTATCACTTTAATATATTAGTGACGCATCCTTTAATATATTACTTTGATAAAAGAAAGCGACGCATCCTTTTAGAGCAACAACAACAATGAGTTTGTTGCACAAGCTTCGCAGAGCGGACCACCCCAAACCGGACTTCACTTGTTGGAGTTTGACCGGTGTGGTCCGGTTTGCTTGAGCGGACGAGGTTGGTCCGAAATGGTGGGGACCACCCACTTACAAACTTATTATTTTTTTTGTTTTTTTATGTAAAAAATGGGGTGTGATATGGAGGTTTAGTGGTTTATTATTGGAGGAAAAAATGGGGGATTAGAGTGATGGTGGTTTAGAATTATATGACATATAAACTAGATAGTTAAATGGAGTTTAATCACCGTTAGACTAGTGGGTATGGGGAGGCTCATCCCCATCAGGATGGGCCGCCACATAGACGTCACATCACCATCTCATGGAGGATGGGCATCCTCCCAATTTGAGGAGGGTGGATGATGGGGCTACCCCACGTAATTATTTTATAATTTTCTAAAGTTTTTTTTGTTAACTTAATAAAAAGTTCATAAAAATTAAAAAATACAACATAAAACAAGATAAAAAAATTCATTTCATAACATAAAAAAATTACATTTCCTAAAAATAAAAATTACTAATCCTAGAAACGGAAAACATAAAAACGAAAAAAATACGATACGATTAAAAACCTAAACAAACTACGACGTCCATTTTTTCTTCACCTCTTCCTTCATCCTCCGATAAACCTCGCGTTCATCCTCCGGAACCGAGTCGAGATCCAAACTCATTATCCTAAAATCCTCCGCTCGAGCATAGTCGGCCGACACGTTTTTCTTGTGACTATATTTTTCGGCCGCAAAGTCTATGAACGAACGGAATTTGGAGGAGTGTTTTTTATAAAAATAGATGAGAATGAGAATGTTTTTTTATAAAAATAGATGAGAATGGGAGAAGAATAGGAGAAAATGGTATAAAAATGGTTGAAAGGAGGGGTATTTATTTAAAGTTTAAAAGTTTTTTTTTTAATTATAGCCGTTGGTTAACGGCTTTATTTTGAAAATTCGGCCTGTCATAAACGTCTTGGGGCAGCCGGGTATCACAAGCCGGGTCAAGGGGGGCGGTGTGGGGGACCGACGCCGGGCTTCGTCGGGCCTAAGCCGGCCCCCATACCGCTTGGTCTTATGGATGACGTTAGTAAAGGCTACAATAGTTTGAATGAGTACACAGGGTAAGGATAGTGTAAAAAGGGCCTAAAGTGTGAGAAGTGTATTATAACACTATATATAATACTATATAACACCATATAAACACCGTATAACAATATGTAACACCATATAATACCATATAACACTATGTAACACTATATATCATTATATAACAAATATAACACTATACATCTATTATAGACATGCTATCAGATAACCTATAGTGTTATATTTGTTATATAATGATATATAGTGTTACAAAGTGTTATATGGTATTATATGGTGTTACATATTGTTATACGGTGTTTATATGGTGTTATATAGTATTATATATAGTGTTATAATACACTTCTCACACTTTGAGCACTTTTTACAGGATCATCTACCTGAGTACACACTAACCTATAAATATGCCCCATAGGGTAGCATATTATTTTTGTGTATATATAATTAATGGATAAGGATCATTACAGAACACTAATTATTGCGAGAACAAAAAGAACAACTCTAAATCACTAAATTTTGGGATTTAAGGTTCATATTTCTTAAATTCTATGTTTCTTACATTCATATGTGTATTATATATACATAAAAAATCATATATTTTTTCATACACATAGTCTACATACATGTAGGTAATTTAGCCTACACATAACCTACATGTGTGTAGGTTATTTAAAAACTGAAGATTTTTCATATTTTGTTTTAAATTCTAATGTGAGAAACAATAAATCTTACATTTATAACATTTTCATTTACTTTTTAGGTTTTTAGGATTGAAAAAATGAGTGATTCATTTTGTTCTCCGTGTTCTCGCAATATTTAGTGTTCTGCATAGAACCTTCCCCTATAATTAATTACTTTCTAATTTTTAATACTTTATATTAGAGGTAGGGGTGGTCATCACTCATCATTCACAACACCCAATCAAGTTTCGCCATGTCATCAACCATTTTTCCATCACTCACAACCTTTTTTAGTGGCAATGGTCATCACTCACAACACCTAACAATAAACCCCCACACCCCCTCACATCCATCCATTTTTCACGCGTGAAAAAAATCACGGAAATCCATCACGTTCAAACCATCACGCGTTGAACTATTGTGTGGCTGTGAACTTTTTGTTTGTTCCACGCGTGGTAGAAGGTGCATCACGCATCACCCCGCCTCCCCTTATATTATACATATTAATTGAACTTATGATTAATATTAATAGTAAATCACATTTTTTAAATATTTATTTGTTATTTTTAGTAATAAATAGTAACCAATAGATTTAAGTATTTTATGATAGTAATATTTTATTGATTATTTAATTTGAGTTTTAGTGTTAACTTTTTATAAAATCCGAATCTATGTTTATTTTTTTTAACATTATAAGTTATTTGCTCGCGCGTTGTTATGGTACGTTACCGCGTGCTTTAGATCGGTATCAGTTCGGTTCGTTACAGTACCGTTATGATACATGTACTTGATATAGAAATCAACACATGTTTATATGACCAAAAACGATAAAAACGAACATCGTTAGTAGCACCAATGTTGTCCGTACGGCACCGGCCGGTTCAGAGTGTCACAGTACTGGTAACATTATTCATTTTTATCATAGATAGAGTTGTATAAATGAAAATTTTTCAAAACCGAAAACCATAAAAATGATTGCAGGTACTGGTACCGATGTTCGGTATGGCATGGTAGCACTAAGATGTCAGTTTATCGAAAGAAAAAACAATATAAACAAACTCCAGTACCAAAAACGATGTTGTTCGATACAGTATGGTAGCGATACGGTGTCAATTTATTAAAGGAAAACAATAAAAAATAATACCGGTACCGATACAGATTTAGTTCAGTCAGTTTCGGTTTAGTTCGGTATGATAGCGTGTTGGGTTATTCGGTTTGTTTACGGGTCACGCGGTTACGGGTTACGGGTCCAATGTACGGGTCACTGGCGATGGTTGCAGATCTTTTTACTTAGTCTTGATTAACCAGAAAAGTAGGAGCTGGAACTTAATAATGAAATGTGGGTGGAGTTTGACCCATTCATGTGGAAGTGCTTGGTTAAGAAAATTGCACGTTGGGTTCAAGAATGTGGGTCAATCCATGTACTGATTTTTAGGATAGAACTAGTATTTTGCCCGCCGCGCGTTGCGACGGCGTGCGACGGGTGGAAACATATAGTAAGACAAAACACAATTCGTAAAACGCAGTGCGTAAAAGACAATTACAAAAAAAGTGTAAAACACAAATGTAGACACAAAGTGTAAAACACAATGCCAAAGAAATTTCGTAAAACACAATGCACTGGCATTTGAAAAAGTAGGAGTTGTAGTCTAGGGGGTTACAATTGCAATTTTTTTAAAGTTGGGCGGGTGTAAAAATGGAGTAATAGTGCAAGGGGTAAAAAAGCTAAGTCTAAAAATGACAGTGTAAAAGTATAGGGGTGGTGGCGAAAAATGTGTAAAAGATGAGTGGGTGTTGGTGGAAATATAAAATAAGAGGGTTGGTGCCTGGTGGCGTAACTGTGTAAGAGCTAAGGGGGTGATGGTGGAAAACCAAAGTAGAGGGTTGGTGCTGACAAAGTTTGAAAGATGAGGTTGTGGTTTAGGAAATTCAAAGTAGAAGGTTTAGGGACTAAATTTGCCATTTTATGAAACTTTAAACGTACCAAAATCAAAGGGCTAAAATTGCAATATCATTAAAGTACAGGGGCTGGAAGGCAAAGCCGGTGGAAAATCCACCGACTTTTGGTGGCAAAAAATGTGTAAAAGATGAGTGGGTGTTGGTGGAAATATAAAAGAAGAGGGTTGGTGCCTGGTGGCGTAACTGTGTAAGAGCTAAGGGGATGATGGTGGAAAACCAAAGTAGAGGGTTGGTGTTGACAAAGTTTGAAAGATGAGGTTGTGGTTTTGGAAATTTAAAGTAGAAGGTTTAAGGACTAAATTTGCCATTTTATGAAACTTTAAAGATAGCAAAATCAAATGAGCTAAAATTGCAATATCATTAAAGTATAGGGGCAGGAAGACAAAGCCTGTGTAAAATCCACCGACTTTGTCTTTTAAGATTATATACAATGGTTATTTACGTAGGGAATATTCTATTGTTCCCATGTAGTGTTTTATAGGCTATAAATAGCCCTTTTGTTTAATGAATATTGCACCCTTCTTTGAGAATAATATAACAAGCTGTTATCTCATCTTCCTTCAAACCAACTTTTCACATTCACATACAGATTCGATCACTTAAGTGTGTATTTTGTGTTTACAAAGGGGCCTGATCCAACATAGCGCGCGACACAATATTCGTTATCAATAAAATTTATATCGCAATGTTGAAAAAAATAAATAAACATAGAACGCAAACTATCTGGACCAGTATTAACCGAAGAACATCAGTTAATACTAAACATGATACTAACTAGTTTCCCCATTTTACATAATTCGTTCTTTCCCTTTTCGTTCCTATTATAATTTTTTGCCAGTTTATTGAATGATAAAACGCTTTACGAAAAATTGCAGAAAAAAAAAGTTAACATTCACTTTAACAAATTTTTTGACTTAACCAATTACACACAATGCCAGTGACAAAATAGAATTGAAACATTGTCAAACCTAAAAGGAACATGCTAAATATGCGTAGGATGTCCAGATTTGGTGTTGCGTTTTCAAAATAGATTTTGTGTTTTTAAAACCGCGTTTTGAAAAAAGCATGTAGGTACATGCTTCTCCAAAGCAGTTTTGGAGGCAGATAATCACTTTTTTCATCCAAACACTTTTTTAGATTATTTATGTTTTACAAACGCAATAATCAAATAATAACTTCAAAACGTAATCCCAAACACCCTCTAGGTGGGGAATTGGATTTTTTTAACCACAAATTTGGATCATTAGAGTATCATCGTGCCACCAGCGAAACCACCCGATCATATCCATCTTCATTAGGTAATAATGCCTATAAAGCAATTCAGGAGAAAACCCAATAAATGTAGGAAACCCCCTCGTGAGAATCGAACCCAGGACCTCATGGTCCCTAAGTCTTATCCTATCTAAGATGCCGCTAGTCTATAATGATTAAGTGTAGAAATGAGGTTACTTTTAATTTAATCGTTTAATTTTTAGTGTTAACATATGATCTTAGAGCACATCTTTCATTAAGAACTAAAAAGATGCGTACACACACACATATATGACATATATGATATCTTTACAAGAAGATGACGCGAGTCTTTGTTGTCATGCAATTATGGCCACACCGGTAACTTAAAAATGTATGCACGTTCATCGATCATCAATGGACAAATTGATGACATGAATTGCATTGTACATAATCTCAAAATTCAAAGATATAAATATCAAAGACCCCATACAAATTTGACATCACCAATCTTACAGGCATACTATTAAAAAACGAACGGATTATATATTTTTTGATAACATCAAAATTTGGATCAATAACAGTAAATTGAGATTCAACACAAAACAAAACAGCATACATATTAATTACTTATAATAATCAATCCCAACATGCAATCATAATATTCATGATAATATCATATCCGAGATACATTAGTCATTCGAGAAGAAGAAAACTAATCAACGATTCGGGTTGGAGGCAACGGAGAGAAAGATGATAACTGCCACCAACAACAAAGGAACCAGAACAATCACTGGAATCGACGGTGGTGCCACGGGTCCCATCCCCAGCGGCAGAAACAACATGCATCCGACCACCAAAAGCATCGCGACGACCGATCCAACGCCCCAACCATACTCCATATTTTCCATATCTTCTTCTTCTCGAATTTGTTTAGTTTAGAGGATGGTTAATGTATATCTCGTTTGTTTGTTTGTCTGAAAGTAAGTTGTTTATATATATGCATGAAGAGGTACTGTGCCTGTTCGGAGGGGTACGACGGTTTGTGACGGTTGATAGTTTTTTCTTTGAACGGTTGTGACGGTTAACTAATTTTAAATAGTTGTGTCTGTGCCGTTATTTGGTGATGTGTGAGAACAGCGGTTAAGTGTTTTGACATGCATGCATGCTACGTAGTGTAGAGACTTTGATGTGTGAATTTTAATTCACACGTGCTTTCTGCGGGACTGTTAAGGCAGACAAAAAGTAAATGTAAAAATGATGAATCACACACACCTTTCAGCGTATTAACTCTAAAAAAATAGACTGGAAAAGTAAAACATAGAAAAAATATCTAAGTTGGCTTAGGATCTGCGAGTTTCGACGGAGCTGTTAAATCGTAAGAAAAATAGACGTAAAAACGTTGAACCATAGACGCACATTGCAGCGTGTTAACTCACAAAATTTCAACGAATCGTAAAACAATAAATTTGTAATATATGTAAAGTATAGGGATAAACGTTGAAAGTGGAAAAGTGTTAGGGTTAAAAATAGAAATGTATGTGACAAATACGTAAAAGATGAAAACTATGGGGTAAAAAGTATAAAAGATGAAAACTATTTGGGTTATGTAAAAGATGAAACTATTGGAGTTAAAAGTGTAAAGATAAAAAAAAACAAAAAGGTTAAAAATAAATAAAAATTTAAGAGTAAAAAAAAAAGTTAAAATGTGTGAGAGGAGTTTTTTTTTTAATTAATTTATAGGTAATAAAGATCCTAAATCACTATGCTCGGAAATGGTAGAGGATCCTGTACATTAATCTAAAAGTGTGAGAAGAGTGAGAAATATTGTGGTGATGACACATGTCCTCAATCTAAATTAATTAAAAAAACAAGCAATTTCCTTATTGATTTAATTAATTGATAAACTTCCATAACCGCCACCCTTAATTATAGGAATACGAATTAAGAATTAATCTACGAATTTGTGTCATCTCGTTCAGAACTGTATAGTGTTATATATTTTATATAGTGTTACATAGTGTTATATGGTGTTATATAATGTTTTTTGGTGTTATATAGTGTTATTTAGAGTTATATAGTGTTATAGTGTTATATTTGTCTAATAGCATGTCTATGATAGATGTATAGTGTTATATATTGTTATATAATGTTACATAGTGTTATATGATGTTATATGGTGTTATACGGTTGTTTTGGTCAAAGATTACCGAAGCAATTTAGTGATCAAATTAGTTAAGTGAGGTAGTGTGCTAAAAAGTGTGTTGGAAATATGCTGATTATGTTGTTTACGAAAACAATTTTCAGGATACGGCTCAGGATATTGAGCTGTATCTACGATCAAACTATGAGCAAAAAGTAAAGGGGTTGACACGAGATGTATGAGGAAAGCCCTTGATCAATCTAGATCGCCGGCATAAAACATCGGGAGCTGACAATCGCAGCTGCCTTGTTCCTCTTATTGCTTTAAACGTCAGGATACAGTGCAGGATATTGACCAGATCGCTAAGTGTTACAATGCTTTTCTGTGAAAGTGAAAGTTGCTAGAGAATGAGTGTGAGAGAGTAGTGAGTGTTGTTGTGATGTCCTATTGATCTGATTTATCCATCTATTTATAATTATGAAACACAAACTAAAACTCCTACAAATGTGGGATGCTCCCGAATATTCCATTATTAATGTTATGGACCGAGTAAAGCGGCTTCAACGTCTTCATTTGAACGACTTGGACCGAGTCTTCCGGAGAAGGAGTCTTCGTGAACGTTGGGAACCTAGACTCGTACTCCTGCACACAACCCATTAGTAATCCTCAGGATACCATCCAGGATGTTACCAATATCCTGAATGAGTATCCCGGGTAGGAACATATATCATGAAACTAAGATATAACTCAAGATATTTCCCAGGATATGGGCTCAGAATTTCACCCATAACAATTGTCCCCAAAAAATGTTACCGTTTAGTATCCTGGCACTAACGGTTATATTTTTTACGAATAACGAGGCAATTAAGAGATTAGACCCATGATGTGGCCGTTTGTAACTGCACAGCCTATATTTACTCATCACCTCCCTATAACTCCTCATCCTCATCCTTTTTTAACTATTACTGATAAGGAAAAAGGTAAACACTTTCTCTCTGATCTTCATCTTCTCATTCCGATAAAAAACACAAGTGGTCAAATGGCGAGACAGACAAGATCCAGTTCTGGCGACTCCGCTCCCACATTCATCCAACAGAATCTTCTCCAGGATCCGGAGAAAGAAATATGCACCTTCGACAGTGCCCACTTGTCGGCTCTCAAATCCTCCGGTATCTTTCCGGAAGGGACAGTATTCCGGCCGTTTGACCGGGAAATCCGGTCGGACATGGTTTCCGACGAGTGGTTGTGCTTTAGTGCCTTTCCCTTCACCTTAGGATTACGGTTTCCCTTTCCAGACTTTATCACTGAGTTTTTCAATATTACAAAAATCTGTTTTAGCCAAACAATGCCGATGCTCTGGCGAGTCTTGTCTGTTCTTGATCAGATCAAGAAGAATCACATTCCTGACCTTTCCGTTCACGACCTCCCCCTAGCATATCGGCTTAGATGCCACAGATCCTGTAGATTTTTGTTTTATTCAACCTCCGGCGATCCACTGATACTTCGTGCCACCAGGAATGAGGAGAAGTGGCAATCCAAGTTCTTCTTTGTAAAAAGAGACTCAATCCCTGGTGGAACGGAATATCCGGTGAAATGGTTGAGAAAGGGTAGGATTTAGGGTTTAAGGATGATCCTGCCTTATATCCTGTTTCATATCCTGAGCTGATCAATTTCTTTTTATTGTTTTGTACACAACTGATTTTAGGAAGCTTGCACCTCCCCTAGCCGATTCACAGAAGAGAATTGACGCTATCAGACTCCTCTCAGAGGCTGAAAGATGTTTTAATCCGTCTCCACCATCTCCAAGCCCTCTTTCCAGTGCAAACATGTCTGGTAAGGATCCTGCACAATATCCTGCATACATGTTTTTATTTGGCATATTTAGGAAAGAATTTTACTCCATGTATGCAGACTCCAGCAAAGTTCCAATCCTCCTTGATCTTGACAGTTACCCTACTCCAGTCATGGTCAAGAAAGAGACCCCTGCTGCCACCAGCTCCAAGCCGCTCCCGGCTCCTAAGGGCAACCCGAGGACTCGTGCTTCCACCGCAAAAAAAGAGGAAGAACTCCGAAGTTAGTGCCCCAGGCTCCGAAGGGTTCTCTTATGATGAGCTCAGCTTCACTGATTCCTTGGAACCGATGACATCCTTCCTTAACAAGGTAATATCCCGGCACTATATCCTGCACATATGTCCTGCACATATATCCTGACAGGATATCCAGGTTAGTAAATATTGACTTACACCTGAATTTTGACTTACAGGGCCTCCAGCATCTGCTCCACCTTTACAGCGATGCCTGTGGTACTGCTGCACTCCACGAGGCCAGGATTAAACAGCTTGAAACTACCGTTGCCGACCAAGGTGCCATTGCTGAAGCGAAGACTCGTCATTACGAGGACAAGCTGAAGAAGGTCACCCAGGATGCCGAGATTAAACTGGCTACCATCCAAATGGAGCATGAACAGGCCATGGTCTCCTTCCGGGAAGGGATCAAAAACTCGGGCGTCGTCTCTCTGCTGCAAGCTCGTATCGAGATGGCTTATGAGGCCAAGGAGACTGGCCTTGAGTGCCCATCCTGGCCGGTTGAATCCTGGGTGGCAAAGCTGAAATAGATTGGAGGCAAGGCTGTGCCATACCCTGCTGAAGCTGGTGAGTCCTCTAAGTCGGCAGAGGTGGCAGACAAGGCTGGAGACAAGAAGGATGCTGGCGAGGATGCTGCTCAGTATGCTGGGACCGATGCTGAGGCCGAGAAGGCAGAGAAGGCTGGTGAAGATGCTGCTGTGTGAGAGCATTCAAGTGGGCAATGATGGATGTATGTGCCAAGGCCGGAGCCCACTTTTTAAATTTGATCGTTGGTTTGTAACCCCATAACAATTTACTTTTCCTGCATTTTAACTTTCCTGCATTTGAACAATATGATAGCCAAGGTGGAGGGATCCTGAGTTTCAGGACGAAGCCCTTGGTCATCAACGTTAATATGTCTTTTCTTTTGAACAATATAACAGTTGGAGGTGGATGGGTCTCGGTTTGAGACAAAATCTTCAACTGTTTAGTAAATATGGTATGGAACTATCCGTGCTCTTGGTGGATGGACCTTGGTTTGAGGTGAAACCAAGAGCACATCTTTTGGTATGTTAATAATATAACTTTCTTTTGGCTTTATTTCTGTTGTTACTATCTTAGTGCTTAAATTTTACTTATGAAAATAGTTAAATTTGGACAATTTTGGGAACACATTGTAAGAATATCCTGAGAGATATCCTACTCAGGATACTGCCTCGTAATTTATAAAACTTAAATTATAAAAATGAGAGATCATACCAAATACTCCCAGAGAGTCAATTCCAACCTTCAATCACAGGGATGTCCCCAGTGCATAAGTTTAAATCCATCCTTTAAATTGTATGATGTATGTCCCCTGTGTTTAACATAGCCATACTTTAGTTTTACTGTATAAACCTAGAATATCCTGGGGTAAACCCTTAATATCCTGGGATGAACCTTGATATCCTAGGGATAAACCCTGATATCCTGGGGATAAACCCTTAACATTCTGGGGATAAACCCTGATATCCATGCGCTACAGGCGAGAGTGTATAAACTCCAAAACTTAGAAAGGTGAAAACCTTTAAACCTTAGAGGGTACGAAAATACCCTTTCATGAGAGAGGGTGATCAATCCTCATATACCTTCAGGATCCAGGATATAGCCAATAGTAACAAAATTGTCAGCCACTTTTACATGAACTGGTCCCGTTACCTTGAACTATCCCTAGATAACTTGCGCTCCAGGCGGGGTGTTTAAACCCATTTTTCACTAACATCCTTTTGTTTCTATTTTGCAGCTATCACTTTCGCACACCTCATCACAACACCTGCAACACAGGAAAGGCTTGCCGCTTTCCGGAGACTTGATCCTGCAAGAAGGTCATTTAAAACAAATACCCAGGATTCTCAAGAAGTATCCTCAGGTTATGTCACTATGTCGAGTAAGTATCATGTTTTTTGCATAATTAAATGTTTAAATAAATAGTTAAATAGAAATGGGATAAGGATACTTATCTGTTTTGGGTGTGTAGGTGCTGGAAAATCTTCAAGATCTGCCTCCAAATTCAGTGTCACTGATCTTGACACTGTCCGATCCTCAAAGAAGAAGCTTGCTGCCAGCCCAGCTGTCACGATCCCCAAGGCAACCACTTCAAAGGGAAGAGGTGGAAAGAAAAGGAAGACCTCTGAAGCTGATAATCTAGAAGGCTTGCCTTTGATCCGCCATCAATTCCTCGAGTACTTTGCTGAGGTAAGGATCACTGACTTTGCTTAATTATCCTGCCCACTTGAGGATCACGTGATCCTGAACTTTGCATTGTCTTCTTTGCAGAAATTTGCTGAAATCGAGGACTATGTTGGAAACGTCGAAGAGATTGAGGAGAAATACTTTGACCTCCAAAAAGTGGCGGTTCTCAAGGATCACAAGATTGCCTCCCTCGAAAAGGACCTCAATGATGCCAAAACTTAGGCGGTTGCAGCTCAGATCAATGCTGACTTTGAGAAGCACGAGATCATGCAGGATGCCAAAGACTCCGCTGCCATTGCCATGTACAAGACCAAGTTGCAGATGGCCCAAGAAGCTCAGGATCCTAACTTTGACAGGAGCAACTGGGACTTGGAGGGCTGGAAGGCTAGGCTGGCTGAGTTGGAGGACGAAGAAGAGGCTGATGAGGTTCTGGCAATCGAGGCTGGTGGCAGTGGCAAGGATCATGGTGGAGAAACAAGTGGAGCTGGAGGAGATGGTGATGCAGCCAAGGTGTAAGCTGCATGGATGGGCGATGAAGGACATTTCTAGACGTAGCCGAAGCCCATTTTTTTAGAATTTGGTAGTTTATTTTGGTTATGGTGTTTTTGTTGAACAATGATGGGTTGTATCTTGAACAATAGTTACTAGGTTAAAGGATCATGGATCCTTGAACAATAGGCAGGATAATGGGTGGTGGATGGATCCTCTGTTTGGGGGATGAAGCCACTCGTTATCCTTCCGTCTTTTATTTCCTGTACTACAAAGACCCGTAAACAATGGACACCCTTTGCCAACCCATGTGGACTGGCCACGTTTTGCTGGTAGAAACGTGGGTTGGCAATTTTGACAACCTTAAAGGGTTTAATGTTTTGTGAATTAAATAACTTTAACTTTTTGGCTATCTCCCGTGTTGCTATCCTTGTTAGTACTTTACTTTCCAATTGTTGTGATATTCATTTTGTCTAAACTTATCAAGTTAAGGAAAAATTTAATAAATATCCTCAAAAAGTTTAGGATATGATCAAGGATCACATATCCTATAGCCGATAAGTTCTGAAAAGTAATATAGTTTAAGGATCATAAGTTCAGTTGTCAAAGGATAAGGGTTACTCAAATGAATAATGAATACAATCAAAATAGTTAAGGATCATACCTGAGAATCCAAGTTAGGATCCTAACCTTTAACACTTATAATCAGGATAACCAAAAGACAAACCTTAGTAGAAGGTAAGGATCAAGGATCCTTGGTTGTTTATCTCCAAAAACCTGAAATAGGATACAACTTGGGACTAAGCCAATTAAAAGATAAGAGTTAGTAACTGGGGACAAGCCCAACAATTCTGGGGACAAGCCCAAAGGATAACTGGGGACAAGCCCAAGGGATCGTGTGTAAACTGAAGTATGGCCCTCACTGGCGACTATCCAAACTTAGTGACATGAAAATGCCAAAACCTTAGCTAACGTGAAAACGTTAGAAACCTTAGGAACGGATGTATGGTATGTCTACCATTATACGTAGGATCCTGAATATAGCCAGTACAATGAAATTGTCAGCCCCTAAAGCGAGTACTGGTCCCATTGCCATGAACTATACCAGGATCATCGTGCGCTACTGGCGAAACTGGGGACAGGCCCAAACTGGGGTCAAGCCCAAATAACTAGGGTCAAGCCCAAATAACTGGATACTTCTGTGGATAATCAGTCCTTTGTTAAGGATACCTGAACCTTCAAAACTTAGAATCAAGTGAAAGGAGGATAAAGGATACAGGATCCTTACCCTTATATAGGATAATTAAAACATGAAATAGTTTGGGATTAGATCATTACCAAAATGAGAATCGTCTGTCTTATAAGGATCCTTCAAGGATACTTGTCATGTTAGGATCATGGATCCTTATCACATGAAGTATTTCTTCAAATGGACAGCATTCCAAGCTCTTGGCAGCAAATTACCTTCCATTGTTAGCAATCGATATGCCCCCTTTCCTGCTTCAGCTTCAATCAAATAAGGGTCTTCCCACTTTGGTGCCAACTTTCCATCAGCAGGATTGGTGGTATTCTGAAATGCTTTCCTTAATACCATATCACCAACTTGGAATTTCCTGATCCTGACATTTTTGTTGTAGGCTCCAGCCATCCTTTGCTGATAACTAGCCATCCTTATCCTTGCCAAATCCCTGATTTCTTCTATAGTATCCAAGTCTTGAACCAAGTTTTCAGCATTTTCTTCAGGATCACGAATGCTTGTTCTTGCAGTTGGAACCACCATCTCTGTAGGGATCACTGATTCTGCCCCAAATACCAAAGAAAATGGAGTTTGGCCAGTAGCACTCTTGGGAGTTATCCTATCAGCCCAAAGCACATAAGGTAGTTCTTCTGCCCATTTTCCTTTCTTGGATCCAAGCTTCTTCTTCAAATTGTTGATGATGATCTTGTTGGATGATTCTGCCTGACCATTAGCTTGTGGGTGGACTGGTGTTGATGTTATCATCTTAATCCTCCAGCTGTCACAAAAGTTAGTAGTTCTATTCCCAATAAATTGGGATCCATTGTCACAAACAATTTCAGAAGGGATACCAAATCTAGTAATAATGTTTCTTTTAATAAAGGATATAACTTCCTTTTCTCTGACTTGAGCAAAGGCTTCAGCCTCTATCCACTTGGAGAAGTAATCAGTCATAGTAAGCATGAATACTTTTCCACCAGGTGCCTTAGGAAGCTTACCAACTATATCCATTCCCCATCTCATAAATGGCCAAGAAGAGGATATAGGATGCAAAAGCTCCGCTGGTTGGTGAAGGATATTACTGTGTCTCTGACAAGGATCACACTTCTTGGCATACTCCACAGCATCCTTCTTCATAGTGGGCCAATAGTATCATGTCCTCAGGATCCTTGAGAATAATGCCCTGCCCCCAGTGTGGTTTCCACAATCTCCTTCATGGAAATCCTTTAGGACTTCTTGGATTTCAGGATCCTCAATGCATCTTAGATATGGTCCTGCAAGAGATCGTTTATACAACATATTATTCAATATTGTAAATTGAGATACCTTAATTTTGAAAGCCCTAGGGTTTTCTCCTGTAGGAATCTCTCCATGTTGTATGTATCTCATGATTGGAAGGATCCATGATCCTGAATAAGATTGAGTATCATCACTAGGGATGATTGCAGAATCTTCTCCTATCTCCATAGCAACATGATCCTCGATAGCAGGGGCCAGGATATGGATAATAGGGATCTTGATATCCTCCGGGATCTTCAAGGATGATCCTAGATTAGCTAATGCATCAGCCTCTGCATTCTCTTCCCTTGGTACCTGTGTCAAACTAAAGGAAACAAAAGAGAGTGCCAATTCTTTGACTATCTCTAAATATTTGATTAGCTTTTCACCTTTAACAGCATAGGATCCATTAAAGTGATTAGTGATCAATAAAGAATCTACATGTACCTCAAGATACCTGATCCTCATATGCTTGGCAATTTGCAAATCAACTATCAAGGCTTCATATTCAACCTCATTGTTGGTAGTTTGAAATTCACAAGCTATGGAGTGGGGTATTATGTCCCCCTGTGGCGATTTTAGTAGTATTCCAAGCCCTGTTCCTTTTACATTAGAGGCTCCATCAGTGAAGAGTATCCAAGGATCCTTAGTTTCTTCAAGCTGTTGGACTTCTAACTCAGCCTCCTTTTGCAAATCACTACTAAAATCTGCCACAAAGTCAGCTAAGGCTTGGGATTTGATGGCAGTCCTTGGTTCATATCTTATATCATATGCACTCAGCTTCACTGCCCACTTAGCCATCCTTCCTGACATTTCAGGTTTCCTGAGAACATTCTTAATTGGAAAATTAGTCTTAACAATAATGGCATGAGTCTCAAAATAATGTCTTAATTTAGTAGATGCCATTATTAATGCAAGGATAAGTTTCTCTAAGTGTGAATACCTGGATTCAGCATCAAGTAAACTCTTACTTACATAATAGACAGGATGTTGTGTACCTTGGTGATCCTTAACAAGGACCGCACTTACTGCTTTTGAGGATACTGCTAAGTATAAGGATAATATATCCCCTTTTTCTGGTTTCATCAAGGCCGGGGCTGAGGATAGGATAGGTAATCCTTAAGAGCTTTGAGGGCACTTTCATGCTTCTCAGTCCATTCAAATTTCTTGTTCTTCCTCAGGATGTCATAGAATTCCTTGCACTTTTATGAGGATTTGGATATGAATCTGTTCAAGGCTGCGATCCTGCCTGTCAATCTTTGCACATCCTTAGCATTGGCAGGAGATTTGATATTCACAATAGCCTTGATTTGCTCTGGACTTGCTTCAATGCCCCTCTTTATCACCATATAGCCTAAGAATTTACCTGCCTTAACACCAAAATGACACTTGGAAGGATTTAGTTTCATATTAAATTTGTCAAGGATATTGAATGCTTCCTCCAAGTCTTTAAGGTGATCCTCAGCTTTCTTGGACTTAACCACCATGTCATCTATATAGACTTCCATAGTGTGTCCAATTTATTCCTTGAACATCATATTGACTAGCCTTTGATAAGTAGCACCTGCATTCCTTAGTCCAAATGGCATAGCAATATAACAATATATACCAGTTGGGGTCATAAAGGCTGTATCCTCTTGATCAGATGGTTCCATCTGAATTTGTCGAAATCCAGATGAAGCATCCATAAAAGTCAACAACTCATGACCCGCGGTAGCATCCACCATGGAGTCAATGTGGGGTAATGGGAAAGGATCCTTGGGACATGCCTTGTTTAAATCAGTAAAATCGACACATACCCTCCACTTTCCATTTTTCTTTTGAACAACAACCACATTGGCTAACCATCTTGGATACTTAACCTCTCTAATCATACCTGCCCGAAGTAGTTTATCTACCTCTTCCTGGATAATAGCATTCCTTTCAGGTGCAAACTTCCTCCTCTTTTGATGTATAGGCTTGAATGACCTGTCAATGCCAAGCTTATGAGTAATTATATCCTTAGATATACCTATCATGTCCTCATGCTTCCAGGAAAAGGTGGATTTCCTCCTCTTAAGGAAGGATACTAGCTCCTGTTCAATGTCGCTAAGGATCCCTGATCCTATGAAGATCTTGGATTCAGGATCATCAGGATCCATGAGGATTTCTTTCAAATCCTGTTCTCTCGCCTCCAAGACATCTCTTGAAGGATACTTTAATTACTATTGTTCCCTTGGTCTTGAGGCTGGCTTCATTGATGATGTATAACAATTCTTAGCCTCTTGTTGATCACTCTCAATTTTCACCACTCCCCATGGACTCGGAAGCTTCACACATTGATGATAGGTGGATGGGACTGCCTTCATATCATGTATCCATGGCCTGCCAAGGATAACATTGCAACAAGATAAACAATCTATAACACAAAATTTTTGATAAGAATGCAATCCTTCAATATAGATTGGGAGTTTGATGTCCCCCAATGTATTCTTGGTTTCTCCACTGAATCCCACAAGTACTGAGGATCTTGGGACAATATCAGACTCCGGGATATTCATCTTCTTGAGGACATCAAGCTGGATGATGTTCACAGAGCTTCCTCCATCTATAAGGATCCTACGAACAAAGTGGTTAGAAATAAACAATGTAATTACAAGACCATCATGATGAGGATCCTGGACATCAACACGATCATCCTCATCAAAAGTTATGATCTTATCCTTGGTGACGGTGGAGGTCCGGATGGGTCTATCTCCGTTATCCATCTTGGTTTCCTTGGCATGTCTTTTGGCTGCTGAAAAGGAAGTACCACAAATGTCTGATCCACCGGATATGAAGTTTATAACTTGTGCATCTGCTGAAGGAGCAGGAGCCTTTTCCGGGATCCTTTCAGGATCCTGGATCCTTAACTTCTTTCGTCCCAAAAGTTCCTTCAAATTCCCCTTGCTCAACAAGTAACCAATTTCCTTTCTTAGTGCAATACACTCTTCAGTGAGATGCCCGAAATCCTCATGATATGCACACCATTTGGATTTATCCTTTGTTGCAGCTGGTTTATCACTTTTTCTCGGCCACCTAGCTTTCTCACCTAGATTCTGCATTGCAAGGATTAGTTCATTGTTATCAACAGAAAAACAGTATTCAGAAATAGGAGGATAATCCTCATCATCCTATTCTTGTTCCACTGCGTGCACATTCTGGTTATCAGATCTGTTGTAGGACTTCGATTTGTTGTTCCTGAAGTAGGATCCTTGTTTCTCCTGTTTTGAGGATCCTGTCAATCTATCCCGGATCCTTTTGTCATCCTCTAGGCGGATGAACCTAAGGGCCCTGGTTCTTACTTCATCAAGATTCCTGCAAGGTGTCATAACAAGATCATCATAGAATAATGAATCCCTAAGCAATCCCATTTTAAAGGCTTCTACAGCCGTAGCAATATCCAAATTAGGAATATCTAAGGATTCTTTACTAAACTTAGTGATGTAATCTCTAAGTGATTCATTTTGACCTTGTGTTACCCTATATAGATCACTAGTTAATCGTTCAAATTTTCTACTACAAGAGAATTGACTATTAAACAAATTAACTAGATTAGCAAATGAAGTAATAGAGTAAGGGGGAAGACTTAGCAGCCATTTAAGAGCAGATCCTGTTAGTGTGGATCCAAATCCCTTGCATAGACATGCTTCTTTTAACCTCTCAGGAATTGGATTGATCTCCATCCTCTCCCTGTATTGAGCTACATGCTCCTCTGGATCCGTCGAACCATCATAGAGCTTCATGGATGGTATCTGGAATCTTTTGGGTATCTCAGCATCACATAAGGGTGGTGCAAAACGAGATATCCTATGGCTACCATCTGCAATCTCAGGAATGGGTTTAACCACTCCTGGTACACTGGATATCATATCCTTAAGCTTCTGTAGTTCCCTAGCCATAGCTAGATTGATCCCTGTATCCTGCATGGAACCATGGTTAGTGTTATAAGAATTATTGAAAGTATTACCTCCCAGAGGATTCATGTTTGGAATTCCAAATGTGAATCCGTATTGATGGGATTCCGGTATGACCGAAGGACCAAATGAAGCAATGGTCTGCATTAGTATGAAGTCTCCTTGATGAACATCCGAACTTGGAGGCTGCATACTCCTTAAGGATCCTCGATCCTGAAAGATGTTGTATCCTTGAACCTGAAAGGATCCTGGAACCAGAGAGGATCCTTGGACCTGGGATGATCTTTGAACCGGGAAGGATCCCTGGACCTGGGAGGATCCTTGGACCGGGAAGGATCCTTGGACCTGGGAGGATCCTTGGATCTGGGAGGATCCTTGGACCTGGGAGGATCCTTGGACCTGGGAGGATCCTTGGACCTGAGAGGATCCTTGGACCGGGAAGGATCCTTGGACCGAGTGCATTCCCAAATATCCTCCGGAGCTGACGAAGGATCCCTGATGCTGAACAGAGGCTCCGGAAGGTTGAAGGTAAGATCCAGGAGCCTGATTCATTGTTGTTGTTCCATAACGTCTTCCTGGTAATTCACCCAAGTATTGCACCTCCGGAGCTGTTGATTGCCGGGAAGTTATGACTGGAGTGTCAAAGTTCAGCGACCTGGGCATCAATGGGGAATGATCCTCCACCGATTTCTTTTGTTTCTTGATATCACCTATCTCCTTGAGGATCATTTCGTTGGTTTTATCCTGCTCTTGCATACGATCCCTCATCTGCAAAATCAGATTAAAAAGATCATTAGTAGTAGGATTAGTGGAAACATAAGAAGTTGGTGGTTTTTGGAAAATGGGGGTTTGTTTCTTCGCAGCATTATCAGCATTCTTCTGGGATCCAGAAGGTGGTGGAGGCAAAGGAGGAACGCCTTGTGAAGAACTGAATGATGGCATCAAACTTGAAGTGTTCTTCGCTGAGGAACCCATCTGCTTGGTTGTAACAAACCGAAATGACCACGAAAATACGAATCTTCTTAGGAATGAAGCACCAATTACCCCACGGTGGGCGCCAAACTGTTTTGGTCAAAAATCAAGCAATGATAATGCAACCAAGCTTTACGTTTTGAGGTATGATGCTTGAATCAATGAACAACACTAAGGATCACTCAGAAATGAAATTAATAAGTGACACAAAGATTTGTACGAGGAAAAAACCCTTGATCAATGAATGATCTCCGGCATAAAAAACCTCGGGTGATGGAAACTGTTAGGGGAGGATTTTCTAACAATTAGTGATCCTTACTTGTTATCCTAATAAATTATCCTTACTTCTGTGACAGATAGTGATCCTCAGAAGAGCTTCAGGATCAGGATCATGGATCACCTTAAGGATCCTCATACTAACGATTGTTTGTTTGTGTTTCGTATTATTTTGCAGGAGTAACAAGCTTGACTTGGTCTTGGCAACGTTACTATGGAATATTCCACGGGTATTTCGCACACGTTTGACTGGAAATGGACGTTGTGGATAACGTGGGAGCATGGCACAAAATTCGGATAGTTTGTTAGCATAGTTAACTTCTATTTTTAAAGGGGTGACGAGCTAGTAATTAGAACACTTAACCATTTTTTCAGCTACACACACTCTCGTACAATTGCACTCTTGAAGCTTTCGGCAAGCACTTAACAGTTTTCACTCACTTTTACACATTTCACCATAGTGATCCTTGTACCTAGCTCGTTACTATCCGAAGTTGTAAACATTTACTGATTTATTTGAGCTTGGTGATCGGTAGTTTCCATCACCCGAGGTTTTTTATGCCGGAGATCTTCTAAAGATCAAGGGCTTTTTCCTCGTATAAATCCTTGTGTCGTTTGTGCAATTTACATTGAAGTGATCCTTATCATTGTTCCTCATTTCAAGCATCATTCCCCGTAACTAAGAGTTTGGTTGCATTATCCTCATCAGATTTTTTGACCAAAACAGTTTGGCGCCCACCGTGGGGCAATTGGTGCTTCATTCCTAAGAAGTTTTTCTGTTGGTGATCATTCCGGTTCATTGCATACAAATACATGGCTTCATCATTGAAGAATACCTCTACTGCAATGTCTGCGGTCAATTCATCTCAGGGCATTCCACCTTTGCCTCCACCACCTGCTGGATCTCAGAAAAATGCTGAGAAGAAACCAACTCCCATTTTCTCCAAACCTCCAACTTCTTCTGCTTCTTATACTCCTACTACTAGTGACTTGTTTACTCTGATTTTGCATATGAAGGAGCATATCCAGCAGCAGGATAAGACCAATGAAAGAATCCTTAGAGAAATTGGAGACATCAAGAAACAAAAGAGATCGGCAGAGGATCATTCCCCACTAATGCCCAGATCTTTGAATTTGATACTCCGGTTATAACTTCTCCGCCTTCAGCGGTTCCAGACGTTTAATATGTTGGAGGACCAAAAGGAGTGCATTACAGGTCATCAGCAATGACTCAGGCTTCAGGGTTACACTTTCAACCATCAGGATCCCATCCTCAACATATAGGATCCTTTGCAAGCTCAGGAGGATACTCGGGAGCACAGCAAATTCAAGGGTACTGGCCGTTTCAAGGATCCTCCCAGGTTCAAGGATCCTCCCAGGTTCAAGGATCCTCCCAGGTTCAAGGATCCTCCTATGTTCAGGGATCCTCCCAGGTTCAAGGATCCTCCTATGTTCAGGGATCCTCCCAGGTTCAAGGATCCTCCTATGTTCAGGGATCCTCCCAGGTTCAAGGATCCTCCTATGTCCCAGGATCTTCCCAGGTTCAAGGATACTCACAGTTTCAAGGATCCTTCCAGATTCCGGGATCCTTAAGGAGTTTGCAATCAGGAAGTTCCAACGTCCATCAAGGGGATTTCATTCCAATGCAAACCATTGCTTCTACTGGTCCATCGGTCATCCCAGAGCCCCAACAATATGGATTAACATCCATTCTTCCTAATTTGAATCCAATGGGAGGTAACACTTTTAATAATTCTTATACTACTAACCATGGCCTTATGCAGGATCCAGGTATCAATCATGCCATGGCCAGGGAATTGCAAAAGTTAAAGGATATGATATCAAGTGTCCCAGGAGTGGTCAAGCCTATCCCAGAGATTGCAGATGGGAGCCACAAGATATCTCGTTTTGCACCACCAATCTGTGATGCTGAGATACCCAAGAGGTTCCATGTACCAACCATGAAGCTGTATGATGGTTCGACGGATCCTGAAGAACACATAGCACAATACAGGGAGAGGATGGAGATCAACCCGATCCCAGAAAGGTTAAAGGAAGCATGCCTGTGCAAGGGATTCGGATCCACTCTTACTGGATCAGCTCTCAAATGGCTGCTAAGTATTCCCCCCTACTCTATTACCTCATTTGCTAATCTAGTTAACCTATTTAATAACCAATTTTCTTGTAGTAGAAAATTTGAACGATTAACTAGTGATCTATATAGGATAACCCAGGGTCATAATGAATCATTAAGGGATTACATTACCAAATTCAGTAAAGAATCCTTAGACATTCCCAACTTGGATATAGCCACGGCTGTTGAGGCCTTCAAAATGGGATTGCTTAGGGATTCATTGTTCTATGATGATCTTGTTATGACACCATGCAGGAACCTAGATGAGGTAAGAGCCCGGGCACTCAGGTTCATCCGGCTAGAGGACGATAAGAGGATCCAGGAAAGATTAGCAGGATCCTCAAAACAAGAGAAGCAAGGATCGTCGTTCAAGAACAACAAGTTCAAATCCTATAACAGATCTGATAACCAGAACGTGCATGATGTTGATCAGGAAGAGGATGATGAGGATTATCCTCCGATTTCTGAATATTGTTTTTCTGTTGATAACAATGAACTAATCCTTGCGATGCAGAATCTAGGTGATAAAGCCAGATGGCCCAGAAAAAATAACAGACCAGCTGCAACCAAAGATAAATCAAAGTGGTGTGCATACCATGAAGATTTTGGGCATCTCACAGAAGAATGCATTGCACTAAGAAAGGAAATTGGATACTTGTTGACCAAGGGGCATCTAAAAGAATTGTTGGGTAGAAAAAAGTCAAGGACTCAGGATCCTGAAAAGGATCCCTGAGAAAGCTCCAGCCCCTCCAGTAGATGCACAAATTATAAACTTTATATCTGGAGGATCAGACATTTGTGGCACATCCTTCTCAGCAGCTAAAAGGCATGCAAAGGAAACTAAAATGGATAGTGGAGAAAGACCCGTTCGAACATCAAGTGTCTCCGAAGGAAAAGTCATAACCTTTGATGAGGATAATCGTGTTGATATCCAGGATCCTCATCACGATGGTTTAGTTATTACACTTTTCATTTCTAACCATTTTGTCTGCAGGATCCTTATAGACGGAGGAAGCTCAGTGAACATTATCCAGCTTGATGTTCTAAAGAAGATGGGTATCCCTGAATCAGATATCATACCAAGATCCTCCGTGCTCGTGGGATTTAGTGGCGAAACTAAGAATACTCTGGGGGACATTAAACTCCCAATCTATATCGAAGGCCTACATTCTTACCAAAAGTTTTGTGTTATTGACTGTTTATCTTGTTGTAATGTGATCCTTGGCAGGCCCTGGATACACGATATGAAGGCAGTCCCATCCACTTATCATCAATGTGTGAAGCTTCCTAGCCCTTGGGGAATAGTGAAGATTGATAGTGATCAGCAAGAGGCTAAGAACTGCTACACCTCATCAATGAAACCAGCATCAAAGTCTAGGGAGCAATAGCAATCAAAGTATACTCCAAGGGATGTCTTGGAGGCAAGAGAACAGGATATAGTAGAAATCCTTATGGATCCTCATGATCCTGAATCCAAAATCTATATCGGATCAGGGATCCTCGGCAAAATGAAAGAAGACCTCGTATCCTTCCTCAAAAGGAGGAAAACTACCTTTGCATGGAAGCATGAGGATATGACAGGTATATCTAAGGATATTATCACTCATAAACTTGGCATCAACAGGTCATTCAAACCAATCCATCAAAAAAGGAGGAAGTTTGCACCGGAAAGAAATGCCATTATCCAGGAAGAGGTAGAGAAATTGCTCCGGGCAGGTATGATTAGAGAGGTCAAGTATCCAAGATGGTTGGCCAATGTGGTTGTTGTTCAAAAGAAAAATGGAAAGTGGAGGGTATGTGTCGATTTAACAGATTTAAATAAGGCATGTCCCAAGGATCCTTTCCCATTACCCCACATTGACTCCATGGTGGATGCAACGGCGGGTCATGAACTGTTGACTTTTATGGATGCTTCATCTGGATTTCAACAAATTCAGATGGAACCATCTGATCAAGAGGATATGGCCTTTATGACTCCAACCGGTATATATTGTTATATTGCTATGCCGTTTGGATTAAGGAATGCAGGTGCAACATATCAAAGGCTGGTGAATATGATGTTCAAGGATCAGATTGGACAAACTATGGAGGTTTACATAGATGATATGGTGGTAAAATCCATAAAAGCTGAGGATCACCTAAGGGACTTGGAGGAAGCATTCGATATCCTTGACAAATATAACATGAAACTTAATCCTTCAAAATGTCACTTTGGTGTTAAAGCAGGCAAATTCTTAGGATACATGGTGACCAAGAGAGGCATTGAAGCTAGCCCGGAACAAATCAAAGCCTTAGTGAATATCAAATCTCCGGCTAATGCTAAGGATGTCCAAAGGCTAACAGGCAGGATTGCAGCTTTGAACAGATTTATATCCAAATCCTCAGAGAAGTGCAAGGAATTCTATGATATCCTAAGGAAGAACAAGAAATTCGAGTGGACTGAGAAGCATGAAAGTGCCTTAAAAGCTCTTAAGGATTACCTATCCTCGGCCCCGGCTTTGATGAAACCAGAAAAAGGAGATGTGTTATCCTTATATCTTGCGGTATCCTCAAAAGCAGTAAGTGTCGTCCTTGTTAAGGATCACGAAGGTACACAACATCCTGTCTATTATGTAAGTAAGAGTTTACTTGATGCTGAATCCAGGTATTCACACTTAGAAAAACTTATCCTTGCATTAATTATGGCATCTACCAAATTAAGACATTATTTTGAAACTCATGTTATTATCGTTAAAACTAATTTTCCAATCAAGAATGTCCTCAGGAAACCTGAAATGTCAGGAAGGATGGCTAAGTGGGCAGTGAAGCTAAGTGCATATGATATAAGATACGAGCCCAGGACAGCCATTAAATCCCAAGCATTAGCTGACTTTGTGGCAGATTTCAGTAGTGATATACAAAAAGAAGCTGAGTTAGAAGTCCAGCAGCTAGAGGAGACCAAGGATCCTTGGGTACTCTATACTGATGGATCCTCAAATGTCAAAGGCACAGGGCTTGGAATACTACTAAAATCGCCACAGGGGGGACATAATACCCCACTCTATAGCTTGTGAGTTCCAAACCACTAACAATGAGGCTGGATACGAAGCCTTGATAGCTGGCTTGCAAATTGCTAAGCATATGAGGATCAGGTATCTTGAGGTACATGTAGATTCTTTGTTAATCACTAATCACTTTAATGGATCCTATGATGTTAAAGGCGAAAAGCTAATCAAATATCTGGAGTTAGTCAAAGAATTGGCACTCTCTTTTGTATCCTTTAGTTTGACACAGGTACCAAGGGAAGAGAATGCAGAGGCAGATGCACTAGCCAATTTAGGATCATCCTTGAAGATCCCGGAGGATATCAAGATCCCTATTATCCATATCCTGACCCCGGCTATCGAGGATCATGTGGCTATGGAGATAGGAGAGAATTCTGCAATTATCCCTAGTGAGGATACTCAAACTCATTCAGGATCATGGATCCTCCCAATCATGAGATACTTACAACATGGAGAGATTCCTACAGGAGAAAACCCTAGGGCTTTCAAAATTAAGGTATCTCAATTCACAATTTTAAATAATATGTTGTATAGACGATCTCTTGCAGGACCATACTTAAGATGCATTGAGGATCCTGAAATCCAAGAAGTTTTAAAAGACTTCCACGAAGGAGATTGTGGAAACCACACTGGGGGCAGGGCGTTATTCTCAAGGATCCTGAGGACAGGATACTACTGGCCAACCATGAAGAGAGATGCCGTGGAGTATGCTAAGAGATGTGATCCTTGTCAGAGACACAGCAATATCCTTCATCAACCAGCTGAATTTTTGCATCCTATATCCTCCTCTTGGCCATTTATGAGATGGGGTATGGATATAGTTGGTAAGCTCCCTAAGGCACCTGGTGGGAAAGTATTCATGCTCGCTATGACTGATTACTTCTCCAAGTGGATAGAGGTTGAAGCTTTTGCCCAAGTCAGAGAAAAGGAAGTTATATCCTTCATTAAAAGAAATATTATAACTAGATTTGGTATTCCTTCTGAAATTATATGTGATAATGGTTCCCAATTTATTGGGGGCAGAACTACTAACTTTTGTGACAGCTGGGGGATTAAGATGATAACATCAACACCAGTCCACCCACAAGCTAATGGTCAAGCAGAATCATCCAACAAGATCATCATCAACAATTTGAAGAAGAAGCTTGGATCCAAGAAAGGGAAATGGGCAGAAGAACTACCTTATGTGCTTTGGGCTGATAGGACAACCCCTAAGAATGCTACTGGTCAAACACCATTCTCTTTGGTATTTGGGGCAGAATCAGTGATCCCAACAGAAATGGTGGTTCCAACTGCTAGAACAAGTACCCGTGATCCTGAGGAAAATGATGAGAACTTGGCTCAAGACCTGGATACTATTGAAGAAATCAGGGATCTGGCTAGGATAAGGATGGCCAGCTATCAACAAAGAATGGCTGGTGCTTACAACAAAAATGTCAGGATCAGGAAGTTTCAAGTTGGAGATATGGTATTAAGGAAAGCATTTCAGAATACCACCAATCCTGCTGATGGAAAATTGGCTCCAAAATGGGAAGGCCCTTATTTGATTGAAGCTGAAGCAGGAAAGGGGGCATATAGATTGCTAACCATGGAAGGTGATTTGCTACCAAGAGCTTGGAATGCTGTCCACTTGAAGAAATATTTCATGTGAGCAGGATCCTCATGGCACAGATGATCCTTACGTTAGGAGTATCCTTGAAGGATCCTTAAAGTATCGGTGATCCTTACTTTGGTAATGTCCTAATCTTGAACTATTTCATTTCCTTATTTTCTCATATAAGGATAAGGATCATGTGTCCTTTATCCATCTCTCACGTGATTTTAAGTTTTGAAAGTTCAGGTATCCTTAGCAAAATATTGGTTATCTGCAGAAGCAATCCGTTCCTTGGGTTTAACCCCAGTTATTTGGGCTTGACCCCAGTTCCGCCTGTAGCGCATGATGATCCTGGTATAGTTCAAGGCAGTGGGACCAGTACTCGCTTTAGGGGCTGATAATTCCATTGTACTGGCTATACCTAGGATCCTACGTATAATGGTAGACGTACCATACATCCGTTCCTAAGGTTTCTAACGTTTTCACGTTAGCTAAGGTTTTGACATTTTCATGTCAGTAAGTTTGGATAGTCGCCAGTTAGGGCCATACTCCAGTTAACATACGATCCTTGGGCTTGTCCCCAGTTATCCTTGGGCTTGTCCCCAGTTGTCCTTGGGCTTGTCCCCAGTTGTCCTTGGGCTTGTCCCCAGTTGCTAACTCTTATCTTATATTGGCTTAGTCCCAAGTTATGCTCTATTTCAGGTCCTTGAAGATAAGCAACTAGGGATCCTTGATCCTTACTTCTCTCTAAGGTTTATCTTATAGTTATCCTGATTATGGTTAGGATCCTAACTTGCCTCCTCAGGTATGATCCTTAACTATTTTTAATTCTATTCATTGTTTATTTGAATAACCCTTAAAAATTTGACAACTAAACTTGTGATCCTTAAAATATATTACTTTTTGGGATTCTTCAACTATAGGATATTTGGTCAAGGATCATATCCTAAATATTTTCAATCTGACTTATTTAAAATTGCTTATTCAATAAGTGTACATCAAAACAATTGAGAATTAAAGAGACAAAAAGGATAACAATACAAGATAAGCGACAAAAGATTAAGGTTTTATTAACAAAAGATTAACCCTTAAAAGGTTGTCAAAATTACCTACCCCGAGCATCTACCAGCAATACGTGGCCCGTCCGCTGGGGTAGGTAAAGGGTGTCCATGATAATAGGTTCAAAGTAGTGCAGGAATATAAAGGCGGCAGGATCACAATGGCTTCATCCCCCAAACAGAGGATCCCTCCACCATTTGCAATCATGCCTATTGTCTGAAGGATCCTAGATCCTTAATCCTAAAAACTATTGTTCAGTACAAACCATCAAATTGTTCAACAAAACAACCATCAAACTAAAAAAAATTGGGCTCCGGCTATGTCTAGAAATTTCCATCATCGCCCAATCATGCAGCCTAAACCTTCGCTGCATCACCACCTCCGGCTCCACTTGCTTCACCACCTTCACCCTTGCCTCCAGCCTCGATCGTTAGGATCTCTTCAGCCTCCTCTTCATCATCCAGTTCAGCCAGCCTTGCCTTTCAGCCTTCCACATCCCAGGTGCTCTTGTCAAAGGCAGGATCCTGAGCTTCCAAGGCCATTTGCAGCTTGGTCTTGTACATTTCTATGGCGGCAGAGATTTTGGCGTCTTCGGTGATATCATGCTTCTCGTAGTCAGCATTAACCAGCACCTTGGCCGTCTCATGTTTGGCATCCTGGAGTTCCTTCTGAAGATCAGCAATTTTGAGGTCCTTTAGCAATGTAACCTGCTGGAGGTCGGCAATCTTCCTATCCTGATCCTCAACGTGGCCAACATAGTCCTCAATCTCAGCGAATTTCTGCAAAGGGGATAAAAGATAAGGTCAGGACCAAGTGATCCTCAAATCAGCAGGATATGTCAGCAGGATATACGAGCAGAGACAGTGATCCTTACATTGTTGAAGTACTCGAGGAATTGGTGGCGGATCAGAGGCAGACCCTGCAGATCCTCAGCCTCGGAGGCCTTTCTCTTCTTGACTCCCTTTCCTTTGAGGGGTGCCTTGGGGACTGAAGCTGTCGGGCTGGTAGGAGCCGTTCTTTTGGAGGATCTGACGGTGGTGAGATCGGTGACACTGAACTTTGAAGCAGACTTGGTGGATTTTCCAGCACCTACACAACCAAAACAAGATAAGTATCTTTACTTCACTTATATTTCACTATTTATTTAAATTTTTAAACAAAGATACTTACTTGACATCGTGACAAAGCCTGAGGATACCTCCTGAGAATCCGGGGTGGTTGTCTTGAAAGATCTTGTTTCAGGATCAAGTCTCTTGAAAGTGGCGAGTCTCTCTTTGGCAGCAGGAGACAGTCTGAGGTGTGAGACGGTGATAGCTGCATAACAAGAAAGCAAAAGTATATAAGTGATCCTTATATCAAAAGAAAGTTCTCTGGTGATCCTTCTCAGGATCCTCCATCCTACCATGGGTAGCCCATTTCCTGGGAAGATTCTTCCCGTCAGGGATAGAATCTCTCTTGACGAAAAAGAAACGCCGCTTCCAGTTAGTATCATTCTTGGTAGCTTTGAAGATCGGGTGTTCCTCACCAGGTTTACGTTTGAATAAATAACGATGAGAACCAAAGGTAGTAAGATCATACAGCTCTCCCAGCTCTGACATTCCTAGGTCTATCCCTTCCTGCTCGATGATCCTTGCAAGGGTATACAAAACCCTCCAGATCATCGGCATGGCTTGGATATAAGAGATGCCGGTTAGGGAAAATAAAGATTGGGTGAAGGCTGGAAAAGGATATGTATAGCCTATGGTGAACGGACTGACAGGAAAAGCGACCCAGTTGTCGGAAATATGATCACTCAGGGCATTGGGATCAAAAGATTTAAACACGGTGTTCGCCGGGAAACAATAGCGGATCCTATCAATCTGCGGATCGGTGAAATAGCAGTGTTCTTTTATGGAATCTTCGATGATCCCCTGGCTCTTCAGTGGGCTGTTTTTCGGGTGATCCTTAGCTGGGGAGTTCCGGAGCAACATTTTTGACAGAATGATGGAAAGAGACGGAAAACAGAGCAAAAGAAGGAAGAAGATGAAGAGAGGATACCTGTTTATCTTCGGATGCAGTTATAAAGGGAGTATCTCTTAAATTTAAATGCAAACGATCCTATCTATATCTCCTATTTATAATCATGATTGTGCAGGGTTGTCACTTCTGTGACGTCACAGTTGCAACGGATAGTTCTACATCAACGGCTAGTTATCCGTTAGTTAGTTGCGGATAAGATCAAGAAAATATAATTCGTTCATTTTACATGTTACTCCTTATATTTTGGGGGCAATTGTTAGGGGAGGATTTTCTAACAATTAGTGATCCTTACTTGTTATCCTAATAAATGATCCTTACTTCTGTGACAGATAGTGATCCTCAGAAGAGCTTCAGGATCAGGATCATGGATCACCTTAAGGATCCTCATACTAACGATTGTTTGTTTGTGTTTCGTATTATTTTGCAGGAGTAACAAGCTTGACTTGGTCTTGGCAACGTTACTATGGAATATTCCACGGGTATTTCGCACACGTTTGACTGGAAATGGACGTTGTGGAGAACGTGGGAGCATGGCACAAAAGTCGGATAGTTTGTTAGCATAGTTAACTTCTATTTTTAAAGGGGTGACGAGCTAGTAATTAGAACACTTAACCATTTTTTCAGCTACACACACTCTCGTACAATTGCACTCTTGAAGCTTTCGGCAAGCACTTAACAGTTTTCACTCACTTTTACACATTTCACCATAGTGATCCTTGTACCTAGCTCGTTACTATCCGAAGTTGTAAACATTTACTGATTTATTTGAGCTTGGTGATCGGTAGTTTCCATCACCCGAGATTTTTTATGCCAGAGATCTTCTAAAGATCAAGGGTTTTTTCCTCGTATAAATCCTTGTGTCGTTTGTGCAATTTACATTGAAGTGATCCTTATCATTGTTCCTCATTTCAAGCATCATTCCCCGTAACTAAGAGTTTGGTTGCATTATCCTCATCATGTTTTTTGACCAAAACAGAAACTACCGATCACCAACTCAATTTAAACAAGAAATGTGTTACAACTTCGGATGATAGCGAGCTAATTACAAGGATCACTATAGTGTAATGTGCAAAAAAGTGTGTAATCGCCAAGTGAATTGTTAAGAGCTGGTGAGAGCAGTTGTGAGTGTGTGTGTTAAGCTAAAAATAACCAAGTGTTTTCTATTTAGCTCGCTATCCCTTTTAAAAATGGAAAATATCTAAGCTAACAAACATTCCACAAATGGTGCAAGTCCTCCACGACCTCCATAACGTCCATTTCAGCCATGCACGTGCGGAATAAATATGGAATATGCTCCAGGAAAATCGCCAAGACCAAGTCCAAGCTTGTACTCCTGCAAAACAACATTATATTCAAAGCAGACAATCGTTAGTATAAGGATCCTTACGATGATCCATGATCCTGCAACACTTCTGAGGATCACTAATTCAGACAGAATTGAGGATCACTAAACCCAACAGTAAATGAGGATCACTGATCATTCAAAAATCCTCCCCTAACAAACCGTTGAACATCCTTCATATTTGAAGGTGATTTTGTTAGGGGTGGATTTCTAAATGATCAGTGATCCTCATTTACTGTTGGGTTTAGTGATCCTCAATTCTGTCTGAAGTAGTGATCCTCAGAAGTGTTGCAGGATTAGGATCATGGATCATCATAAGGATCCTCGTACTAACGTTTGTCTACTTTGAATTTGAAATTGTTTTGCAGGAGTATCAACTTGGACTTGGTCTTGGCGATATTCCTGGAGCATATTCTATGTTTATTCCGCACGTGCTTGGCCAAAAGTGGACGTTATGGAGTCGTGGAGGACTTGCACCATTTGCGGAATGTTAGTTAGAGTAGATATTTTCCATTTTTAAAGGGGTAGCGAGCTAATTAGAAAACACTTGGCTATTTTTGGCTACACACACACACTTACAACTGCTCTCACCAGCTCTCGTGAACTCACTTGGCGATTACACACTTTTCTACACAATACACTATAGTGATCCTTGTATTTAGCTCGCTATCATCCGAAGTTGTAATAGATTTCTTGTTTAATTTGAGTTGGTGATCGGTAGTTTCCATCACCCGAGGTTTTTTATGCCGGAGATCATTCATTGATCAAGGGCTTTTTCCTCGTATAAATCTTCGTGTCACTTGTTCGTTACATTTCATAGTAATCCTTATTGTTGTTCATCAATTCAAGCATCATACCTCACAACAGAAAGTTTGGTTGCATTATCATTGCTTGATTTTTGACCAAAACAGTTTGGCGCCCACCGTGGGGTAATTGGTGCTTCATTCCTAAGAAGATTCATATCTTTGTGATCATTTCGGTTCATAACAACCAGGCAGATGGCTTCTTCGGCAAAGAACACTTCAAACTTGATGCCGTCATTCAGTTCTTCACAAGGCGTTCCTCCTTTGCCTCCACCACCTTCTGGATCCCAGAAGAATTCTGAGAATACTGCGAAGAAACCGACCCCCATTTTCCAAAAACCACCAACTTCTTCTATTTCAACTAATCCTACTACTAATGATCTTTACACTCTGATTTTGCAGATGAGGAATCATGCACAAGAGCAGGACAAAACCAACGAAAGGATCCTCCGGGAGATCGATGAGATCAAGAAACAGAAGAAATCAGTGGAGGATCACTCCCCTCTGATGCCAAGATGGCTAAACTTCGACACTCCAGTCATAACTTCCCAACACTTAGCAGTTCCGGACGTGCAATACTTGGGTGAATTACTAGGAAGGCGTTATGGAACAGCAACTATGAGTCAGGCATTTGGCTCTCACTTCCAGCCTCAAGGATCCTCTTCCCAACCATCAGGATCCTCTTCTCAGCATCAGGGACAGTTCAAGGATCCTCCCAGGTTCAAGGATCCTCCCAGGTCCAAGGATCCTCCCAGGTCCAAGGATCCTCCCAGGTCCAAGGATCCTCCCAGGTCCAAGGATCCTCCTTTGTCCCAGGATCCTCTCTGGTCCCAGGATCCTCTCTGGTCCCAGGATCCTCTTTGGTTCCAGGATCCTTTCAGGTTCAAGGATCATCTCAACCTCAAGGATCCAATGACCTTCAGGATCAAGGATTCTTGAGAAGTATGCAGCCTCAGAGCTCGGACGTTCATCAAGGAGAATTCATACCAATGCAGACCATTGCTCCCTCTGGTCCTTCTATCATGCCAGAGTCTCGTCAATATGGATTCACATCCGCTATTCCAAACACGAATCCTGTGGGAGGTAACATTTTTAATAATTCATATAACACTAACCATGGCTTAATGCAGGATACATGTATTAATCAGGCTATGGCTAGAGAGCTACAAAAGCTTAAGGATATGATATCCAGTGTACCAGGAGTGGTTAAACCCATTCCTGAAATTGCAGATGGTAGCCATAGGATATCTCGTTTTGCACCACCCTTATGTGATGCTGAGATACCTAAAAGATTCCAGATACCATCTATGAAGCTGTATGATGGTTCGACGGATCCAGAGGAACATGTAGCTCTGTACAGGGAGAGGATGGAGATCAATCCAATTCCTGAAAGGTTAAAAGAAGCATGCCTATGCAAGGGATTTGGATCCACACTCATAGGATATGCTCTTAAATGGCTGCTAAGTCTTCCCCCTTACTTTATTACTTCATTTGCTAATTTAGTTAACTTGTTCAATAGTCAATTCTCTTGTAGTAGAAAGTTTGAACGATTAACTAGTGATTTATGTAGGGTAACACAAGGTCAAAATGAATTACTTAGAGATTACATTACTAAGTTTAGTAAAGAATCCTTGGATATTCCTAACTTGGATATTGCTACGGCTGTAGAAGCCTTTAAAATGGGATTACTTAGGGATTCATTATTCTATGATGATCTTGTCATGACACCTTGCAGGAATCTTGATGAAGTAAGAACCAGGGCCCTTAGGTTCATCCGCCTAGAGGATGACAAAAGGATCCAGGATAGATTAGCATGATCCTCAAAACAGGAGAAGCAAGGATCCTACTTCAGGAACAACAAATCCAAGTTCTACAATAAGTCTGACAATCAGAACGTGCATTCAGTGGAGCAAGAAGAGGATGCTGAGGATTATCCTCCTATTTCTGAATACTGTTTTTCTGTAGATAACAACGAACTAATCCTTGCAATGCAGAATCTAGGTGAGAAAGCTAGGTGGCCAAGGAAAAGTGATAAACCAGCTGCTACAAAGGATAAGTCCAAATGGTGTGCATACCATGAGGATTTTGGGCATCTCACTGAAGAGTGTATTGCACTAAGAAAGGAAATTGGTTACTTGTTGAGCAAGGGGCATTTGAAGGAACTCTTGGGATGGAAGAAGTCAAGGATCCAGGATCCTGAAAGGATCCCGGAAAAAGCTCTTGCTCCTCCAGCAGATGCACAAGTCATAAACTTCATATCCGGTGGATCAGACATTTGTGGTACTTCCTTTTCAGCAGCAAAGAGATATGCCAAGGAAACCAAAATGGATAATGGAGACAGACCCGTTCGAACCTCCGTTGTCACCCAGGATAAAGTCATAACCTTTGATGAGGATGATCGTGTTGATATCCAGGATCCTCATCATGATGGTCTTGTAATTACATTATTTATTTCTAACCACTTTGTTCGCAGGATCCTTATAGATGGAGGAAGCTCTGTGAACATCATCCAGCTTGATGTCCTCAAGAAGATAAATATCCCGGAGTCTGATATTATCCCAAGATCCTCAGTACTTGTGGGATTCAGTGGAGAAAGTAAGAATACATTGGGGGACATCAAACTCCCAATCTATATTGAAGGATTGCATTCTTATCAGAAATTTTGTGTTATTGATTGCTTATCATGTTGTAATGTTATCCTTGGCAGGCCATGGATACATGACATGAAGGCAGTCCCATCCACCTATCATCAATGTGTAAAACTTCCAAGTCCTTGGGGAGTGGTGAAAATTGAGAGTGATCAACAGGAGGCTAAAAATTGCTATACCTCATCAATGAAGACAGCCTCAAGACCAAGGGAGCAATAGCAATTAAAGTATCCTTCAAGAGATGTCTTGGAGGCAAGAGAACATGATTTGAAAGAAATCCTCATGGATTCTAATGATCCTGAATCCAAGATCTTCATAGGATCAGGGATCCTTAGCGATATAGAACAGGAGCTAGTATCCTTCCTCAAAAGAAGGAAAGCCACCTTTTCCTGGAAACATGAGGATATGACAGGTATATCTAAAGATATAATTACTCATAAACTTGGCATTGACAGGTCATTCAAGCCAATTCATCAAAAGAGAAGGAATTTTGCACCTGAAAGGAATGCTATTATCCAGGAAGAGGTAGATAAACTACTTCGGGCAGGTATGATAAGAGAGGTTAAGTATCCAAGATGGTTAGCCAATGTGGTTGTTGTTCAAAAGAAAAATGGAAAGTGGAGGGTATGTATCGATTTTACTAATTTAAACAAGGCATGTCCCAAGGATCCTTTCCCATTACCCCACATTGACTCCATGGTGGATGCTACCGCGGGTCATGAGTTGTTAACTTTTATGGATGCTTCATCTGGATTCCAACAAATTCAGATGGAACCATCTGATCAAGAGGATACAGCATTCATGACCCTAACTGGTATATATTGTTATATTGCTATGCCATTTGGACTAAGGAATGCAGGTGCTACTTACCAAAGGCTTGTCAATATGATGTTCAAGGAACAAATTGGACACACTATGGAAGTCTACATTGATGACATGGTGGTTAAGTCTAAGAAGGCTGAGGATCACCTTAAAGACTTGGAGGAAGCATTCAATATCCTTGATAAATATAATATGAAACTTAATCCTTCCAAGTGTCATTTTGGTGTGAAGGCAGGTAAATTCTTAGGATATATGGTAACAAAGAGGGGCATTGAAGCAAGTCCAGAACAAATTAAGGCTATTGTGAATATCAAATCTCCTGCCAATGCTAAGGATGTGCAAAGATTGACGGGCAGGATCGCAGCCTTGAACAGATTCATATCCAAATCCTCAGAAAAGTGTAAGGAATTCTATGATATCCTGAGGAAAAACAAGAAATTTGAATGGACTGAGAAGCATGAAGGTGCCCTCAGAGCTCTCAAAGATTACCTATCCTCAGCCCCAGCCTTGATGAAACCAGAAAAAGGAGATGTGTTATCCTTATATTTGGCGGTATCCTCAAAAGCAGTAAGTGCGGTCCTTGTTAAGGATCACCAAGGTACACAACATCCTGTTTATTATGTAAGTAAGAGCTTACTTGATGCTGAATCCAGGTATTCACATTTAGAAAAAACTTATCCTTGCATTAATTATGGCATCCACTAAATTGAGACATTATTTTGAAACTCATGCCATTATTGTTAAAACTAATTTTCCTATTAAGAATGTTCTCAGGAAACCTGAAATGTCAGGAAGGATGGCTAAGTGGGCAGTGAAGCTTAGTGCATACGATATACGATATGAACCAAGGACTGCCATCAAATCCCAAGCCTTAGCTGACTTTGTGGCAGATTTTAGTAGTGATTTGCAAAAGGAGGCTGAACTAGAAGTCCAACAGCTTGAAGAAACCAAGGATCCTTGGATACTGTTCACTGATGGTGTCACACCCTGGCTTTTGCGGAAGCGTGGTTATTTTGGTGTGACTTCTTAATACCATAGCTTAATCATAACAAGCTATATGAAATAAAAACCATGCAAGATCATCCATTAAAATAAGTTTGAAGAGTAAAGAACCACAACATTGTCTTAACGGATATCACATCCTAACAAACATAAACAGTGTTCAAAAGACACAACACCATCAAGAAATAAACACAGTTTAAGAACTGTGACTCGTCCAGGAAAAAGTCACATCCCTTAAACTCGGATGACCTCGAAACTAATGCAGCGGGAAAACGTGTCATACCGCGCCAGATCCTTTAATTCCCTGAAATACATGTAAGTTGAAAAATCAACAATAATGTTGAGCGAGTTCATGTGTAAGTGAGTAAATAAACCTTTGTATGTATAAAAACCCTGGTATGTAGCAAATAAGGAAAAAGAGATCACCAATGGTTTGCAAGGCCATTGATATGTGTGAAGTGCAAGTAGGAAGACTCAAACCTAGCGGATTTATGCGTTGGGCACAAAGTCACCCCGAGGTCCGTTCTGTTTGGGCCTGGGGCTGGGCTCGCTACACCCAAGTAGATCTACCGCTCCTGTCCCTCTGTCCTACCTTGAGGATTAATGGCCTCAAGTTTCCGCCTACCCACTCACATGATCTTAAGTAGTAAACCTCCTTACGCTAACCATACCATGTATAAAGTATTTGTAATCAAAGTAACATGTATTTCACCCCCGCAGTTTAGAAAACTGAAAACAGTTAAGAGAAAAGGGGGACATGAACTCACAGTGGTGCGTCTCTACCAAGTATATCTCCTGATCAAGCAGCTGTGCGACGACCTACACGTACTAAATCTATTAGACGGACGGCCGTGCCTTAGCTTAAGGTTTAAGTTTTTGGGAAATAGTTAGACAACTATTTCGTGTTTATATTTTTGTAAATACTTGGTAATTATTCTCCTTCCCAAGGATGGGGGATTTAATACATGCGTGTTCGTAAAATTCGAAATACATTATTAAGTCTCACTTAATATATATTTTATTTCTAACTCCAAAATATAATCATTTTTCCCAAAAATATTATATTTTATTTCATACAATTTTCCAAAATAATATTCTTGACAATTACGCGTTCATTGGTATTTTATGAATTGCGTAAGTTACGGATAAAGATCGGGTGGTAATAATTATACCGTTGTAACTTATTACTAATTATGAAAGCGTATGTATTATTTTGGAATCGTTATCATTCGGTAATATTATTTTTACCATAAAAATAATATTTGTATAGTTCACAAAATAATCATAGAAATTCACAAGTGTTGTTATGAAAACATATATTCTAAATATATATATTTCAGGTTTTATTTTGTGAAAATCCCACCTCCGATATTTTGTAAATAAAGTCGTGGCGAAATCTTTAATTCGAAAATAAGTCTAAAATGTATTTCTAACACTTGTAGTGAAAATATTTCTAAGTGTTAGGTTTTTGGAAAAATTTCGCCAGAGTTTCCCCTGTAACTGGAGGTGGCCACGCTTTCAAGCGTATCATTTTCTTTTAAGATTCAAATCAACAATTTTCTCATTCAACCAAAACAATATCCAAAGCATCAACTAGTCAAAATATATATAAATCGCAAAAATTACATGAACTTGTGGTTTACCCAAAAATATGAAGTAAATCCCATTACTTTTAGTGGATCTTTATCTCGTTTTTAAAGGAATTTCATCTTTACAACTTCGTTTCTTGAAAGTCTCGTTTTTAAAGGAATTTCATCTTTACAACTTCTTGTCAACTTTTACAAAAATAGTTATTTTGTCGAAACTTTGTGTTACACAAGTGCTTACACACTTATGTGTTTGCTAAAATCATTCTTGTTCATGTAAGATCCGGCTTTAGAAAATATGATTTCTTTGACACTTGGTCCTTTGAAAGTACCGCTTGTAGATCCGTAGATCTACTAGTTTTGAACACCATTTCATAAGTAAAATCGATTTTACACAAGTTCATGTTTAGTGTGTGGTAGAGTTTCATCATTTAACCCCTTTGTACACTTAAACAAACTCTATGCCATGATTCATGATCACGACTAATCCGGGTTAGATGATGATCCGAGCTACCACATCATAGATCGGCACTAAATAATCACACAAAACAAATCTTACAAGATTTACACAACCCTTGTGCTATTAACCAACATCTTTAGCATCTTTAGTAGACTTTTACATATCACCTTGTAAGTTCATGAGTTTTAACCGTCATATATTATTTTAACCACTTTAAAATAGATCGAGAGTGTGATTCAAGCAACTTACTACTAGCTCGAGGCTAGGGAAGAATCTAGTCGAAGAATGAGTGGATAAAAGCAATGAGAAGAGGTCCTTCGCGTTCCGAATGCACCAAGCCTCCTCGTATGTGATCCTTAACACTTGTATGCACTTGGAATGGCAAGATCAAGATCGAAAGTGGATGGATGGTTGTGGGTGTGTTCGGCCGAGAGCTCCAAGGAGAGGGAGAGAGAGTGATTTGTGTTGGTTAAGTGTGAAATGAATATGATGTGCTAATGCTTATACTTATAGACAAAGTCATGCACAATTAACCAATGGTCCTCATGTCTTATTGATATTAGACAAAGATGATTTAAATAATCATCAAAGTACAAAGGGTGTCCCCTTGGGGTCGAGTTCGGTTAGGGGGGGGGGGGGTCCTTGGTTGGTTTCCAACTAAGTAATTAAGTTATAGTTAGATGATTAGGAGGTGTAACCATTTACTAGTATGTTATGCATTGCAGCGGGTGTTAGGGTATTCGGGGACCCTAACTGGCTCAGAAAAAGAAAAACAGTGTTAATGGCAATATTTTTATGTTCCGGGTAAAGTCCGGTTGTTCGGTTGGATAGTGATCCGTTAAAGTGCTTAACAAAGCTTTAAAGTGTCGTTATTATTATTTTTAGTGACACAACTTATTCCCGACACTTTGGAAAGTGTCTAGTAATGTTTTTTCTCATGTTTTGGCACTTTATTAGTTAGCTAGATGCTGAATTTTAATTAATGTGCTGAATTTTGTACTTAAAGTATGTTTTAGGCACATCCGGTCACTGTAATCTCATTCCTAGTGACGCAGTTCTACAACCCTTATATCCCTACACTCACCACTAGTGTAGCAAACTATCTCAGACTCTTACAGGCCTTAGAGGCAGTACCTGCCTGGTGCTAGTTATGACAGCACGTTTAATAGGTTATCCGTTCATTGTGCTACTGTGCTTTTGGTGCATCAAGGTTGTCACGAAGGTGCTGTAAGCAAAACATGGAGTGACAGCAAGTAAAGTATGATGCAAGTAAGTACATGTATCAGCATTCAAGTAGCAGTTTATCCACAAGTTCAAGTAAGCACAGTAATTAAGCAGTAATTAATTATTAATTAAGTCATACGGATACCTGGTTTAGTAAGGGTTGTCACAGATGGATCCTCCAATGTAAACGGAACAGGGCTTGGAATACTACTAAAATCGCCACAGGGGGACATAATACCCCACTCCATAGCTTGTGAATTTCAAACTACCAACAATGAGGCTGAGTATGAAGCCTTGATAGCTGGTTTGCAAATTGCAAAGCACATGAGGATCAGGTATCTTGAGGTACATGTAGATTCGACCAGTGGCAAATGCTTATCCCAGCTACCGCCCAAATCCATAACACATACTCTCAGCATATCTTCCAAGGTCTGAATAGTCCGCTCGCTTTGACCGTCGGTCTGAGGGTGAAATGCAGTGCTCAGATTTAATTGTGAGCCAAAAGCTTCTTGGAAGGATTGCCAAATCCTTGATATGAAACGTCCATCTCTATCAGAGATGATCGAGAGAGGTACTCCATGACGTGCAACGATCTCTCGCATGTATATTTCTGCCAGTTTGCTGGTGTTATCCTTCTCCCTGATAGGTAAGAAGTGCGCTGACTTCGTTAATCGGTCCACTATTACCCAAATAGTGTCATGGCCTCTTGGCGTTCTTGGCAACTTTGTAATAAAATCCATGGAGATTTGTTCCCATTTCCACTTGGGAATCTCAGGTTGTTGCAGAAGTCCTGAAGGCTTCTGGTATTCCGCTTTCACCTTAGCACACGTTAGACACTTGCTCACATAAACAGCAACATCACCCTTCATCCTAGGCCACCAATAGTAATCCTTGAGATCTTGGTACATCTTATCCGCTCCTGGATGGATAGAGTACCGCGATTTGTGAGCTTCATCAAAAATAACTTTCCTTAAACCACCAAACAGAGGAACCCAAATCCTTTTCTCAAAACATAACGTTCCTTCCTCGTTTGGTACCAATAGCTTCTCCATCCCACGGAGATATTCTTCTTCAAGATTTCTTTCCTTAAGAGCTTCTTTCTGCGTGGCACGAATGCGCAAGGAAAGATCGGTTTGGATAATCATTTCTAAAGCCCTAACCCTTATGGGCTTGATCCTCTCTTTTCGACTTAGGGTGTCGGCAACCACATTCGCCTTCCCTGGATGATACTTTATCTCGCAATCGTAATCATTCAACAACTCAACCCATCGTCTTTGTCTCATATTCAACTCCGTCTGGTTGAATATGTGTTGTAGGCTCTTATGATCTGTAAAAATTGTACATTTCGTACCATATAGGTAGTGTCTCCAGATCTTTAAAGCAAATATCACTGCGCCTAGCTCCAAATCGTGCGTGGTATAGTTCTTCTCATGTACCTTCAACTGACGTGATGCGTAAGCAATAACCTTCTGGCGTTGCATCAACACGCAACCCAATCCTTGACGCGAGGCGTCACAGTATACCACGAAATCGTCAGTACCTTCCGGTAGTGCTAGAATTGGCGCATTGCAGAGCTTATCCTTCAACAGCAGAAACGCTTCTTCCTGTTTGATTCCCCAATCAAACTTCTTATCTTTCTGGGTGAGGAGCGTCAATGGTTGAGCGATCTTCGAAAAGTCCTCAATGAACCTTCGATAGTAGCCAGCCAAACCCAAGAATTGTCGAATCTCGGTTGGCGTCTTTGGCGTTTCCCAACTCTTGATCGCTTCGATCTTGGTTGGATCCACATGGATTCCATCTCCATTTACCACATGTCCAAGAAATTGGACTTCACGTAGCCAAAATTCGCACTTAGAGAATTTGGCATACAGCTGTTCTTTCTTCAGCAGCTCCAAAATAGCTCTTAGATGCTGTTCGTGCTCAGCCTTTGTCCTTGAATAAATCAAGATGTCGTCGATAAACACAATCACGAACTTGTCCAAGTACGGCTTGCAAACTCTATTCATCAAGTCCATAAAGACTGCAGGTGCGTTTGTCAACCCAAACGGCATAACAAGGAACTCGTAGTGTCCATAACGAGTTCTGAAGGCTGTCTTCGGGATACTTTCCTCTTGTATCCTTAACTGATGGTATCCAGATCGCAAATCGATCTTTGAGTAAAAGCTTGAACCTTGCAGTTGGTCAAACAGATCATCGATTCTTGGCAGAGGATATCTATTCTTGATCGTCAGCTTGTTCAGCTCCTGGTAGTCGATGCACATTCGAAAACTACCGTCCTTCTTCTTGACAAACAGGACCGGAGCTCCCCAAGGCGAGAAGCTTGGTCGGATAAATCCCTTATCTAACAACTCTTGAAGTTGTGTCGACAATTCTTGCATCTCTGACGGGGCAAGTCTATAAGGTGCCTTAGCCACAGGCGCGGCGCCTGGGACTAAATCGATGTGAAACTCCACTTGCCTATGGGGTGGCAGTCCAGGCAAGTCCTCTGGGAAGACTTCCGGATACTCCCTCACGACAGGGATGTCTTCGATCTTCGATCTTCGGTTCTTCCATTTTCAAATGCCAGAACTCAGTTTCCAATCTTTGGATTTCAGCGCGAGAACAATACTTTTTGCGCATTAGTTCCTTCAGTTCGGTCCATGTTAGTGCGTAGGCAGCAGCTTCACCAAGTGTCTGCACTTGCAAATTCCACCAAGATAGGGCTCCATCCAAAAATAGCCCAGAAATGTAGGTGACTTGCTGGCCTGGTGCACATTTGCTCATGCGGAGAACAGATTCAGTCTTCTCGGCCCAACGAACAAAAGCGACAGCACCTCCGGTGCCATCAAAGTTGACAGGCTTGCAGTCTAGAAACTGCTTGTAGGTGCACCCTGCACATACGTTACAACATATGAATGGCATTAGCATTCTTGCTAGAGATATCCAATTAGATCATGGTATGTCTTAATGACTTAGTATTACCATGAGGTGGATTGTTGTTGCCATTGTTGTTTGAGCTGCTTCCGCTGGGTCCTCCTTGCGAGGCGGCGTATTGCGCGATGGCAGCAGCAATGACTTGTTGGAGTTCTGCCTCATTGGTAGGCATCGGCGTTTGACGTCTCGGCGGCATCTTCTAAAAGATGGGTTCACGTCGGTCATGCCATAATAAAGCGTACGTATATAATGATAGTAATAGTACACAACATCTCATGTTATAATCACATTAATCACACAACATCCCATGTTATAAAACATAAATAACCAATCAAAACATCACATATGATGAGAATACTGCGATTGCATTGCCAAAATCGGGACCACATGGTAGAGTGTACAAGTACATAATAGTGTCATACATCATCATCGACTAAGGGCTACATCACCCCAGTCCAAAAGAATATCAAATTAGTGTCAATACATCCCATATACATGATCAATAAAAGTCAGAATCAGAATGCAGTCTCCAAAAATGTTATGTGGTCAGAGCAATCGCCGTCTTCTCACCAACGTCTACCCATGCTGTACTAAAGATGCCCTAAACTGATGGTGGTGGAGGAGGGGGAAAATGGGTGTAGAACAAGCGTCGCAAATGGAGCCAGTCCTCCTCCATGGCTCTCTGGGTACGCAACCAAGAAGCAACCTGCTGCTCAAGTGCCAAAAGGCATGCAGCATAGTCAGGTAACAATGGTCGAGGGTGCTGCGAAGAAGCAGGGTGGGTCTGACCCTGACACTGGCACGGCGGTGGCCGAGCTCTCTCAAGCTCCTGAATGCGTCGTGTGAGTGCCTCCTGCTGGACAACAAACGACATCAGAACGTCCTCAATAGAATACCCCATATGGAAAGGATGGTAGGGGTCGGTCCGTGGCATAACAGGAGGTGACGTCCAGAGAAACGGCTCGCTGGCTGGATCAAAAGGTGGCACCAAGAATGGTGGTACAGGGGGAATAGCAGATGAAGACTGTGGCATAACTGGAATAGATGTCGGCACATGTCCAAAAGGATGAGCCGAGGAACCCTCTCCAGGTCGAGCTGGAGGTGTGTACTGTGCAAATGAAAAAGAGAAATCAACTTGACGTGCATCGGTGGTATGAGGAGGAATAGGTGGAAGCTCATCATCCGCAGGAATCCACCCATGCTGGGCGTGCTCATCTCGTGGGTCAATCTGTGCCTCAAAAAGTGCTCGATTAAACTGTACAGGCATAGGGTCAAGGTGGGGTACAACAAGAGGGTCAGCAGGTATATCAGCGATAAGTGGGGGATCAACATGATCAGCAGCAATAACATGATCGCCCTCCAGTAGTGGTGCATCAGCAGGGTGATCATCAATGGGTAGGTCAGCAATCACAGGATCAATGGGCATGCCAGCATGAACAGGGTCATGCTCAAACACTGGGTCAGGAGCAGCTACTGGCTCAAGGGCCATGGCAGGCTCGGGGTCAACGAACTCCATATCAAAATCTGCATGATCAGCGAATGCAGGGTCAACTGGGTCTACTGGGTCAACCATAGGCTGATCCAAGTGGATGAACTCTATCTCCTGGTCCGGGTCAAATCCAGGGGAAAAAAACAGGGTCTGAATCCTCATCGAGGTCGTGATCGAAAGCAAATCTAGGAGCAGAGACAGCAGATGATGCTGTGCACTCCGAGTGTGTGACGGTGCGGAGGCCACAGACTCGAAGGAGTCTGGAGCGGATGAGAGTGTGCAGGTGACTCCTCAGCTGGAGCATCTGCGAGTAACAAAAGACCACCGTCAGCTAGAAGGGCCTCGCCCTCAACATCGTCCTCCAGGGGTTCATCATCAAACAGATCGACGTCGTCGTCAATGTCGGCGTCGAGGAGCATATCGTAAGCAGGATAAACGGCCAAAGGTATGGGAGTAGGGTTCTCTACGAGTGGTAGGTACCCAGCAAAAGGGCCATCAGTGGGCTCATCGACAGCGTCGGGTAGCGCAAAGGGCTGAAAGTCGTCCTCGTCTGTGCTGGTAACATCTGATGTGTGGACCTCGTGCTCTGAAGACTCTAAGTCGTCTGATACGACGGGTCTAGGGTCCATGGTGTCCGAATCACCTGTGCCGGACGAGTCCATGGTGTCTGTAACACAAACACAAATATGTACAAATAATCAATCATATAATCAGATAAGCACATTAGTCACCAAGTAAGCAATCAAATAATTCTCCTAGTCCCACTAGCCTCCCAGCCTCCCAGACTGCTCTTCCTAGTCCCACTAGCCTCCCAGCCTCCCAGACTGCTCTTCCTAGTCCCACTAGCCTCCCAGCCTCCCAGACTGACTCCCTAGTCCCACTAGACAACTACCTCAGCCTCCCAGACTGAGCCTATAACTAAATAAAATGTGCTCAACATTTGTTTGTAAAAACATTTTGGATCTGGACTTAAGTGGTATGCAGTGTAAAAATGTTTTCGTGAGAGCCCTAGTGATCATAGTCTAGACTCGAGAAGGAATCCTAGTTCGCTATGATCAGAGCTCTGATACCAAGCTGTCACACCCTGGCTTTTGCGAAAGCGTGGTTATTTTGGTGTGACTTCTTAATACCATAGCTTAATCATAACAAGCTATATGAAATAAAAACCATGCAAGATCATCCATTAAAATAAGTTTGAAGAGTAAAGAACCACAACATTGTCTTAACGGATATCACATCCTAACAAACATAAACAGTGTTCAAAAGACACAACACCATCAAGAAATAAACACAGTTTAAGAACTGTGACTCGTCCAGGAAAAAGTCACATCCCTTAAACTCGGATGACCTCGAAACTAATGCAGCGGGAAAACGTGTCATACCGCGCCAGATCCTTTAATTCCCTGAAATACATGTAAGTTGAAAAATCAACAATAATGTTGAGCGAGTTCATGTGTAAGTGAGTAAATAAACCTTTGTATGTATAAAAACCCTGGTATGTAGCAAATAAGGAAAAAGAGATCACCAATGGTTTGCAAGGCCATTGATATGTGTGAAGTGCAAGTAGGAAGACTCAAACCTAGCGGATTTATGCGTTGGGCACAAAGTCACCCCGAGGTTCGTTCTGTTTGGGCCTGGGGCTGGGCTCGCTACACCCAAGTAGATCTACCGCTCCTGTCCCTCGGTCCTACCTTGAGGATTAATGGCCTCAAGTTTCCGCCTACCCACTCACATGATCTTAAGTAGTAAACCTCCTTACGCTAACCATACCATGTATAAAGTATTTGTAATCAAAGTAACATGTATTTCACCCCCGCAGTTTAGAAAACTGAAAACAGTTAAGAGAAAAGGGGGACATGAACTCACAGTGGTGCGTCTCTACCAAGTATATCTCCTGATCAAGCAGCTGTGCGACGACCTACACGTACTAAATCTCTTAGACGGACGGCCGTGCCTTAGCTTAAGGTTTAAGTTTTTGGGAAATAGTTAGACAACTATTTCGTGTTTATATTTTTGTAAATACTTGGTAATTATTCTCCTTCCCAAGGATGGGGGATTTAATACATGCGTGTTCATAAAATTCGAAATACATTATTAAGTCTCACTTAATATATATTTTATTTCTAACTCCAAAATATAATCATTTTTCCCAAAAATATTATATTTTATTTCATAAAATTTTCCGAAATAATATTCTTGACAATTACGCGTTCATTGGTATTTTCTGAATTGCGTAAGTTACGGATAAAGATCGGGTGATAATAATTATACCGTTGTAACTTATTACTAATTATGAAAGCGTATGTATTATTTTGGAATCGTTATCATTCGGTAATATTATTTTTACCCTAAAAATAATATTTGTATAGTTCACAAAATAATCATAGAAATTCACAAGTGTTGTTATGAAAACATATATTCTAAATATATATATTTCAGGTTTTATTTTGTGAAAATCCCACCTCCGATATTTTGTAAATAAAGTCGTGGCGAAATCTTTAATTCGAAAATAAGTCTAAAATGTATTTCTAACACTTGTAGTGAAAATATTTCTAAGTGTTAGGTTTTTGGAAAAATTTCGCCAGAGTTTCCCCTGTAACTAGAGGTGGCCACGCTTTCAAGCGTATCATTTTCTTTTAAGATTCAAATCAACAATTTTCTCATTCAACCAAAACAATATCCAAAGCATCAACTAGTCAAAATATATATAAATCGCAAAAATTACATGAACTTGTGGTTTACCCAAAAATATGAAGTAAATCCCATTACTTTTAGTGGATCTTTATATGAATCAACTTCGTTTCTTGAAAGTCTCGTTTTTAAAGGAATTTCATCTTTACAACTTCTTGTCAACTTTTACAAAAATAGTTATTTTGTCGAAACTTTGTGTTACACAAGTGCTTACACACTTGTGTGTTTGCTAAAATCATTCTTGTTCATGTAAGATCCGGCTTTAGAAAATATGATTTCTTTGACACTTGGTCCTTTGATAGTACCGCTTGTAGATCCGTAGATCTACTAGTTTTGAACACCATTTCATAAGTAAAATCGATTTTACACAAGTTCATGTTTAGTGTGTGGTAGAGTTTCATCATTTAACCCCTTTGTACACTTAAACAAACTCTATGCCATGATTCATGATCAAGACTAATCCGGGTTAGATGATGATCCGAGCTACCACATCATAGATCGGCACTAAATAATCACACAAAACAAATCTTACAAGATTTACACAACCCTTGTGCTATTAACCAACATCTTTAGCATCTTTAGTAGACTTTTACATATCATCTTGTAAGTTCATGAGTTTTAACCGTCATATATTATTTTAACCACTTTAAAATAGATCGAGAGTGTGATTCAAGCAACTTACTACTAGCTCGAGGCTAGGGAAGAATCTAGTCGAAGAATGAGTTGATAAAAGCAATGAGAAGAGGTCCTTCGCGTTCCGAATGCACCAAGCCTCCTCGTATGTGATCCTTAACACTTGTATGCACTTGGAATGGCAAGATCAAGATCGAAAGTGGATGGATGGTTGTGTGTGTGTTCGGCCGAGAGCTCCAAGGAGAGGGAGAGAGAGTGATTTGTGTTGGTTAAGTGTGAAATGAATATGATGTGCTAATGCTTATACTTATAGACAAAGTCATGCACAATTAACCAATGGTCCTCATGTCTTATTGATATTAGACAAAGATGATTTAAATAATCATCAAAGTACAAAGGGTGTCCCCTTGGGGACGAGTTCGGTTAGGGGGGGGGGGTCCTTGGTTGGTTTCCAACTAAGTAATTAAGTTATAGTTAGATGATTAGGAGGTGTAACCATTTACTAGTATGTTATGCATTGCAGCGGGTGTTAGGGTATTCGGGGACCCTAACTGGCTCAGAAAAAGAAAAACAGTGTTAATGGCAATATTTTTATGTTCCGGGTAAAGTCCGGTTGTTCGGTTGGATAGTGATCCGTTAAAGTGCTTAACAAAGTTTAAGTTTTGAAAGTTCAGGTATCCTTTGCATAACATTGGTTATCTGCAGAAGCAATCCGTTCCTTGGGTTTAACCCCAGTTATCCTTGGGCTTGACCCCAGTTCCGCCTGTAGCGCATGATGATCCTGGTATAGTTCAAGGCAGTGGGACCAGTACTCGTTTTAGGGGCTGATAATTCCATTGTACTGGCTATGCCTAGGATCCTACGTATAATGGTAGACGTACCATACATCCGTTCACAAGGTTTCTAACGTTTTCACGTTAGCTAAGGTTTTGGCATTTTCATGCCACTAAGTTTGGATAGTCGCCAGTTAGGGCCATACTCCAGTTTACATACGATCCTTGGGCTTGTCCCCAGTTATCCTTGGGCTTGTCCCCAGTTGCTAACTCTTATCTTATATTGGCTTAGTCCCAAGTTATGCTCTATTTCAGGTTCTTGAAGATAGGCAACTAGGGATCCTTGATCCTTACTTTATTCTAAGGTTTATCTTATAGTTATCCTTATTATGGTTAGGATCCTAACTTGGACCCTCAGGTATGATCCTTAACTATTTTTAATTCTATTCATTATTTATTTGAATAACCCTTAAAGTTTGACAACTAGATTTGTGATCCTTAAAACATATTGCTTTTTGAGATTCTTTAACTAAAGGATATCTGATCATGAATCATATCCTAAGTATTTTCAATCTGACTTATTCAAAATTATTTGTTCAATAAATATGCATCAAAACAAAGGAAAATCAAAGAAACACAAGGATAACAACACAAGATAAGCGACAAAAGGTTAAGATTTTATTTATTAACAAAAGACTAACCCTTAAAGGTTGTCAAAATTACCTACCCCGAGAATCTACCAGCAAAACGTGGCCCGTCCGCTGGGGTAGGTAAAGGGTGTCCATGATAACAAGTTCGAAAGTAGTGCAGGAATATAAAGGCGGCAGGATCACAATGGCTTTATCCCCTAAACAGAGGATCCCTCCACCAATTGCAATCCTGCCTATTGTCCAAAGGATCATACATGATCCTTAATCCTAAAACCTATTGTTCAAGTACAACCCATCATTGTTCAGCAAAAAACACCATAACCAAAACAAACTATCAAACTTAAAAAATGGGCTCCGGCTACGTCTAGAAATGTCCTTCATCGCCCATCCATGCAGCCTATGCCTTCGCTGCATCCTCTTCCCCTCCAGCTGCGGTATCCTTTATCAGATCCTTTCCACTGCCACTTGCCTCAATCGCCAAGACCTCAGTAGCCTCCTCCTCATCATCCTCAAGATCAGCCAACCTTGCCTTCCAGCCCTCAACATCCCAGCTGCTTTTGTCAAAACTAGGATCTTGAGCTTCCTGGGCCATCTTCAATTTTGTCTGATACATCGTGATGGCGGCAGAGACCTTGGCATTTTCTATGAGATCGTGCTTCTCATAGTCAAGGTCAATCAGAAGCTTAGCCGTCTTGGTCTTCTCATCTTGGAGTTCCTTCCGAAGATCAGTAAGTGCAAGGTCCTTGAGCACGTCAACCTGTTGGAGGTCAGCAATTTTCTTGTCCTGCTCCTCAACATTCCCCACGTAATCCTCAATCTCAGCAAATTTCTGCAAAGAAAAGGATAAAGCAGTTCAAGATCAAGTGATCCTCATACGAGTAGGATACCTAGGCAGAATTAAGGATCCTTACATCATTGAAGTATTCAAGGAACTGGTGGCGGATCAGTGGTAGGCCTTGAAGATCCTCGGCATCAGAAGTTTTCCTCTTCTTGACACCCTTTCCTTTAGTGGGTGCCTTTGGAATGGAGATGCTAGGACTGGTAGTGGACCTCTTCTTCCTGGATCGTACGACATCAAGGTCAGCCGTGTTGAACTGGGATACAGGCTTGGCAGATTTTCCAACGCCTACACATTCAAAGCAAGATGAGTATCCTTATCCTATTTCAATTTATTTATTTATTTTAATGTTCAAACTATGTAAAAGGCAGGATACTTACTTGACATGGTAATGGAACCTGAGGATACTTCTTGTGAGTCTTGGGTGTCTATCTTGAATGTCCTTGTTTCAGGATCAAGCTTCCAAAAAGCAGCGAGCCTATCCTTGGTTTCAGGTGATGTGATGATGTGTGAGACAGAAATAGCTGCATGACACAAGACAAAAAGGGTCAGTAATCTTTATACAAAAATAAGCCTACCTGGTAATCCTTCTCAGGATCCTTCGGCCTACCATGGGTGGACCATGTTCTTGGTAAATGCTTTCCATCTGAAATGGTATCCCTTCTTACAAAGAAGAAGCGACGTTTCCAATCTTTGTCATTCTTGGTGACTTTAAGAAGGGGATGTTCTGCACCGGGTTTTCGTTTGAACAAATAACGGTGGGATCCAAAGGTAGTAACATCATACAATTGTGTCAGCTCTGACATGCCTAAATCAATGCCCTCCTGCTCGATGATCCTCTCCAGGGTATACAAAACCCTCCAAATCATCGGCATGGCTTGGATGTAAGAGATGCCGGTAAGGGAAAAGAAGGATTGTGTAAATTCTGGGAAAGGATAGGTGTATCCTATGGCAAATGGAGTAACTGGAAAGGCAACCCATGTTTCTGAAACATAATCGCTCAGGACAGTAGGATCGAAGGGTTTGAAAAAGGCATTCGCCATAAAACGGTGACGGATGTTATCTACTTGTGCATCGTTAAAGCAACACCTCTCATTCACTGAGTCTTTGATGATCTTTTGACTCTTCAAAGGGCTATCCTTTTTGTGATCCTTGCCCGGTGAGCTTCGGAGCAACATTCTCAAAGCGGTGGTGATAAAGAAAGAAAAACAGAGTAAGAAAGGGAGAAAGAGGAGAAAGAAATACCTGGTTGATCGTCGACTGAGAATTTAAAGGGAGTTTCTTTCGAATTTGAATGCATATTGATCCTATCTATATCTCTATTTATAATTATGATTCTGCAGGGTAGTCACTTATGTGATGTCATGATCGCAACGGCTAGTTCTATTTTAACGGCTATATATCCGTTAGTTAGTTGCGGATAAGATCAAGAAAATATAACTCACATATTTGCAATTTAACTCCTTATATTTTGGGGGCAATTGTTAGGGGTGGATTTCTAAATGACCCGTGATCCTCAGTTATTATCCTCTTTAGTGATCCTTACTTCTGTGACAGATAATGATCCTCAGAAGAGCTTCAGGATCAGGATCATGGATCACCTTAAGGATCCTCATACTAACAATTGTTCACTTGTGTTTCGTATTGTTTTGCAGGAGTAACAAGTCGGACTTAGTCTTGGCGACATTCCTGGAGAATATTCCCAAATATCCCGCACGTGCTTGGCCAAAAATGGACGTTGTGGAGAACGTGGGAGCTTGGCACAAAAATCGGATAGTTAGTTTAGGTAGTTAATTTCTATTTTAAAAAGGAGTAACGAGCTAGTAGAAAAACACTTAGCCATTTTCAGCTACACACACTCGTATACTCGCACACTTGAATCTCTCGACGAACATACATTCGTTTTCACTCACTTACACACATTTCACGATAGTGATCCTTGTACCTAGCTCGTTACTATCCGAAGTTGTAAACATTTTTCATATATTTGAGCTTGGTGATCGGTAGTTTCCATCACCCGGGGTTTTTTGTGCCGAAGATCAACTCTTGATCAAGGGCTTTTTCACCGTATACATCCTTGTGTCATTTGTGCCAATTACATTGAAGTGATCCTTGTTATTGATATACACAACTAGCATCATACCCCATAACAAAGAGTTTGGTTGTAATATCCTCATCAGATTTTTTGACCAAAACACTCGTAACGGCTAGTCCGACTCCAACGGCTAGTTATCCGTTAATTTGTTATGGATAAGAACAAAATACAACTCGTTTATTTACATAATTACTCCTTATATTTTGGGGGCAATTGTTAGGGGTGGATTTCTAAATGATCAGTGATCCTCATTTACTGTTGGGTTTAGTGATCCTCAATTCTGTCTGAAGTAGTGGTCCTCAGAAGTGTTGCAGGATCAGGATCATGGATCATCATAAGGATCCTCGTACTAACGGTTGTCTACTTTGAATTCGAAATTGTTTTGCAGGAGTATCAACTTGGACTTGGTCTTGGCGATATTCCTGGAGCATATTCTATGTTTATTCCGCACGTGCTTGGCCAAAAGTGGACGTTATGGAGTCGTGGAGGACTTGCACCATTTGCGGAATGTTAGTTAGAGTAGATATTTTCCATTTTTAAAGGGGTAGCGAGCTAATTAGAAAACACTTGGCTATTTTTGGCTACACACACACTCTTACAACTGCTCTCACCAGCTCTCGTGAACTCACTTGGCGATTACACACTTTTCTACACAATACACTATAGTGATCCTTGTATTTAGCTCGCTATCATCCGAAGTTGTAATAGATTTCTTGTTTAATTTGAGTTGGCGATCGGTAGTTTCCATCACCCGAGGTTTTTTATGCCGGAGATCATTCATTGATCAAGGGCTTTTTCCTCGTATAAATCTTCGTGTCACTTGTTCGTTACATTTCATAGTGATCCTTATTGTTGTTCATCAATTCAAGCATCATACCTCACAACAGAAAGTTTGGTTGCATTATCATTGCTTGAGTTTTGACCAAAACAGATTTGATATCCAAGATGGCTTTAATCTGCTCCGGGCTTGCCTCTATTCCTCTTTTGGTCACCATATATCCTAGAAACTTTCCTGCCCCCACTCCAAAATGGCACTTAGCAGGATTTAGTTTCATGTTATACTGATCCAGGATATCAAATGCTCCCTTAATATCCTGGAGATGATCCTCAGCCTTTTTATATTTTACCACCATATCATCGATGTATACCTCCATTGTGTCCCCCAGCTTATCTTTGAACATCATGTTTACCAATCTCTGGTATGTTGCACCTGCATTTTTCAAACCAAAAGGCATAGCAGTATAACAATAAATACATGTTGGTGTCATGAAGGCAGTATCCTCCTGGTCCGAAGGCTCCATTTGAATCTGCTGAAATCCTGAGGATGTATCCATGATGGTTAACATCTCATGGCCAGCAGTAGCATCCACCATCGCATCAATATGAGGAAGAGGAAATGGGTCTTTTGGACAAGCCTTATTCAAGTCTGTGTAATCTACACAGACTCTCCATTTCCCATTTTTCTTCTGTACCACGACTACATTTGCTAGCCATCTTGGAAACTTGACTTCTCTGATCATTTTGGACTTCAACAATCTTTCAACTTCCTCTTGGATAATTGTATTTCGTTCAGGAGCAAACTTCCTTCTCTTTTGCTGAACAGGCTTGAACGACCTGTCAATTCCAAGCTTGTGAGTGATAATGTCTTTGGATATACCTGTCATATCCTCATGCTTCCATGCAAATGTCGACATCCTGCACTTCAAAAAGTTAGTTAACTGTTCTTCAATATCCTGAGGGATATTGACTCCTACGAGCACCGAGATATCAGGATTATCCTGATCCAGGATAATTTTCTTCATATCCTGCTCTGAAGCCTCCACGATATCCTGGGCCCGCATCTTTAATTGCTATGTTGTATTAGGCTTGGTTGAGGATTTCATTGAGGATGAATAACATTCTTTCGCCTCCTGCTGATCACTATCAACCTTGACGGCCCCCCAAGGGGTCGGAATCTTGATGCATTGATGATAAGTTGATGGCACGGCCTTCATATCATGGATCCATGGCCTGCCCAATATGATGTTATAGCAGGATAGGGAGTCCATCACACAGAAACGTTGTATTGAGTTGACCCCCTCAACATATACTGGTAACTTTATCTCTCCCACTGTGTTCCTAGCCTCTCCGTTGAACCCAACAAGCACGGTGGATTTCGAAGTGATATCCATTGGAGATACATTCATTCTCTTCAAAGTTTCTAGTTGGATTATGTTGACGGAGCTTCCATTATCCACCAATATCCTGCGTACAAAATGGTTTGCCACATATAATGTTATTACCAGAGCATCATGGTGAGGATCCTGGACAGTATCCCTGTCATCACTGTCGAAAGTGATCACTTTATCAGTCGTGAGGGTAGTCATCCTGGCTGGTTTGGCTCCCCTTTCGGCCTTAGCTTCCTTTGCATGCCTATTGGCCGCAGAATATGAAGTCCCACAAATGTCGGATCCTCCTGAGATAAAGTTGATTATCTTGGCATCCGCAGGAGGTGATGCTGCTCGTTCAGGATCCTTCTCAGTATCCTGACCCTTATTCTTCTTTCTTCCTAGGAGATCCTTCAGATATCCTTTGCTTAGAAGATAAATTATTTCTTTTCTTAGTGCAATGCAATCCTCAGTTACATGTCCGAAATCTTCATGGAAGGCACACCATTTGGATTTATCCTTCCAATCAGCTTTTTGCTGATTCTTTCGAGGCCACCTAGCTTTGTCTCCTAAACCCTGCATAGCATACATCAATTCAGGTATGTTAACAGAAAAGCAATATTCAGATAATTCAGGATATTCTTCATGATCCTCGTCTTCAACAGCATTCACTCTCTTGTTGTCATTTCTGCCATACGGCTTAGAGCGATATGGTTTAAATGAGGATTCTGACTTCCTATTGGTTGACTCATAAGTAGTGGACGAGTTCATCCTCTCTTGCATCTTCTTGTCATCCTCCAGTCGAATATATCTTACTGCCCTGTTTCGAGCTTCATCCAAGTTCCTGCATGGGTTCATTACAAGATCTTGGTAAAATTGAGAGTCTTTTTGCAGCCCCATCTTGAAAGCTTGCACAGCTGTTGCAACATCAAGATGTGGAATGTCTAAGGATTCTCGGCTAAACTTGTTCACATAATCTCTTAAGGACTCCTGAGGTCCTTGAGTTATCCTGTAGAGATCACTTGTTAGTTTTTCAAAACTCCGACTACAAGAAAATTGACTATTAAATAAATTCACTAGGTGAGCAAATGATGTAATCGAATGAGGAGGGACATTCAAGAGCCATTTCAAGGCCGATCCTGTTAAGGTCGAACCAAAACCCTTGCATAGGCATGCTTCCTTGAGCTCCGGAGGGATAGGATTAATCTCCATTCTCTCCCTATACTGGGCAATATGCTCTTCAGGATCCGTAGTTCCATCATACAGTTTCATGTTGGGAGTTTGAAATCTCTTTGGGATTTCAGCATCACAGATAGGATATGCAAAGCGGGATATCCTGTGGCTGTCTTGGGACACTTCCGGAATTGGCTGGACCACCCCAGGTACACTGGATATCATGTCCTTCAACCTCTGAAGCTCCCTAGTAAATGTTGACGTCATACCTGCATCCTGCAAAGATCCATTAGTGTTAGTAGCAAGAATATTATTATTTGACACGTTACCAGTCTGAGGATTCCGGCCATATCCTGAAGCATATCCTGAGCTCCTCACAGTTGACATGGTGACCGAGGAGGGTATTTCAGGAGTATGATTCTGAGGATGGCTAGGCACAATATTTCCCCTGTTATCCTCAGTATACACAGCCGAACTAAAGTTCAAAGCTCTGGGTTGTAAAGGAGTGACGATATCCTCAACGGGTCTGCTTGAGCTAGATTTCAAGAGTTGTATTTCTCTCATCAGCATTTGGTTTGTTTCCTGTTGTTGCCTCATTTGTTCCTGTACACTTCCAAATAAGGTTAGAATTTCATCATTAGAAGCCAAAACGGGAGCAGATCCTTGAATATTCCGAGTAGGGATAATACCTGAGGTTGTGAAGAAGCTGGCATCCTCGGAGGAGGTGGTGGAAGCACCGAACCAGTAGTAGCAGAAGTTGCAGCAGACACGGTGGAGGAGCTCATGTTTGATCTTGAGGCCATTGTAAATAATGTGGCAAAAAGTTTTGAAAATAGGAAACCGATTAACGATTTCACGAAGATTTTTAGTAAAGATAGCACCATTTGCCCCACGGTGGGCGCCAAATTGTTTTGGTCAAAAATTACCGAAGCAATTTAGTGATCAAATTAGTTAAGTGAGGTAGTGTGCTAAAAAGTGTGTTGGAAATATGCTGATTATGTTGTTTACGAAAACAGTTTTCAGGATACGGCTCAGGATATTGAGTTGTATCTACGATCAAACTATGAGCAAAAAGTAAAGGGGTTAACACGAGATGTACGAGGAAAGCCCTTGATCAATCTAGATCGCCGGCATAAAACCTCGGGAGCTGACAATCACAGCTGCCTTGTTCCTCTTATTGCTTTAAACGTCAGGATACAGTGCAGGATATTGACCAGATCGCTAAGTGTAACAATGCTTTTCTGTGAAAGTGAAAGTTGCGAGAGAATGAGTGTGAGAGAGTAGTGAGTGTTGTTCTGATGTCCTATTGATCTGATTTATCCAACTATTTATAGTTACGAAACACAAACTAAAACTCCTACAAATGTGGGATGCTCCCGAATATTCCATTATTAACGTTATGGACCGAGTAAAGCGGCATCAACGTCTTCATTTGAACGACTTGGACCGAGTCTTCCGGAGAAGGAGTCTTCGTGAACGTTGGGAACCTGGACTCGTACTCCTGCACACAACCCATTAGTAATCCTCAGGATACCATCCTGGATGTTACCAATATCCTGAATGAGTATCCCGGGTAGGAACATATATGATGAAACTAAGATATAACTCAAGATATTTCCCAGGATATGGGCTCAGAATTTCACCCATAACAACGGTGTTATATGGTGTTATACGGTGTTATATGATGGATATATAGTGTTATATATTTCTTGTAGCAGTTACATATTTCTGGATTTTTTAGAATGTCCGAATTTTAACATAAGTTTATAATTGAATCGCTAGAATTTAGGAGTGAATCACTAGAATTTAGGAGAGATTACATAATTTAAAACATATACAAAGACACTATTAGCCCTACAATTTTCAAATAAGTCCAAATAATTAAAACACAATTTATAATTTGGTCTCTATTGATCTCAACCATTATATCAAAGATCTAATGGTTTAAAACACTTCTCACACTTTTAAATTAATGTACACTATCCCTACCCGCTCGAAAATAATTTATATATACTTTAATTTACAACATCTCTTGGCATTACCCTCTTGTACATGTTGCTTAAATGGTATTTTGTGCACTTTATGCTTGTACTATGTGTTTTATGGTTGTACTGTCCTTTGATTGGTTAAGCCTGGCGGTGGGTTGTACGTGGTCTTATTCCCATCGTTTATACTCTTGCTTCATCAAAGTAACGTAGGCTGAGAGACCAGAAGACCGAAAGAGGGGCGGATTCCTCATACCTCGCGACCACCACTTTCGTCTCCCAATGACGATGGCAGCGACTTCTTCTCTCTAACCCGACATTTTCAGTCACATCAATGCTTGACAGCAGTTCCAAGGTGATGTCTGGGTGTCAACGGTTGATGGCGGTTCTAAGGCTTCTTCTCCCTGGCCCGATTGTATTGCATGTCGCTCATCTGATCGTTCCTTCAAACCTCGAACAATGACATCAGGTACAAAATTAAGTTAGGGTTAGGAATTGGGGAAGAAAGTATGGAAGGGGAGTGATTTTTGGTTCTGGTTATGTTTCTTTAGATATCATCTTTTTGGTTCTGGGTAGGTATGTTTTTTTTATCATAAAAAATTCATGACAGATTTGGAAGGTAATTCTTCTACTGTTGTGTGATGCGTTTGTATTTTAATTTATCAAAATTTTAAGTTACGCTACCTATTCAACCTACAAATTAGGGTTTGAAATTGGGGGTGATTACCAAATTCTAATTTTGATTGGAACTGGGTGTAACACCCCGTGTTTCGGAAGTCAAAGTCAAAGTCAAGGTCAAAGTCAACGACCGATCGCGCGACTTGACTGATAGTGAATTTATTTTGTGTGGTTAACTTTAGTTGTATTATGTGGAGTAAGTGTCAATAATCACAATAATCGACGTGTGTTATTCGCTATTTAATCGATGTACGACTGTGAACTATAGGAAGTAACAATGCGATAAAGCCAACTAAACGCTAATTGATACGTGGTTGAAAACCGGTGCTAGTAATCGTGCAACTTTATGTTTTTATATGAGTTTTAATCTTGAATAGCCCACTTTTAATTAGATTTGTGTTTATGCAGGTTTAATGAAGTTTAAGGAGCTTTTCGGGGGCTTTACGGGTCACCGGAGCGAGAAACGGATCACCGGAAGCAGTACGGATCAACCGGGGGTGCAAAGGGAAAAAAATTGGAGAAATGAAGACAGAGAGACCGTCGCCGACGGGTCTAGGGCCGTACCGGACGGGCTCTAGATAATCCCGTCGGCCAAAAACCCCGTATCCAGTCATATAACCCGTCGGCAGAAAATGAGAAATGGGGAACCCGTCACCGACGGCCCCCCACCCGTCGCCGACGGGCTGTAATTTGTTGAAACGCGAAACTTGTTAAGTTTTGGGATTAAAAAGATTCTAATTGGTTGGGGAGCAATGAAAGACGGGAGTTACACTCTAATAGAGTTTGAATCTTCTATCTTGGAGCCAAGACCACTCACCATTCATCACCGTTCATCACCAATTCCATCTCTACAACACACATCACCAAAATCATCATCATCTTCCACAATCACCAATCCATACAAACCCTAATCATCACCATCAATCTTTCCACCATCATCATTAACCAAAGCCCTAACCATTCACCATTTCTCCATCATTCAAGCTTCAAGATGGTCCAATCCATGTTTCAATCATCCGGTGATCAAGTTTCTTCAACCATGAGCGGCTAATCACCTTGGTTTCACCCCGGTGTAGGTAGTTGTTAAATTTAGGGTTTTGAATTGTTTTTTATTCAACTTTGTGACAAATTGTGTTTGATTTTTGAAACCATTGACAATAGTTTACATTTGTTTCGTATTCATAAATTGTCGAACGATGTTAAAAGTTATGACTTTACGAAATGGTTATGTGTAGTTATGCATTGTCGTGGTTAGGTTTTACTTGTGTTGATTACAAAGTGCATTCTTGTCCGTTCTTCGAAACGTTGATAGTTATTGGCACCTAAGTCACGGTACACTAAATCCGCTAATCGTATATAATTGAGTTGAATCTAAAAACTTGTAGAAACCCTAGGTTGGCAATTACCGAAACCGGGTGTGAACCCTTTTTCTTATTATTGTTTTGGTAATCAACCTTTCTTGCAATCGTTAATTAGTAGTTGTTAATCAATTTTAGCACTTTCATTAGTTCAAATTCACATCTTTCAACTAAACAAAAATACAAAAAATATCTGGCAAGCTTCATAAATCGTGACATTTGTTCTAATTTAATCAAATCCACACGCAAACCACATACTCTTCGTGGTTCGACCCCTTGCTACCACTAACTATTTGTTAAGGGTAATTTGGGCTTATAAATATTATCTTTGACCGGGGCGCGACACTCCGATCAAATTTTGGCGCCGTTGCCGGGGAGTGCGTGCGCTTTGTGTTTGGATTATTGTTTGAATTTTCATGATTAATTGTTTAATTTGCATAGTTCTTTTCTTGTACTTTGTCTTTTTCCTTGTTACGCGGGGTGTGTTACTTGTGCAGATTACAGGTAGTGCATGCATACGCGAAACTCCGGGAGGACTTCACCATTAGTCTACGAACCGGAAATCGAAAGAGTAGCAAGAAGAAACCTAGCAAGCCGGTTAGAAGCAACTCTTGCTTCTAATCAAACCAATCAAACGCCACAATTCACACCAACCATTGAAACCGATTCAATGGCAAACCAAAACTCCAATCACCCAAACCTCAATCAAAACCAATTCCAATCCCGAGGAACTTTTCATCCCGCCCAAAACGTTCAACCTATACCTCAAGAGCAACCGGGTGGTAACACCAACTCTAGACCACCCACACCACTTTTCTGAAACCAAAATCCCAATAACACCCAACGAACACCCCAACAACAAAACCTTCACCGACAAAACTCCTTACCCCTTCACCTTGATGATAGGAATGTCAATTCCGACCGTAGAGGCAATCGAGATCGTGGCAATCCCGCGAATGAAGACCCGTTCTTTAACATAGACGATTTGAGAAACGCCATCCCCGATGACGAACCGTATAGTGTTCCCGGTTATCAATCGCCGGAACATGTGAGTGTTCATACGGAATATTCGGATGATGGGGGATACTATGATGATCGGGCTAATGATGACGAAGATTGGGGGTATGTGAATAGGGGTAACATTTACAATGCAAGAGGGTTTGATGATGAAGAGTTTGGTTATCAAAATGCCAATTTCGGGGGGAAGCAGCCGTGTATCACAACACAATTTTGGTAGCTCTCAAGGATCACAAGATCATCATTATTCATCATGCTTCTTCCGCCAAACACCGAATCGATCATGAAACCGACTTTCTACCAAGCCCTTGAAGATCGTACGAGTATCATGAGCGGCTAAATCTCTCGTGGACACTTCGGGTGAATGATTCTTGTGAGACACTTTTAAATCTAATTTCTGTTTTGTATTGAGATTTGGATTTGTAGTCGGGTGACAGCCGACTATTTGGGTGATTATATAATTTGTGTGACAGACAAATCCCGAGTGACAGTCAGAGTTATAATTATGTTTTGAATCCAATTATGCTTTTGTTGATTGAATGATTCCTATGTATGCTTGTTTTAATATTTATCTGATCAATTAATATTAAGATTTTGAACTGCATAGGTAATTGGTAGATGTGATAGATTTACTATTCAATCAATAGCATCCAATAGAATCAGAACTAGGTTATTAGTAATTACAGAATCTGAATCCCGGAGTGATCATCTTTTCTCATCATTGTTTATTACAACTCAATCTTTTTATTAATTGCAACTTGTTTCATGTGTTTTTAATTCCATATCAGTTTTATAATCATCAGTTAGTTTAGTAAAATTTACAAACAAAACGTGTAACACTAACCACATGCTCCTCGTGGATTCGACACCCGACTTACCCTGTCTATAGGTAAAGTTAGGTTATATTTTTTGAGTGGCCCACGACAGCCTCATCACTAATCAATCTAATTTAATCAACATCGAATCGCAATCGAACTCGCAACTCAAATTACGCATTTTGGTTATTGTTATACGTGTGTGTGCCTTATGTGTTACTTGTGCATGTTTATTTATGTTATGTGTGGTAATCGATCGAAACGCAATCGAAACTCAATCGCAATCGAACTCAATCGCAATTGAAACAGTATGGTAATTGGTAGGGAAGAGACAATGCGAGATATGAGTAGTTGGGATTAAAAGTAATTTGAATAGGAAACTCTATCGCATTCGCAACGCTCGCCATCGCAATCGAAACATCAAAACTCATCGCACCGAACACTCGAACGAGGTGACTGATCGACCAGGCGACCAGTCGTTTGACCAGCCGACCGATCGGACAGGATGTCCGCACGGGCTGCCTAGCCGATCGACCAGCCCTTTCCTCTTTGTATAACCCTATAAATACCCCTTGTCACTCTCAAACTTTCTACTTTTGGCAACTGACGTCCGACCAGCTCGTGCTCCCCACCTTTTTTCGATTTCTCTCAAGTCCGGTAAGATCTCGTCCTAAATCTTGTACTTCCTTAATCTACACGCACTCCTACACCTTTCTATCTTTTGAATCTTAACTTTTAACCGTGAAATCATCGAGATTTAAGGTGTTCTAGGGTGACGTCATCATGTGTTCTTGAAGAACTTCATGTTTTGACCTCAATCCACCAAGAATAACTTAGATATAACCGATTTCCACATAAACTAACAAAGATCTTTCATAGATCTAGACATTTTCACAATAAAAAGGATTGAAAGATGGTTTTCCAACTTTCTTTCAACTCTTTTACACTCAATGCACTCAAAACCGATATAATCGGAACTTGTGCCGGCTTTCTACTCATTATTGTGGTTGTGTTGGTTCAAGATCCGTATCCTATCCACGAGATTATCGATTCCGGGTTAACCAAGAATGACTGCCTTAAACCAGTAGACTGACGAGCTTGGGTGATTCATGTTTAGTCGGGTCACTAGAGCTTAGGACGGGGTTCTGTTGGTTAGCACGTTATCAAAACGTCTCGATAAAATGACAAACTATCAAAACAACCAAGTGTAAGATGAACAGGTCAACCAGGACGGAGTGCCGTCCGAACGGACAGCCAAACCGCACGACTGGCCACCCTTACGACTTACACCTTGGTCCCACACTTAATCATTTCTGCCAACACTTGAAGTCTGAATGTTGAACGAATTGCTGTCCAATCGGACTACCATCCGATCGAACTGCCAATCGAACCACGAGACATTTAAACTTCAACACTTAAACAATTTTCAACATGTTCAATGCACAAAGGAAGCCACCCGATCGAACAACCATCCGATTGAGTGACAACCTGCTGTGAAATTGTTCTCACTAAAGTGCCCAACCGAACGGGTTGCCGTCCGATCGAACGACCGTCCGGTCGACCGGCCTGAAAGGTAGAGGTACTTCAATGTTTTCAAAATACTACAACGAAAACTTCAAAAAGTCAAGCCATCATACACAAACACCTCCTTCTCAAGGGGAGAAACAATCCACTCGAACAGCCATCCGACCGGACTGCTGTCCGACCGGACTGCTGTCCGAACGGATTACCACTCGCACGACTGGCCGTCCGATCGAATTACCATCTGGTCGAACTGCTGTCCGACCCCCATACACTTTGTATTGTTTTGCGCGTCACTTATCGATATGCTATCGTACTGTTCAGGCTAACCCTACTCCCTAGCGCTCCCTTCAATCCATCAAATCGCTGTGAGTATACTCGATCCCTTTTTGCTTTACGCACTTTTGGGTGTTACAAATCACATCGAACACACTACTCAATACTATTTAAACGCTAACCAATCCTGCATGTTATACGTGGCTTAATGAATGCTTGTTTGTTATGTTTACACATGGAATATTGTCTACCTGCCTTAGCAACGATAGTACTATAGTTTGGACTCAGCACCCGTTCACTCGGGGGTTGTTAAGGACAATTATTTGCATGGATTACAGTGGTGATCATGTATTACGAACTGCCTTGGGCAGTCAACCCGCAGTCATTGGTATCGATGGGTTCATGTCGATAACTAACGTGCTTCATTTCACTATGCGTATGTGCTGGTTATGCGTAAACGATTTCGAACTCTATTATGCTATTATCAAACTTGTATGCTCACCTTTATACTATGTGTATTGACTTTTATTTTAACGTATGTGACAGGTGCTTAAGTTGTTTATATGCTTAGCTTGCTGTGAACTTGAGGCAAGGAAAGGTCTAGGATGCTCTCTAGGCTGTGATGAAATCAAAGCTAGGAAAAGAGGTCCTAGAAACCAATAAATAAACTATCTATGTGTAAATCTGAGTTGTCAGAACAGAACTACTTGACTAGATTTGTCTGTAATAATTTGTTTGCCTTTTAAGACATGGTATGGGACATGTTACTTTAAATTAACTGGTAATGATAATTGTTATGGAAACTTCTGGACAATCTGTTTCGCTCAGTGCCATACCTCGATGTTTCTGCCATCGGTTGGGGTGTGACACTGGGTGAATATGATGCAGAGATGTTTACGGGGTTCGAAGAAAAGGTGGATGATGATATGAGGGATGAGTTTCCTTGCCCCTTGTGCACTGGTTATTTGGATATAGTGGGGCTATTTTGCTATCTTTGTACCATGTAGGAGATGATAATACACAATTCAAATCAACTGAATAATAGTAACTGTGTCAAAATTTAACCTAACGTATGTTGTATTAATTAGAAAAAAAAACCGTTTATGGAAATAAGTTGTCTGGTTTAATTTTGTTGAAAGATAATCTTTGATTGATGTTCCCAGTTTTGCACAACCCTTTAAAATGACTATTTATTTCCTGATTGTCTTTGAGGGCAGCGTGAATTCTTCAGGAAAAAAAAACACCAAATAACTTGATACAAGCAATTTTGAATCAATAATTAACTCTGATAAGGTAAGTTAACATACAATCTAAATTCATTAGTATGTATCCTCCCAATTATTAATGGTTGTCATTAAATATTTCTATATATGCTTTATACAAGATGCCAGATAGTACTTCATGTTGTAAGCTTTGTACTTGTTTTTCAGGCGATTACAAGAAGGTTGCTAAAATAAAATACAATAAAAAGAACATGCATATTTGATTCTCGCTTGGGCCATTTTTGGGGGACATTTGGGTGAAGGGACGAATCAGGGCTTTAATCTCATGTTCGAACTTGACGGGGGGCAATGGTTTATGGATTACATCTGGTTCCCGCGCATAGGGGGCACGGTCTCATGGCGGTTGAGGAGTCGACATTGGACATAACCCCGAGCAGGGTGGGTTTACATGTGAAATTCTTTGCTGCTAAAAAAAAATAAAACATAACATACCTCATTTATATTTAAGTGCCGGTCTTAAAAGCTTCTATATAGTGAGTTTTAAATAAGCAATTTAATAGTGATTGATTTATTTAGTGGGGTTTGACATATATTATATTGGATCCTCTTCTATATTTTACAAAGGAGCTTAAAGGTATGATCTAGATCTCTTCTTTTTAAAGTTACTTTTTCTAGCAGTTGAGTAAAGCATTATTTTTTTTCCACGCGCAGATAAATTTGGCATCAAAGATTCAGTAAATGACATTGTTATAAAAATTGTGGCCATTGCTTTGAAATGTTCCAAAAGCTAATAGTAAGGTTCTTCGTTAGCTTGCATGGATAAACAAGTGGGTTGGGTTAATGGGTTTGGGTTTGTCAAAATGGGCAGGGCATTGTATGAATTATGAATATAATTTGGAAGATTTTCAACCTGTCCAACTAATTTGAGCCTTTTCCCTGTAAACTAAATTTCCTAATTTTATCTATTTAACCCGTTACAGATAAGACATAACCCAAATTAACTTAAGCATAATCTATGGTTTGTTCTCTATTATATGATATGTGCTTAAAGTTTGTATCTTTTTTGGGTTCTTCTTAGTGCACACCAACTGCTGGACAATTTGTCTTGATAAATTTGCATTTGGGGTTTTACTCTAAGCTTTATAAGATTGTTTTGTGTATATTAGGAGTACAAAATGTGATACACTGAATTAGTATATCCTTAGAAATATGGATTGTTAACTAATTAGTCAAGTGTTAGGGTTTTGATCTTTTCAAATCTTTGGCAACTGGCATCAATTCGTATGACTTTCTTAATCTTTTCCCCTCCTTTGTAACAAATATTAAATACGTGTGATCAGTACGTGTTTCGTATTTCAATTTTGTCTTTATTATATGTATGTGTCTATTGGCTGAATACATTCTGTTCTCCAATGGCAAGACTTCCACCGACATTGGCTACGGCTCCGCAATCGTCTTTTATTTTTGTGATTAATTTGATTGTTCCCTCTTATATGTAATTTTCTTTTTATATAGATTGTTTGTGCAAAACTGGATGCCGCTGCCTCTCGCCGCCATTCCGTTCTTTCACGGTATGATTTTTAGGGTTTTAGTTTATGAATCTCATTGTTTTGTTGACTCCATTTAAAATGTGCTTATATATTTTGTTTACAAACAAATTGTTTGTGCAAATTCGATTATTACTCATCTTATGAAAATGGATGGAGTATGGTTTTTATTTTTATTTTTTAGCTGATGCTTTTTAATGTATGAGCAGACTAGACACATTGGTCACACATGTCAGCCATCCAGTAAGTATTCTTAGAACAAAGGCTGGATATTTTTAGCTGATGCTTTTTAAGGTGTTTGCATTATGATCCATTGATGTTTTAATATATTGTTGGAATTGTATTTTGCAGTCCAGGCAGTGTTTCATACATTTACATAGTGTCATTTTGAAGTACCTACTGAATGTTTGGCTCATTTGTGTATATTTAGGGTGATTTGGGCTACCGAGCGCTTTCTGCGGTTGCGGGCGGTTGGATGACCTTTGGCAATTGGGTTACCCAGGTAGCCAGGAATTTATTCGTTGGTTGTTAAAAAAAACATGGAATGCTTTTATGTATTCATAAATTGCTAGAGGTATGTTCGTTCTTAAAAGTTAATGTTGTTGATTCTTGAATTGCTCTTTAATGAAATCTTCATGTATCTACACTTTGATTCCATATGACACCATCACTATACCCTTTGTAATTCTAACTGTATTTTTCACAACTATAATTACATGCGGATATATATTACTTGAATAACATGGTCGAGTAACACTCTGCGGTTACAGTCTACTATGCTTCATCATAGCAACAAATCGTAGTATCCGCCGCAACGCAGCGGGGTGCTACTACTAGTTCTATTCTATATCTTACATTTTCAAAGTGAATCAACATAGTTTGAAAAGGTGGAGCCAATCAAAGGGCGCCACTTATATTCCAATAACCTTTTTATTTTCTTAGTGTTTTAGAGCATAAAATTTATATATAGAGGAACAAACATAAAACACTACCAAAATCTAAGTGAATCAAGTACACTACCAAATCTAAGTGAATCAAGTGGTTAGGTTCTTTTACTTTGTAATAGAGAGAACAAGAGTTCGATACCAACAGCTAGTATTTATGTACAATTTTTTTTTAATTGTTTGGCCTCTTCTATAATTATAAATGGTTTTTTTAAATATTATTATAGTATAGCTATAATAATAAATTTATATTAATTTCATATTTCTATAATTTTCACCACTAATATTTAGTAAAGTTTATATTTATTTATATTTTAACAATCATTATCATTATTATTAAATACTTTATTTTCCCTTTTAATTTTTAAATCATTTAAACTATAGAAATATAAGTTTTTAACTCATTTAATTTTCTTTAAATAGGTTGTGTTTGTGAACTTTAAAAAAAATGTATAAATGTGCGGCTGTGTTTAATTCGGTATAAATTTCGTTTTTAAAATTTTTGATCGATATAAAACACGTGTTGATATTCTTTTAGACATATTACGGTTTTATGATTTTAGGTTTTCTCTTTCAGTCACTATAGCGAGTGTCGTTACCAGAACCTGCCGAAATGATACAGACTGAATTCCCTGCTGCGAAGCGCAGGTATTCCCACTAGTTGTCGAATAGTTTCGTCGATTGTTAGTTCTGAAACTCTTATGTGACGATCCAACAGACTTTTCTGTCTTGTTGGGCTCCTGCTAAGTTGGGCCCAAAATGGAGTAATATGATTCATAACATGGCAGATGTGGGATGGAATGATTTTGAGATGTTTTTTGTGACATAATTGTTATTAGAGTATCTACAAGAGTACAACAATGGACCAACTCTTCAAATCATCATCACTTTAAACCTTTACTTTTTCCTCTAACAATAAATCACTTCAAACCTTCACCTCATTATCCATCTCATCACCTACTTTTTCATTTTATCTAAACTATATATACTTTGAATAATCTATTTTTATTTTATTTCATTAATATTTATAACTATTTTTATTACTAAATTATTTATAAACATGAAAAAATAAAATTCCTAACAAGATAATTTATTTAAAAAAGTACACTTACAACAATAAAAAAAACACACACTTCAAACCTAATAATAAAAAGAAAAAAACAAAACACTAAAGGAAACTACGTAATAAAAAAACTACTGATCTTCGTCTTCCCCCTGTCCCACTTGCCTATATGTCCAAAGGTGCTCAGTCAAATTGTGTCGAAGAGTGTGGTGAGCTTCCCTGTCACGTAAATGTTTAAGCCTGGGCAAGCGTTCAACAAAGTTGTCAATCGGACCATGTGTCGATGGTGGCGGCAGATCACCGTCCTCATCATTATCTCAGTCTGATACGGCATATCCTTCGTCTTCAACGATCGTGTTGTGTAGTATTATGCACGCGTACATTACATCAGATATAACTTTTTCCTTCCAAATCCTTGTTGAACCTTGTATGATGTGCCAACGAGTCTGGAGGTGGGTGTTGCGCGCTCTCTTTGTCACTTGAGCTTATTGTGATTAAAATGGAATGTGGAATTGGTAAATTGGAAGTGGGGGTTGAGAGTGTATATTTGTGTGAGATGTGTAATATAAATGTGTGTGTATGTAGTGAATGGGTTGGGTTAAGTGTTAATTATTTATTTATTTAAAAAAAACTAGCCGTTAACCTTTTTTTTAATGTGCAACGGTCCAATAGGACCCACCCCACCTCGTCAGCTTGAGCGGACCACCCTCCGTCGGACCTGCCTAGTCACCCGCCTCCAATGAGCTCGGCCGTTTGTGCCTTGGTCGGTTGAGCGACGCCACCACCATCCTACGGTGTGTTCAGTCTCAACCAATGTGTGAGATATCGTAGTGATTCTTGTTAAACTTGTATGAGATATTGTAGATGTTTGTTAGGAAGTGAATTTGAATACATTTCGACATTAGTTGTAATTGTATTTAGCGAATTGAAATTCTCGAGGACGACCCTGCTCTAGTGTTACCCAGAGGCCTTAAAAAATGCCATGTGTAACAAGCGCACCAAACACTATACACACAATTGCTAACTTACAATTGGTGTCAAGTTAGATACATTTATGTGATCACCTCCCACTAGCCACATGCAATGCAATCAAACCCCAAATTTTCAATAAGATCTTGTAGAAGGGTAAGAATATATAACAGCCTATGACTAAATGGAATCAAATCTTATCTTTACCGTTAAAAATCATCTTCCAAATCAAAGTGACCCAATGTTGCCCAATAACCCAAGAACACATGATCAGATCAAGATTGACTCCAGACTCCAAAGTGGCTGGCTTGATGCTTCAGATTCTATTTTACATAATTTAAGGATTATGCTCCAATGACACAACATCCCAAAACTAATTAATAATTAAATATATGTAACTTAAACATAACTGCCTGCTAGTCAATGCAAATAAGCCGACAACCATGTTCCTACTTGTTTTGTCCCTATTACAACATCCCCATATTTTACTTCACCTTCAACACAACTTGTACAGTACAAGTAATTGCAGCTTAACTAGATTTCTATCATCATTCATAACATCTAAATCTTTTTTTTTTTTTTTTGGTCTATAAATACATCTTCTCCTTTTCAAACTCATCAATCCAACTTTTTTTTTACAATGGCATTTAAAGTTGGTCATTCAAAGAGAAAGTGTGCTTCATTGGTTAAACAACAGCGGGGGCGTATATATATCCTTCGTCGTTGTGCCACCATGCTTCTATGCTGGTACATCCACGGCGACGATTAGCATTAGCACACGTTCTCCTTTTTCGTTTTACTAAACACATTTACATTACATATATGCTTAACATACATTTTCTGACCCGTTACATTATTATTGCGTACGAAAGCCTCGTTACAGTTTTTTACTACTCGCTTTGTCCAATTTATTGTGGTCCCGGATACACAATTTTTACATCTTTCTTTTCATTTTTCTACTTTTCTTTATCAAAGAAAGTTCCCTTCGGGTTTTTGAGAGAGAAGTTGGAAACTTTTTTGTGGACCGGAATCTTGGACATCAAGGAACAATGCCAGAATGAAGAGTCTGACATCAAGTTGGTTGCTTGAGTGAGAAGTTAAACCATTTACATCTTTTGTTTGTTTAAGATATGTAGATCTTAAATGTTATCTAAATTGTATGATGAAAAATTCTAGTAAAATATATCTTTAGTGACTTGGATGTTATATTTGTTTGTTTTTTCTTCAAATTTGTGAATGAAATGCAAAAGTCTATGACAGATGCCATAAAAAATGGACATTTATTTATACGGATATTGGATTTAAATAACCACAACTTTCATCAGATAGCCGATAACACTCCCAACTTTCGATTAATACACGAGCACTCTCAACTTTCAACTTACTGGCCGATAACACTACCTGACTAACAGAATCCTAACACAGTTAGTTGATGTCAGCTGCGACGTCATCAAAAAGTGGCACGTCAGCTACCACATGAGCTGCCACGCCATCAAAAATGCCACGTCATCAAAAAATGCCACATCAGCTGCCATGTCATATGTCATGTCAGCAAAAATGGCCACATCAGAAAAACTAACTGGGTTAGGGTTCAGTTAGTTAGGGAGTGTTATCGGCCAAGAAGTCGAAAGTTGGGAGTGTTGGTGTACAAATCAAAAGTTGGGAGTGTTATCGGGCAATTGGTGAAAGTTTGGGTTATTTAAATCCAATATCCCTTATTTATATACATCTTAAAAACAATGGTCTGTGCCCGGTGGGGTTTCCCACCGACAAAGTAGCCCTTCAACTTTCACAAATGTCATTTTTAATCCATTGGCCTTGGCTTTTTCATTTCATAACCTTAAATTTCTGACATGAAACACTATCAACCCTTATCTTTAAGTAAGTTACATATTCACTTATAACTTTTGGTAATTGGCAACTTTCACCCGTCAACGTTTTCTACTTAATAACTTGACACCTCATTTTATTTAAATTACTTTACGACTTTACACCGTAACGTGTGACACATTTTTATACGTCTTTTTATATATGCATAACCTCTTGACCATCAGAATGATTCACAGCGGAAGAATCATGACTTAACGGATTCATTATTAGATCTTCGATGGATCAATGTGCAGTAATCGGAATATGGACAATTCGACAGTTAGTTAAATTGTCTTGGTACCAGTAAATTGTTCCCGGCAATTGTCATTTATACATAAGAGAAAAACGGTTATGTGGAGGTTTGATTTTGGCGGGAATAACCGTCTTTGAAACGATTTCAACTAACCGACACAACCGTTCATTCATGTCGTCACATACATACATACATAAGTAATATAATCTAATATATAAGTACATATAATCATACGACTAATAATTATGTTTATATTGTCTAATACACTCCCCTAAACATAATTATGTTTACGAGAGTGCTTGAGAACACTGTTGTTGGCATCATCCACAGCAGCTTTTGCTCGGTTAAAATCAAACCTCCTCCTTATGTTCAGCTTTTTGATTCCATGCCAGTCGTTGCCGGCGAAAAACGCGTAATGATCTGCATCTTTTCCTGCAGCTTCTGCACTCCTTGAACTGCCTTCCGTTTGATCTGCATCAGTTACAGCCACCCTGTCTCCTTCACTTCTGCTTTGTCTCGGATCAACCACCATCTTGACTTCCTCCTTCTCGAGTACCTTTTCTTGAGTTGACTTATACTTGTAATAATATATGAGCACATCCAAATACATAGCGTATATCATTCGCATGTATTCTCCTTCATCATACTCAAAACCTATATCCCTGTCAATCATTTCCCACATATTGTTTTCGGTGATCCTCCGATGTCCACCTTCCCTCTTTACGGCCATATACAGATCCAGTAAACTTACCTTCCAGTTATTAGATGCATATGCAGGTAGAGGTCTCGAATTAATTCCTAACTTCTCCTTGAGAAACCAATCTACCATATTACTGAATGTGGTTTCGAGATGATATTTGTATTTTATAACATAATCTTCATCAACAAGCATGTCAAGAAGTGCCTTACTGTCACACCCCAACCGATGGCGGAATCATCGGGGCATGGCACTGAGCGAAACAGATTGTCCAGAAGTTTCCATAACAATTATCAATACTATTCAATTTAAATAATACGTCCCATACCGTATCTCAAACAGCAAAATAATTATTACAGACAAAAATCCAGGCAAATATTCTGTTCCGATAACTCAGATTCAAATAGACAACAATTGTTTATCTGCTTCTAGAGACCCCTGATTCGTTATCTACAGACAACTATTTGTTGGGCTCTAAAGCTTTATTCTAGCTTCAAATTCCTACCAAGTATGCGTCCTAAGCACCTGTCACATACGTTAAAATAAAGTCAATACACATAATGTAAAGGTGAGCATACAAGTTTGATAATAGCATATAGAGTTCGAATTCGTTTACGCATAACCAGCACGTACACATAGAGAAATGAAGCACGTTAGTTATCGACATAGATCCATCGATACCAATGACTGCGGGTTGACTGCCCGAGGCAGTTTTCAATACATTATTACCACCATAATCCATGCAAGTAAATGTCCTTAACAACCCCCATGTGAACGGGTGCTGAGTCCAAACTATAGTACTATCGTTGCTAAGGAAGGTAGACAACATTCCATGTGTAAACATAACAAACAAGCATTCATAAGCCACGTATAACATGCATTAACGGTTAGCGTTCAAATAGTATTTGAGTAGTGTGTTCGATGTGATTTGAATAGTTGTAACGTATGTAACACCCAAAAGTGCTGAAAGCAAAAAGGGTTCGAGTATACTCACAGCGGTTGATGGATTGAAGGGAGCACTTAGCGATTAAGATTAGCCTGAGTAGATTAGATGGCATAACGATAAGTGATGCGTAAAACGATACAAGGTATGAGTGAGTCGGATAGTAGTTCGATCGGATGGTAATCCGATCGGACAGCAATCCGTGCGGATATCAATCCGTTCGGATGGTCATCCGGTCGGATAGGTTATCCGGTCTGATGACTATTCGAGTGGATTGTTTCTTCCTATAAGAAGGATGTGTTTGTGTATGATGGCTTGACTTTTGAAGTTTTCGTTGTAGTATTTTGAAAACATCGAAGTAGCTCTGTCTTTCAAGTCGGTCGATCGGATGACCAGTCGTGCGGATGACAATTTGTTCGGATGGTCATCCGGTCGGACAGTGGTCCGGTCGGACAGCGACTTAGTGATGAGTCTACTTAATGAAAGCAAGTTCATAACAGAGGTGTCATTCGATCGGATGCCCATCCGATCGGATGGTAACCTTGTCATTGAACATGTTGAAAATTGTTTAAGTCTTTAAAGTCTTAGTATCTCATGATCCGAAGAGTAATCCAGTCAGATGGTCGTCCGATCGAATTGCAATTCGTTCGACACTCAAACTTCAGATAAGGTTGTTCAAGTGTGGGTCCCAAGTGTCATCCGATCGGATGACAATCCATTCGGATAACCTATCCGTTCGGACGGCAGTCCGATCGGATAGCATTCCGTTCCGATTGTTCCGTTCGTCTTACACTTGGTTGTTTTGGTTGTTTGTCGTTTTATCGAGACGTTGTGACGATGTGTTAACCAATGGAACTCCGTTTTGACCCAAATGGCCAGACCGACCAGGAATCACCCTAGTTCGGCCGGTTACCGGCTCAGTACGGTTGTTCCTGTTTAATCCGAAGTCGGTAGTCTCGTGTGTAGAATTAAGACCTTGGACTAGTGCAACACTATGGATGAGTAGGAGACTAGAACCGGGTCCGATTCTATTAGTTTTGAGCGTAATGAGTGTAAAAGAGTTTAAAGAAAGTTGGAAAACATCTTTCAATCCTTTCTCATCACTCTTGTGTCGAGATCTTTACAAGATCTTCGTATGTTTGCGTGGAAATCGGTTAGATCTCGGTTGTTCTTGGTGGATTGAAGTCAAAACATGAAGTTCTTGAAGAACTCATGATGACGTCATCCTAGAACACCCGAAATCTAGTGATTTCACGGTTAAAAGTTAAGATCTAAAAGATAGAAAGGTGTAGGAGTGCGTGTAGATTATGAACGTACAAGATTTAGGGCGAGATCTTACCTGGATTGAGAGAAATCGAAGAAAAGGTGAGGAGCACGAACTGTTCGGACGGAGGGTTTCCAAAAGTAGAAAGAATGACAAGGACAGGGGTATTTATAGGATTCCAAAAGAGGAAAGGCTTATCCGATCGGATGACACACTATCCGGTCAGATGACATCCCGGTCGGACGGCAAAGGCGGCTATCCGATCGGATGGCTATCCGATCGGATGGCACCTGATTGAATGTTTGACGCGACGATTTTTAGCGTTTCGATTTCGATTGCGAGCGGTTCGTTACGATAGGGTTTCCTAGTCAAATTACTTTTAGTCCCAACTACTTCATATCTCGCATAATCTCTTCTCCACTAATTATCATAGTTCGATTGCGATTCGAGTTCGAGTTGATTGCGTTTCGAGTTTCGATTGAGTTCGATTGTTTTCCACAACATACATAAATATAACACGCACAAGTAACACATAAGGCACACACACACGTATAATAACCAGATTTAGTCGAGTTGCGGTTCGTAACACGTTTCGATGTCGAGTAGCATAGCTTGATTATCGATTAGTTAACTTTATCGCATTGTTACTTCCTATCATTCACAGTCGTAAGTCGATTAGATGGCGATTAACAAATATCGATTTTAGCAAGGTACAACACTTACTCCACATAATACAATTAAAATAAAAAGATTACTATAATTCAAATCCGTACAATCGGTCGTTGACTTGACCTTGGCGTTGACTTTGACTTTGACTTACGAAAACACGGGGTGTTACACTTACAATCTCGAAATTCCTTAAAAGACATCGCTTGAAGTATTAAGACATTCCAGTCTGGTTCATTTGTTGACATGTTCAGACTTTCAAAATAATCGTTCAAGAATTCCGTTTTGCACTTTTCATGATCTGTTTCTCTATTCATCACCGATTGCTTTTCTAACATACCGATTTCATCTTCCTTAGTCATCCCAGTTGTGTTACTTATTTTATTAATCAAGGGAACACTAAACGTAGGGAATAACTTGCACTTATCACCATTGAATTTAACCGTGAAGCCTTGAATGATTAACTGATCTAGGCTTAACACATTTATGTCTATGTCCGGAGTATATAAAACACTCTGTATACGAATCTTTTCGGACCCAGACATGACTTCAACGACCCCTATACCCCTTATGAAGAAAAATTGTTTTTCTCCAGTTTTTGTTTCAACACTTGACATGTTTTTTATTCGTTTAAACAACTCTAAATTTCCAGAATAGTGATGTTTAAGGGTTTTACTGACATACCACATTTCTGACAAGAAACCTCAATCGGTGCCAACCACTATATACTCCATTCTTTGATCATTTTGATGATCATAATCACCGCTATGTTGTTGTTGTATTCCGATGTCGATTACCAGACGAAGGAGTTGAGTTTCCTCATCATTTTCTTTCATCAAACATGCCGAGATTTGGTGACCGGGTTTGTTGCAGTAATAGCACCGTCTCTGCAACCATCTTCGTTATTTCTTCTCATCCGAACAGTGTTTACACGACATCATTGTTGAAGTTGGCCGGATATCATCACCGTTAATGAAAATGGCTCTGATACCACTTTCTTGACCATCAGAATGATTCACAGCGGAAGAATCATGACTTAACGGATTCATTATTAGATCTTCGATTGATCAATGTGCAGTAATCGGAATATGGACAATTCGACAGTTAGTTAAATTGTCTTGGTACCGGTAAATGGTTCCCGGCAATTGTCATTTATACATAAGAGAAAAACGGTTATGTGGAGGTTTGATTTTGGCGGGAATAACCGTCTTTGAAACGATTTCAACCAACCGACACAACCGTTCATTCATGTCGTCACATACATACATAAGTAATATAATCTAATATATAAGTACATATAATCATACGAATAATAATTATGTTTATATTGTCTAATATAACCATGTTAATGTTTAATTTTCTTTTACGACTTTACACCCCAACATACGAGACATTATACCCTTTTTTTTATCTATGTCTAATGACGTTAATGTCACAAACGTAACGTGTGTAACAAAGTCAAAAACGTGTAACGTCATGTGCGGGCATCACATGTTAATGTTATCATCGTTACGCGTGTAACGAAGTCTCAAAGGCGGTGTTGCCGCTGCAGCATGCGGCAAGGGTCAAAATTCTAGTTAATATGATTTTATAACATGTGTAATGCGAATCTACATTAGTAAATAGTAAGCACATTTTCAATCAAAACTTGAACAACAACAACAACAGTTCTACAACATTTAAGTATTCTTTTCTAACATCATTTATCAATCCAATCAGCGAACAGCAACATTATATATATAGGCACATTAACTGCAGCAACAACCGATAACACTTGGAAAACCCGTACCAACCTCCTGATAACAAATCTAACATTTGACTTGTTGGCTTTGACCTGTCCCAATCTTGCACCCGCATCGGGTCCTGGTTGGCCACTTACATCTTGCGGCATTACAAGATTAACCTCCTGCACTGTCTGCTTTTTAGCTGCTGACCGCAGCGTAGCATTCCCCCTGAAACACAAAAAACAAAATCAAACACAACTTTTACTACAAACTGACATCGGGATCGCACTTTTTTAAGAATATTACCTTTCTACCCTCTCAGCTGAATGTGAAGGAACGATCTTTTTCGGTTTTTTGATTAAATGCATTGACCCTTCTGCATCCCAAACCATCTCATATTCACAGTTTTCATCTTCGTCTTTTTCTTTAGCGTTACTTTTGAAAAAGCCAAGAATGTTACGCATATTTTCACCAATATGTAGGTGAATGTTCAACCCGTTCGTTGGCCATACTAGAATCACAACAAGAGTAACCACAAATAACAAGATATACCTGAAATTTTCACCAAATTAGTATATACAATAATGACTAATTCTCAGTGGTGGAGCGTTAACGAAAACTCAGTGGGGGCCAGACTTTCAAAATCCAAATCGGTGGGGGTCGGACTCTTAAAAATTACAGTATTTTACACGAAAAAAAAATTCGGTAAAATTAACACTACGAGTGAAAAATCGGTGGGGGCGGGGCACCCCGGGTCCCAATAAAGCTTCGCCAGCGCTGATTCTTACTAGAGAACAAAAGGGGTAAAGTACACGGACGGTCCCTGTGGTTTACCAAAATTTTGGATTTGGTCCCTAGCTTTTCAAAAGTACATGGATGGTCCCCGTGGTTTGTACTTTGTAACGCATTTAGTCCCCAGCCAACAAATTTAAAGGTTTCAGCAGGTCAAAGTTAGGGACTAAATGCGTTACAAAGTGCAAACCACAAGGACCATCCATGTGACTTTTGGCAAAGCTGGGGACTAAATGCGTTACAAAGTGCACACCACCGGGACCATCCATGTACTTTTAGAAAGCTAGGGACCAAATCCAAAATTTCATTAAACCATAGGGACCATCCGTGTACTTTACTCAAAAAAAAACATATGTTACCATATATAAATGAAGATCTGTGCAGGAAGTAAACACAGGCGAGTTGATACGGCATTACTTGCGTTTGAAACTGCAAGTTTACTTGCAGTTAGTAACATGAAAGACGGATACAAGTTTCCCTGTTGCCAGCTAATCGTCCCTAGCGTATGCTACACAAAATTAAAAAATAAAATAAAAAACAAGACATTATAAAATCTGAAGAGAACATGTATATACTAAGATTGAGATATATCATATACATTACCTCTACTACAGCCCCATGTTTGGCTCTATGAGTAACAGTACACTGATCATGATCATGACCCGACAAAACAAGTACCTGTTAATTTACGTTTATACCCTCAGCTGTTTTATTTGACATAATTTCCATCAATCAAGATTCAGTTTTTACGGGAATGAAGAGGGAACATACGGGTTTGATGGAATCCAATAATTTGTTTGATGTTTCTTCTGTAAGATAATTTTGATACATTATTTCATGATCACCGGTAGCACGAGAAATTCTCTGAACATGAAAAAATGAGGTTAATTTGAGCAAAAAAAAAAATGCATAGAAAGTGAGAATTTGATGAAATGCAAAAAGCAAAACCTGATTTATAATCGGTGAAGAACGTTTGGAACCACATGAAGTCCAGTCAGGTCGATAGAGTGGTATATGAATTAATAACACCCTTGGAGGTGAAAGAGAATCTATATAAATTTTAATCATATTATTACATATACAACTAAAAACCAGGCCTGTAAACGAACCGAACGAACACGAACATCCAAACACAAACATATAATCGAACACCTTTTTTTCATGTTCGTTTATTAAGAGAACGGGCATGTTCGTTTTCGTTTGTGTTTGTTCGTTTAAAACCTAAACGAATAGTTCACGAACGTAAATGAACATAAACAAACTTAAATGAACATAATTTTACAAACAATAAACAACACAAATGAACATTATTGAACAAACATAAATGAAAACAAATGAACATAACTGACTAAACATAAACGAACATAAACTAAGTTTTTTTATATATTAGTGATTAATTACGTAAATTCCATTGGAAACTCATTTTTATTACTAGGAAACCAACTACCAATTAGTTGTATTTATATAAGTAGATAGAAGGTTCCTTTTATGTTTAATATTTATATAAATATAACTACTTATGTATTTAAAATGAAACGAACATGAACAAATGTAACTAAACGAATATAAATGGACGTTCACGAACATAAATGAACGAACAAATTGTGTTTTCATGTTTGTTCGTTTAATTAAATGAAAAAAAATTGTGTTCATGTTCGTTCGCCGAACAAGTTCACAAACAGTTCACGAATGTTCGGTTCGTTTACATGCCTACTGAAAACTGCGATATAGATAAACATGAAAACGTGTATTACATACCCCTAGACACGTTATTAACAAAAGTCCATGAAGCAGAGGTCTGGCTTTGTAGTGGATGACCTGTGGATAACACATCATCACTATTTGTCCTTTTATTTAATTTTTTATGCTTTATAACTATAGAAGAATGAAGTTTAATAACTGAAAACTTATTTACCATCCAGTGTTTGGGCATCAACAGCAACAAATTCCACTTCTCCTGCTCCAAAATGATAGTTTCTTGAACCAAATACCTTTTCATAGCGGCTAATTACCTGTATTTAATTCAAAAGACAACGAAAACAAGTTATAAATCGCAACACATCATAAAAATAATACAATAATCGTCCGTTACATATCAAAACATAAATATACCTCGGGCTTGTGAGAGTGATATGCTGCATAACCGATGTCATGGTTTCCCGAGAGGAAGTATACTCGATTATTTGTAACTCTTTCAAGTGTCTTAATGTCAAAAATATGCCTAAAACGATTCAAAGAATCCTGCCACCTGTAACACCAAACAAAAATTAATCTTTAACATCATAAAGTAATATTTGAGTAAAATACCATTTTCGTCCCTGAGGTTTGGCTACTTTTGCGACTTTTGTCCAAAGGTTTGTTTTTCGCATCTGAATCCAAAAGGTTTGAAGCCATTTTCATCCAACTCGTTAACTCCATCCAATTTTCTCCGTTAAGTCAGGGGTATTTTCGCCTTTTCTGTTAACTTAAAGGGCAATCTTTTTCACTTTATGTAAAAGACCGAATACCACTGAAAAAGACCGAATTGCCCTTTAAGTTAACAAAAAAAACGGAAATACCCCTGACTTAACGGAGAAAATGGATGGAGTTAAAGAGCCGGATGAAAATGGCAAGATTTTAAACCTTTTGGATCCAGACACGGAAAAACAAACCTTTAGACGAAAGTCGCAAAAGTAGCCAAACCTCAGGGATGAAAATGGCATTTAAGTAAGTATATTTACAACAAAAAAATATACTTTTTGCCTTACTCTTCATCAGAAAGAACGGGACCACCGTCAAAATAATCACCCAAAAACAAAACCATATCCGGTTTAAGGGGCATGATGGAAGCCAGCATTGCTCTGCGCATGAAGATGTCGGTATAGAATTGTACAATCTCCAGGGCTAATGATTTGGGAGCTAGATTGAGGGATGTTCTATCCATGAGCTGTTAAGAACAGGGAAATTATGTAAAACAAAATGGAGAAACATGTGAATTACAGATTATGTTTTTCAAATGATGAATACCTGTGGATCTGTCACCACTGCAATTTTCACATAATCAGCAGGATTATCTGTTGTTTCCATCTAAACATACAAATGAGAAAATGAGTCCACTAAAATAATAAAGATGTAGACATCGTTTGCATGTAACTTAATGAATTCACATAGATATTGTTACATACAAGCTCTATAACATCCTGAAATTTTGGTAAAGATATAAAGTTATGCAAACTTGATGGTGGACACAAGGCTACGTAATGTTCTAAACATAGTCGCGTGATTTTGAATAAAAGTTGAGGCTGAAAGTTGGTAGAACACGGTTATGTGGTTTTCGAGTACATGGTCGTGCCACTAATGAATTTTCTAACGGAAAGGTAGCATGTGGCTATGTGACTTTCTTCTACATAGTCGTGCAGTATGCTGTAAAATTTAGAAAAGGAAATTTTGTAGCAGAAGGCTATGTGAATTGGTTTACATAGTCGTGTGATGTTCATGCATTTTGATAAATTGTGCCTGGTGAAATTTTAGTACGAGGAGGGACTGATTGTGCCATTTTTTAAAGATAAATTGGAACCATTAAAAACCATGTATACAATATCCAATAAAAGTTTCACCTAGTAAGAGGCCCTTGAGGATTAGAAGATCTTGGTTTTGCTTGTTAAATCTTTTGTATGTTCTTTAACAAGCAACTTGGATCATTGGCTATTGATTTAGCTTTGTACACCTCTTTTTGGTAAAACAAACTTGTACTTGGTAATACCAAATGTTTTAAGTATTTTGAAATGAATTGCTTGTATTTTTCATGGGATGTAAAGAAGAATCTTAAATATGCATCTAAAAGTCTTCCATAGTAATTGACTCAAAAGTCAAATGTAAAAAAAACTTGGCCCTAAGAATTATATTATGGGTGTTACAAGCTCCCCCTTAGACATCACACCTTGCTTTGTTAACTCTCAGTCTCCTAAATGATTCGTTGATGGACATTATATAAACCTATGTTCTAACATATGATCATCAACTACTAGTGTGTAATTAGTATTGCTGGATTGGCTCAAACCATTTAAGGTTGGTTTGGAACAGCCAAGGTTCACACTTTCTCATATCTAAGTATCTAACTTCCTTCTTTGTAGGAAGATTTGTTATTTCCATACTAACTTTGACTTTTCGAATTTAATGCCTAAAATGGGACAATTAGTTAATTTCCTGTCAACAAAAAGATAGCTAAGATAATCCTTTTAACTTTCCTTAAAAACAGGATAAAGACCAAGATTCACATATAAAATCTAAAACTTTTTTAGAATATATATATATAGAAAAAGTATATCGTACATTACGGCTTAACGTACTTCACGTACAACAACGTGCGTGATTTGTTATATAACATGCGTGATTAATGTTTTCAATATGCGTGATTATTGTGTTTCAACATGTGTGATTTTGGATTTTTGAGTTATAACGTGCGTGATTTTAAAATGAACGTGCATAATTACCTGTCGTACGTGATGTACGTTAAGCCGTAATGTACGTTAACCTTCCTCTCTCTCTCTCTCTCTCTCTCTCTATATATATATATATATATATATATATATATTTGGTAAAAGCATTTTAGAATGATTTGATTTGGACGGCGAAAAACACATCCCCTAAAATCTACTCCTTATAATCTACACCTATTCTCAACTTTGTGGGACTTAACCCGCACCACTTTGGTGGTGATAAACATATTAGACATATAATTAAACTTAATTATGTTATTATGTGTGTATTAGTTTATAACTTATATAATTCCAATAGATATGATAACTTATGATGGTGATGATAAGCGGGTATATTCAAACTGCTATAAGCAGTTATTCCCGCCAAGATGGAACCGCCAAACATCACTCATATATATATGTAATGTCCGGCAAACTGTTCCGTCACCAAGACAATTTCCACTATATTCAAATTGTCCATTTCTATTCCTTTCGGTTCTCTTGTTCAATACTATTTCTGTAAATCTGTTTCCTGATCATCATGACTACCGAATCAACAATACCAATTAACTCCGCTGCAAGTGTGAACGAATGCCAACAAAACACCTGATGCCACTAGACCAAGAGGTCATCGGCAACTGCGTTTTACTTGATCTCATTGGTTAGCAGGGTATCGATTGGGGCTCTCATGGTTACAGGGAAAAAAACCCACATCTGGACTAGTCTATTTATAGTAGCATACAAGTAATGCAGCAGATTGGTGACTTTTTAATGAACTACTTGGATCTCTCTCTACATGCAATAAGTGCCACATATTTAGAAACATTTTAGGGTAAACTTATAACAATCCTCTAATTTAAAAGTCAAATCTTGAATGGGTTTCCCATTTGAAGTTGAAACTAGTCATGTTGCATCTAAAGTCTAAACTACCTACCATGGTGTAGAAATATGTTTAGAGCAAGAGTCAGATTTAGAAGTCAAATCTTGAATGAATAGATTTGAAGTTAAAAAAGTCAGTTCATTTAGGTACCCAAATCTACCATACAAGAATCAAGATCATACCCATATAAAGATGCATCCTTTAAATCAAGAACAAATTTAAGCTGCAAAAAACAAACAGTAAAGAAGATGAAATTACCGGCCATGAGCAGGTCCAGTAAAAAGCAAACTTCTCTCCATAAAGAAGTGTAATAGCCCAGATGACACACAAGAACACACTCAGATTTGAAATCATCTTCTTCTTCTTCTTCTTCTTCAAAGTTCAGACCCTTTTTCTTTTTCTTGGTTGCAGAGTTGCAGGTTTCATGGTTTTCAATTTCAGATGTTCCCTTTTCTTGTTTTCTAATAATCTTCTGATTTACTGCTGGATTCCTTTTTTTTCTACTGATTTAGTTAAAAACAAAAGTCTACTTTGGTAGTTGGGTGGCTTTAATATTAGTTGAAATAGTTGATACAAAATAAAAATCAGGTTGAATGTGTACCAACTTAATAAAGTGTGAATCGATGTTTTTTAAAAGAGTTAACTTTCATTTTTGTCTACGTGGTTTGTTTACTTTTGTAATTCCAGGTCAATTTTTTAAATTATACCATTTTTCTTTCTGATATACTGGAAACATGTCATTTCAGTCCAAAAAACTAACCTCAGTTAGCTCAGGGGTAGAATGGTTATTTTACATAGTTTTTATTTTCATTTTTTTAAACTTTGTGTTAAAATAAACTTCATAGGTAAAATGAAAATAAAAAGTTATGTAAAATAACCATTTTACCTCTGAGTTATTCTAACTGGTGTTAGTTTTTTGGACTGAAATGACACGTTTCCAATATGTCAGGGAGAAAAATGGTGCAATTTTGATAATTGGCCTAAAATGGCAAAGGTAAACAAACCACAAGGACGAAAATGACAGTTAACACTTTTTAAAAATTTAGTAGATTTGATATGTTTAATTTCTCAAGGACCCCATAAGAAAAATTAGTTGAACTCCATAACAATAAAAGTATGAGTCCTCTCTGATCTATTTATTTATTGTTTATACATCTACTTTCCTTCTTTAAATGGATAAATTGAAATCTTTGAATGCTTTTATACAGTTGGTTACCAAATCATGCTTTTATGTGAGAGTTGCTTTTAATGTACAGTGGACTTCATTAAAAAAAAAAACCTTAACAAAAATTTGAAGTACTTTTAAGTAATGGTGATGTTTAGGTAGTTCTTTGTTTTACCTTAACAAAAATTTGAAGTACTTTTAAGTAATGGTGATGTTTAGGTAGTTCTTTGTTTTAGAGTGCAACTAATTAAGTCGATGATGTGTCATTTTCTTTAACACATTCAAGTAACCTGTTAACTTTCACTATTTGATAATGTAGTGTTTGAGGGTATACGGGGCACCAGCGGGGAGGGGGATCGGTGACCCAATTCCCCTAGCGGGAACACCGCCGTCATCCCTGCGATGAGGCAAATCGGGGAGGGGGGTCGGGGAGGAGTCACCGCACAAGAAGCACAAGGATCGATGATGTATACGTTGGGGCAACGGTCATTTAAAAAAAAAAAAATCAATTTTAACAATATAAATAACCAACTTAATCTAATTTTTTACCACACTCATTCTCAAACTCACTCTAAAAATCTATCAAATACAACACAAAATGGATTCCAAGTTCCCATTTTTTTCTCCCCTACCCGACTTTCCCGACGATGAAGATTCTTCGTCAAGCGATAGTAGTTTAATTTTCTTCCAAAATCTCATCCAACAAGCGGAGCTACTAGACACGGCATCGTCTAGTAAAAAAAATTGTCCGTCGAGATCGTGAGGGTGGCTACGAAACACTCATGGCCGATTATTTTGTAGAAAATCCAAAATTTAATGCCGATATTTTTCGTCAGAGGTTTCGTATGTCCAAGTCTTTGTTCCTAAAAATTGTTAGTGACGTGGAAGCGAATAACGAGTGGTTTCAAGAGGGCTTGGACGGGAGAATGAAGAAAAGTTTCACGCCGTTGCAAAAGGTTACTTATGCGATTAAACAACTTGCAACCGGTAACCCACCAGACGAAAACGACGAGTATTTAAATATGGCTGAAAGGACCTCTCGTGAGTGCCTTGAATATTTCTGCGAGACGGTCTGTACAATGTATGCCGGTGAATTCTTACGTAGACCAACGAGCCACGACGTTGCGCTATTGTATCAGGCTCATGAGGAGAGACATCACCTACCTGGTATGTTGGGTAGTCTGGAACGGCGCCAAATTGTCCATTTCAGGTGAACGACCACTTATACAAACGCGGGTATTATCTTACTGATGGGATCTACCCTAGTTGGTCCGTGTTTGTGAAGTCTTTTCCATATCCTCACTTCCCGAATGAAAAAAGTTCAAGAGGCAACACGAGGCCGCAAGAAAAGATGTGGAACGGGCGTTTGGTGTGTTAAAGGCGAAGTGGGGAATACTAAATCGTCCAATGCGTTCCAAAACGGTGAAAAACATAAGGTTCATCGTGTATACGTGCATTATTTTACATAACATGATTATAAAAGACGACGGAAGGGCGATAGCACCGGTACACATTCAAGATCCTCCAGTCGAACCCGTCTTCGATGATACAGCTTATAGCGAGCTCATTGATGAAGAAACACATTGGAGACTAAAACACGATCTCGTTGAGCATCTCGGACGTTTAGATCTACCTCACCTTGAAGTGAGTTCCGACGACGAGTGGTTTGTTTTTATATTTTTCTAGTTTGAATGTAATTTTTATTTTTCTAGTTTAAATGTAATTTTTATTTTTAATTTAATGAAATGTTTTTTTATTAAATTTTATTTAATTTTTATTAATATTTTTTTTAATTTATAAACATGCATAATTACAACAAATAAAAAAACAAAAAAAATAAAAAAAAAGTCCCCTAAGAGGGGAGTGCCGCCATCAAATTGGGGTGTGAGGGGAGTTTAAGAGGGGAGTTGACGTGGCATAACCTGATTGGTTGTGCGTAAGAGAGGGGACTCCCCTAAGAGGGGAGTGCCTGTTAGGATCGGAGGCTTTAATGATTATGTTTGTTTGTATGTTTTGAATAATTAGTGAATATGAAAACATGTAAAGTGCAGTGGAAATAGATACAAACTTTGTAAACACAATCAAAGGAGAATATAGTTTGATAAACAATTGCTTTATCATAGAGTCGAAAGATTACATCAAAAGCAAAAAGGTTACAATGCGAGCTTACAGACTAAACTCCCCCTCAGCCTGATACTCCAGAGTTGGTTACACAAGATGAAAGGATTGAATTGAGGAGCAGAACTCTCTCAAAACGAATCAAATGTAACAATACATGGTACTGTTACATTTATAGGCAAACCAAACCACTTATGTACCTCAGCTGACGTCACCATGAAAGTGACATCTAACAAACTAACAAACTCTATCTACTGATCTATACAACCTCTGCTATGCTAACTACTGATATTTCAATACATTACATAAGATGAATCAAACTGCTGCTGCATCCTTCCACTGTTGTGAACCCAGCAGTACTTGTCATGATCAGCAGTGCTTGACTCAAGGCAGTAGATTGGGCAGCAGGGTTTCATCAGTCTTTGACTAGATCAGCAGTTTCCAGTGTCAGCAGTTGTTGATAAAGGCAGTACTTTGGAGTATATCAGATGTTATGATCACTTTCAAGGGGAAAGTCTAGTGCAAACTGCTGCTTATGGTTAATCCACTGTAGTGATCCGGTTTTGGCTTTACATCATCTGTTCCTCTGTAGGGTTCAATCCCAACAATCTCCCCCTGGAACAGATGATGCCAAAACCCTTCATTATTCGGGATTTTTATTTGCTCATCACAAGTTCCCTAACTTGTCCTTTGAATTGTAATTCAAAGCCAATGGAACTTGTATCATCCTCATCCCTGCACAGTGTAAGCTCAAGGAGATCTTGCAAATCTTCAACACCCTGGCCAAATGTTGTTTCCCTTGATATATGCTTCACTTCACCATTGGATCTGAGCAAAGTCAATACGTGGGTCTTTTGATCAGACATCCACTTTAGTATTTTTGAATCCAATGGGTTTCTTGGGAGAGATTTATTTGCAAGATGAGTTTGGAGATTGAGGCCTGGTGATTACAACTTTGAATGATCCTCATTTGTGTATCTTCATCATCTGCTTTGAATTTTCAGGGTTTCATCACCTCCCTTTTCCTTTTCTTTGACAGATGTTTCAACAGAAGTTACTGAGAGATTTTCCTCAGAGTCATTTTTCTCCCCCTTTTTGGCATCATCAACTCTTTCGAAGATAGTGCAGGGGTTGAAATAAATTCCACAGCTCATCTGGAGTAGGAGCAGACGATGGAGTAGCTGTTGGAGATGGTGCAGCAGTGAATGGTACCGTTTGTGCTTTCAACAACTGTTGCAGCATGTCTTTGATTTCTGCAACAGATGTATCCAGTTTATCAATTCTAGCCGTCAATTCTTGGTACATTAAACCATCGCCCAACTTAATGGGGTCATCTGATTTCCCACTAACAGTGGTTGTAACAATGGTTGATTTGAGGAAGTGTATCCCAAAAATCATCCACTGTTGCCCCTTTGTCTTGGTACTGGGGACTTCTTTCTTCATAATGAGAAACACTTTTTAGTGAATCAGCGAAGACTGGATACACAAGAGTTCCCAGTGAAGAAATTGCCTTCAAGGAAGTCTTATTGATGAAACTACTGTCCAAGTGCAAACCAGTGGGTTCAGCACTTGTAGTAGCTGCTTCACTTGAACTACCACCAAGAGTTACTTGTAACTCAAGGGGTGTAACCTCCTCAGTTGTTGTTGGGATAGCAGAGGTATAAGCATCAGACTCAGTCACTTGTTGGAGTGTACTCTCAGTGATAGGTGATTGAGATGAACTGATTTATGTCTGAGTTATATCCAAAACATGCAACAAGGTCATTATTGATGGTGGTATTTGTGAAGTGATGATGGGAGTGAAAAGTGAATTTGCCCCGGGCAATGGGCTGTGGATGATGGAATCAAGTGATTCCAGAGCATCATAATTTGGTGTCCCTGTTCTTTCAACCTGTTCTTTTTGAGAAGAAGCAGGAGGAGTTTGAGGCATGGGTTGAGACCTTTCTACCATCTGCTGTGAGGAAGTAGCAGCAGTGGTTTCTAGTGACTTTTGTGTTGTCACTGGCAGTTGCTCTGGGATCTCATCTTCCAGAGTTGCCTTTATTGTAGGTTTGGGGGGCTTTTGAATTTTCTTTTGTTTTGGTCTTTTGGTGAATTTAGGTGTGGGTTTCACAGCAGTTGTGTTACTGCTGTGATCACCTTGAGCAGTGGGCTCAGCAGCAGATACCTGAGGAGCAGTGGTAGCTGCTAAAGTCTGCTCAGGCACCTCTGCTTTTGTTTTGGAAATGTTTGATAGCCTTGTAAATGTTTTAGGTATAAGGCCATTTATTTGAAAAAGTGATCATGGCAACTGATGCACACAACTGTTGAATAACATCTATCCACGTGTAACCTTTGTTATAAATCAGTGTTTTGCACAAGCAGATGATACAATTTGGCAGTGGATAGATTTTACTATTTAACAGAGTTTTAATGCCATCAGTGCTTTGAACAGACTTTGAGGATTTATTGAAAAATTCAATTTTAAACTATTTTTAAGGTTATTTTTGATTTTTCTGAAAACATTTTTATGCTATTTACACATGGAACACAAGAAAACTTGCTTTAATCCATGTTTAACACTCTAATCAAAGGGATCAAGTTTTTAACAGTAGATGAATCCAATTCTTAAGTTTGTACATCTACCAACTGATCTTTAGGATGGACATGTTAAAGATGAAATCAAACCTTTTTATAGCAATCCTTCACAAGGTGATGTCTGATAATGAATGATGGTAAATTAATGAGATATTGAACTTTTGATGATATATTTCAGCTACTTGACTGCCCTGCATAAAGACAATCTTTTGAGCAACTATACCAAAATTCAATAACATATTTTGAAGTTTCAAACAGTTGGACTTTTCAGCAACAGCAGCAGTATCATAATATTCTTCAATCAGTGGTTGGAAATATCTGCTACATGTGCACAGTCAATAACACCTTGATGTTTGTACTTGTTTTGAGTTTGATAAAACTTGACAACCATGCTTTAACATATGCAATGTTCTTTGAGGACCCACTTTTCGCCAAATAGATTCTCATCCTTTGGCTGTGGCACAAGGTTTTCAAACTTGTTGTTACTGCACTGCTGAAGCTCCTCTTAAATGACAGCTACCCAACTTTCTGTCTTTCAGTGTTATAAGGCACATGACTTGTTGATGGAATGGTAGAAAGTCAAGAAGAAGACAAAGGTTTTGGGATAAACTTTTTATAAGAATCCCTTCCAATTGATGTTGTCAAGTGTATGGTAAAATGGATGTGATTAAAAAGGATTGAGGTTTAAAAGGTGAGGCTGCAGATGTGAGTCATCTGAGCTAACAACTGTTGGTGACTTTAATGATCCAACAGCTGTTTGAAGGTGAAAGTGGAGGAATAAAAGGAATTGGTGATAACCAGTGTTGATTTTTATCTACTGTTAGTAGATTTTTATCAACAGTGGTTGTGGACTTGGAAATAGAGGTTAAGGGCTACTTTGATCAAGCAATTGTTGAGGTAGCAGTCAGGTGATTTCTATCCATTTGATGGACTTCTATCAGCAACTGCTGGTGGATCAGTGGGTGAGCTTTACCAGCTGTTTTGTATATCTGCTGCTCAGATGAAGTAAATGATTTTGTCCTGAATTTCCCCGAGTCAATAAATGTACACAGTTGCATGATGACCATTGTTAACCCAATTTGTGAACTCTTAAGTGTTTTATATTTATACTCTTTTCTTTTGATTTCAAAGGTTTTGAGATAAACACACTTTTGAGTTTTTGTAATTTTTCTTCTTTCCCTTTTTACCCTTTCCATAGAAGAGTATTGAAACTTTTACTGGAAGGTTTTCAAGGAAAGAATACTTGATCCAGAAACATTTTCAGCAATGTTTTGAGAGATTTGGACATTTTTGCACATGCTTATGCCAAATTTCACATTACCCATGATCTGGACATTTTTTACTGCTGATTTTCTTAATGTATTCTTAACACAATTGATTTTGGTCCTTTTGAAGGAACCTCAACCTGTTTTTCGATACATAAGATCTAAATGACTAAAGTTTTAATTTCCCTATTTTTATGTAAACAAAAACACTAATGTTTTTATGAGCATAGGTTTTTGTTGACCTGAGGTTCACACCTTAGCAGCAAACATGATGAAAACAGCAAAAACTTCATAACAACAATTGAAATCAATTTTCGTAAATAATTTTACTATAGTTATCAGACATATTTTCAGATCTGAAAATTGTGGATGGTTTATGTATGACATCACTTGTTATGTGAAGTTTGTGTGTCCTATGACATCTTGGTTGTTTTTCAGAGCTTTTGAGTAGTCACTTTGAACATGATTTCTCGTTACTCTGTTTTTCAACTAAATACAATCAACCTTAGTATCAATGATTTTTTAGCTGAACTATTATGTCAAATTGACTGTTAGATCGAATTTGACTGTCCAAGCTCTGATACCAATTGTTAGGATCGGAGGCTTTCATGATTATGTTTGTTTGTATGTTTTGAATAATTAGTGAATATGAAAACATGTAAAGTGCAGTGGAAATAGATACAAACTTTGTAAACACAATCAAAGGAGAATATAGTTTGATAAACAATTGCTTTATCATAGAGTCGAAAGATTACATCAAAAGCAAAAAGGTTACAATGCGAGCTTACAGACTAAACTCCCCCTCAGCCTGATACTCCAGAGTTGGTTGCACAAGATGAAAGGATTGAATTGAGGAGCAGAACTCTCTCAAAACGAATCAAATGTAACAGTACAGGGTACTGTTACATTTATAGGCAAACCAAAGCACTGATGTACCTCAGCTGACGTCACCATGAAAGTGACATCTAACAAACTAACAAACTCTATCTACTGATCTATACAACCTCTGCTATGCTAACTACTGATATTTCAATACATTACATAAGATGAATCAAACTGCTGCTGCATCCTTCCACTGTTGTGAACCCAGCAGTACTTGTCATGATCAGCAGTGCTTGACTCAAGGCAGTAGATTGGGCAGCAGGGTTTCATCAGTCTTTGACTAGATCAGCAGTTTCCAGTGTCAGCAGTTGTTGATAAAGGCAGTACTTTGGAGTATATCAGATGTTATGATCACTTTCAAGGGGAAAGTCTAGTGCAAACTGCTGCTTATGGTTAATCCACTGTAGTGATCCGGTTTTGGCTTTACATCATCTGTTCCTCTGTAGGGTTCAATCCCAACAGTGCCCCTCTCACCCTGAATGTCCATTAAATAGTTCTTCATTTTCGTGTTTAATTATGAATCAGATGGATGTAAAAAACTAAAAAATAAAAAAAGAACAAGTTTATACGTTTGCAAAAATTTTCATAAAAGTGTCTTGCTTTTACATGTACTGTAGTATACATTGCAACAATATGTGGTATGTGAATATGGGCTATCCTACTCTATCCTACTCTCTAATAAGCAATGGTCATATATTATTATTTTGATGCTATATTTTGCCCCAACCTGAATGATCGATCCGAAAATTCTAACGTTTAGTTGTGAAAAATCTTAACATCGAAAAAATGGGACCCCAGTGGAAAAAAAATCTTGGGTCCGCCACTGGTGTGGAGGGCATGAAGCGCCACGCGGAAGCCACATCAGCACATGTAAGAAAGGTGGCGTGAAGCCAAAAAGCGCGGGATGGGATGGTGAAGAAACACTGAACTAATTATGGGATTAATCAGTTTGGTTTATGTTTCTATCATAGTGGTTAATCTTCTTATGACTTTCTGAGCTTCTTAATGATCTCCTAATTCTGCAAAACAGAACACCGTTGCTCGTTAAGAGGGGAATATGGGGGTTTCCCTCTTAACCGGGCTCCGGCGTGAGAATAGGCGACCGTTTTGAGGAGATAAGTGTGTATTAAGAGTGAGAGTAGAGGGAGTAGAATGTCTAACATGTGGACTGGGGTCTCTATTTATAGCCGGAGAGGTGTAGAGGATGTGGGCCGATGGGCCTTGGGCCGGAAGGAGACAACGTAGCGGATATGCTCCTTGTCTCACTGGTGTCGACCGTTAGTGGCTTCTGGAAGCTTTCCGGTGCTGGCGCACCGTGATTGGAGCCACGTGTCACTGTTGTCGGCCTCGTTGTCCCTCTGCCATTAGCAGATAAGTGGAGATCGTGGGACAGGTGTCTCTGCCCTGTGATTGGTGCCACGTAGGCGTCCTTAAGTACTTTCTGTCTCCTGCATGTCAGACGATCGTGGAGCACGATTGAGCAGGACCAGAAGGACGCCGATTGGCCCTTTCATTCTGCCACTTGTACCTCGTGTACTATACGGAACAGCCTTGCGCTGTAGTCACGCTTGATTCTTGTTGAACACGTAACTACCCCGCGCAGGGCATGGGTTGCTGAACGTTCTTTCAGAATGTTAAGTGTTGAAAGTGGAGCTTCCTATTGCTCAGACCTCGCGCCGGATCAAAGAATGGCGAAGCAGCCCGCGCGAGGTTGGCAATAAGCAATGTTTTGAATAAGAAGTATGGTCCTTCGCGCGACCTGAATAAAGGTTTGCGCGGCTTTTTTGGGACCATACCCCTTCAAGTCCCCCCAGTCCAGTGCTGCACCATGCGCGAGGCAAGTGGTTGGAGCTCTGGACTTAGAAAAAGAGTTGCAGAAAATGCTTTTTTTTATTGGTAGGCGCGCGCGTGTAATGTTTTGACAGTTGTTACGGCGTGACTACATATTTGGTAGCTGATGATTCTTTGTTCTGTGTTGATAGCGCGCGGATGCCTTGGGGAACCATGCATGTTGCGCAGCCTGGGTAACTTCTGCATTAAGTTTTTGGAAATTTGGGCGGGAAAATCTTCGAAATATGAATTCTGACAGGTTGGTAGGAAACGCCGTTGATGGCGACATTTGAGTTGACCGCTTACACGGCTGTCATCAAGTTATCTCTGACGGTTGTGCTTTCCGTCAGGAGAGTGAGGTCCACGCGATCGTGGTAACCGTCACTCCGGGATTCTCGCCCTACGTGGCGTCTTCTGATTTGTCACGCGCGCGGCGATCTCGGCACGTTTACCCATCGCATTTAATGCGATGGGTATATATATCCATTGAGATGGGGGAGGAAATCACTTTTTCCTCTTCTGCTGTCGTCTTTCTTTTCTTCCTGCTTTCGAGTTCTTTGAATCTTCAAGTCACTGAAGAACACGATAGCAGATCTTCAAGATTCTACACATCTTCACAACTTCTTTCGGAACTTTCGGAGTTTAAACTCATATTCATGGCTGAAGAACATCATGAAGACAATCCCGGTGAAGAAGGTCATGTTCCCATCCTTAAGTGGGATTTAGGGCTGTTCGAGCAGATTGTTCGGAGTTTCCGGTTTCCACCGGAATGGGATGCCAGGAATCCCGGTCAGAATCAGACGGCCGCTGATGCACCGCCGGGGTACATCACGTTATTTGAAGATTTCTTTCATCAAGGCAACTTCCGGTTGCCGGCGACGAATTTTATGGCCCATATTCTTCAGTTTTATGGGTTTCATATCCCCCAAATGAGTCCCCCTGGGATGGTTAGGGTTCGACACTTCAAATTTCTTTGTCGATCTCATGACATAGAGCCGACCGTGGAAAGATTCAGAGTCTTTTACCAGTTGATCAGAAACATGGGATTCTACTCGTTTGCCAATCGAGGGGCCGCGAAGAAGATACTCCTGAATCCTCCCAAGAGTTTCCATGACTGGAAACCAAAGTTCTTTTATATTCGCGAGGAGGTGATCCCGATCGCCATGACTTTCCGTGCGTGGTCCGAACCAATCTTGAAGGAAGATCTGGCGATCCCCAAGAATGAGGCTTGGTATCAGAAGCTTACTACCACCCCGAACCGAGTGTTTGGTGAGAACGTCTTGGTAGCGGCGCGGATGAGTGACCAGTGGCCGGCAGATAGCAAGGACGTTCCAATTTTGATGTTCAACGATAGAGGTTAGTAATTTTCTTAGTTTCTTTGATTTCTTGTTTCGTAACTTGTGTTTATTTATGTAATTTGACGTGTAGAGGCGCATCTGTATCAAGCTGCCTTCCCCACCTTTGGTGGGTCCATGGGCGTGCGCCCGCTGCAGGCTGGAGAAGAATACTGGTATGACCAGATCAAGGGTCATTTTATGTACCCAGTTGCTGATGCTTTCGCCGATCCACCTACTGCGACCGAAGGTGCGCATATACCTAACCCTCGTCCCTTACGCGCTTTGACTTCTGCTGGGAAAGAGATTGTTTATCTTTCCAGCGAGGAGTCTGTCGGATCTTCCAATGGAGAGTTAAGTTCCTGGTCTACCATCTTTGCAGGTGTGCTGCGCGACTTGGGTATCGACCCCGAAGAGAAGAAGAAGAAACCCAAGAAGAAAAAGGTTATCACTATTGATGCCGATGTCACTAGTAAGAAGGGTGGAAGTAGTCGCGCAACCGCTCGTGTTACTGATAAAGGTATCTTCCGCCTTCGTCAAAGTAACTTAGAAGATTACGTTATTATCAGTGACTCATTTGAAGGTTTATCGCGCGTAGGCGAGAAGAAGGCAGGAGCTGCTGGTTCAAGGAGCTCAGGGAGCGCGGGTTCTCGAAACCCTGACGCTGGGGCCACTCCATCTTCTCTCGCGCATGAAGAAGAAGAGGACGAAGAAATAGAGGAGGAAGAGCCTGCTGTGAAGTTGATCCGGAAAAGGAGCAGGGAGGCTGCGGTTGGTGTGTCTGTAATGCCAAAGCCTGGTGAAGTCCCCCTGATCGGAAAAAAGAGCAACTTGCGCTCTCTTTACATATTTTCTCCTGGTTAGCTTCCAGGATCTTACTTTTTATGTTCCTTTGTCAACTCTTTTAACACTTTATTTTTGCAGAGGCTAAAAATTAGACCCCTGAAAAGAAGGGAGTTGTCATCACAGAGCCCTCAGAGCCGGCGCTTAAAAGGCCCAGGGTCACCGTCAAACCCTTCAAGGTTGCTGAGTCTGAGAAGGAGAAGCAAAAGGCTGGCGAGAAGCCTGTTAAGGAGAAGGAGATGGAGAGAAAGAGAGCTACTGACAAGCCTCTTACTGAGCCCAAGGAGCCCGAGGTTACTACTGTAACCCTTCCTGAAAAGGCGCACGGTCCGGAGGCCGTTCACATCACAGGGCTTGACCAGTCCATTCCTGAGAGAAGGAAAGAACCAGAAATTGAGAAAGTAGTGCAATCTGCGCAGCCTGATCCTTCCCTTCAGGCTGTTAAAATAACTTCTGGTGCTAGGGGATCGGGCTCTAGTGCTCATCAAGACAGATCTGCTGCTGCAGGAGGCGCGAGTGCTGGCACGGGAAGACAAGGTGCAATGCCACATTCTCCAATAGTCCCCAAGGATACCTTGGGAGATCTTTACTACAAGTCTTATACTGAGGAGAGCCGTGGTGACGCTCCGCACCAACCGCCATGGGGTTTGAAACAAAAAGACACTTTCCTGGAGTTCGCTCCTTGCCGTGACTGGTTTCTGAACTCCATTCCTCCTGGTGAGGTTAACCGACAAAGAGCGCGAACCCACAACGGGTTGTATCACGCTTACGTTGTTGGTGAGGCCAACACCCGTGCTGCTAGCCATCAAATTGTTCGCGAGTGGCGAACCATGGTTAGGGAGAGGGAGGAATGGGAGAAATACCGCGAGCGGTTGTTAAGGCATGTCAAAGACTTTGAAAATTCGAAAGCTGCCTTTGATGAGGAAAAGGCAAAATTCAAATCTGATAAGAAATCGGAGGAGTGGGGTCGTGAAGGCCTTAAGGGCAAACTTCGCGCTGCTGAAGACCTCTTAGCAAAGGAGCGTGCTGACTGGAAGAAGATTTGTGCAAAAGACAACGAGCGCATGTACGCGGCTCCAGCTAAAATTACCGATCTTGAGAGTCAAGTTACGGAGTTGAAAAGGAAAGTTGAAGATGCGCAAGCTGCTAAGGAGCAAGCTGAGGTGCGTAAAACGTTATTCTTTTTTATTCATGTTTTCTGCTTGTAGAATTATCTAAGTCTTTTATCCTTTTCAGGCTGAGCTTAAGGCGCAAGTATCCAGTAAGGATAAAGATCTGGCTGCCAAGGACGTTGAAATCGCAGAGTTGAAGCGTCGCCTGCAAGAGCAGGTTGACAAAAGTGAGTCCTTGGAGATCGATCTTGAGGCCGAAAAGTCGAAGGCTGCTTCTGCTGAGGAAGCCAGGCAAAAGGCCGAGGAGGCGCGTGCCATAAGTTCGTCTGCCCTGAACGTGGCGCAAAATAACTATTCTGAGGTCCAGGGTATTGTTGACACGCTGTCCTCGGAGGCTGAATGGCTGCGCAGCAGGGGAATCGTGCTGGTAATTGTTCTCTTTTTAACTTGGTTTTTATTTACTAAAGTCAGTTTCTCATTTGTTTGTTTTGGTGTAGATGGCCAACTCGATTTTGAATGCTGGAGAACTGGGCGGGAGTGTTGCTGCTCTCATAGATGCCTCGCGCGGTCGATCATTGTGGAGGTTATCTAGATTGTGCGCAGCGTGTCGAGGAGGTATTTGGGCAAGAGTTCGACACAAGTCACTGTTCAGTGACTGACGAATCTAATGCGGTGTTGGCTCGTGCTGAAAATGCATACGATCACCTAGCGCTGCCCATGATGGACTTGGTCACAAAAGCTTTAGAGCATGATGACTGGTGCCATCGTCTTAAGGCTATTCTGGACCCACCAGAGATGGTTAGTTTATCTGATGAGGAGGAGCCAGCGGGCGACGGTGGTGATGGTGATGGCGACGGTGATGGCTTTGAATAGATAGCGTTGACAGGACTTAGGCCTTTTCTTTAGGTTTTGAATGTAACCAGTTGCGCGGTCGCGCTTGTTTTGGATCAAACGAATGATAGTTGGTTTTTATGCAATTGTTGCGCGGTTGCGCTTATTAATTATGATGTTTATGCTTATACTTTGTCCAGTTACAATTATTGCACTGTTGTTAGAAACTTTGGTTAAGTTAGCGCGAATAAATGTAAGTGTGGCTCTTGTGCAAGTGTAACTGCCCGGTCTCGCGCTATGTTCGCGGAGGACCTTGGAGGCATAACTCAAGAGCTCGTAATTTACTGAAGTGTTTTCGTGCTAATCAAAAGTTTAACATGCATTTGTAATGTAAGGGTCTTCTCGATAAAGGAAAACATGTCGTATGCTTTCATTAATTAAGAAACAGGCGCTTAGGCCAACATTCATTGCATATAAGTAACATAAGGGGCGTTTAGCCAACATAGGAAATTAAAAAGGCGCATGGCCAACATTAGTGAGAAAGGGTGCATGGCTTAGAATAATTACATATAGCACTAGCGCAGTTGTTGTGCATTCCATGTGCGCGGGATGATGTGTCCATCCAGGGTGCGCAATTTGTATGCCCCTTTTCCTAGCACTTCGTGAACCAAGTATGGGCCTTCCCATTTGGGTGCTAGTTTTCCTAGGCGTTCAGCGTTTGAAGCTTCGTTGTCTCGGAAGGCGTATTCTCCTGGAGTGAAGGTACAAATGCGGACTCTCGCATTGTAGTACCTTTCCAGTTGTGTCTTGTACTTTGCTTCTTTAATACGCGCAATCTCGCGTCTTTCTTCCAGTAAATCCAAATCGAGACAGCGCTCTGCTTCATTATCAACCGTGTTGACTGCTGTCAAGCGTGGTGAGGGGAGTCCAACTTCCGCCGGGATAACTGCCTCCAAGCCGTATACTAGGCTAAAAGGAGTTTCGCCGGTGCTTGTCTTCAGCATGGTTCGATGAGCCCACGGGATGCTTGGGAGCTCATCTACCCAGCCTCTTCTCTTTGTGCCCAGTCGGGCTTTTATCCCCTCGACGATACTTTTGTTAACACTTTCCACTTGACCATTGCCCTGAGGATGCGCAACGGAGGAAAAGGTATGCTCAATCTTCATTTCCTTCATCCAATTTTGAAGATCCTCAGAAGCAAAATTCGTACCGTTGTCTGTGACGATTTTGAGTGGAAGACCAAATCTGCAAATGATGTGCTCCCAAATAAACTTGCGCACCATCATTGCAGTGGTTGAGGCGAGAGCCTTGGCCTCCACCCACTTAGTAAAATAATCAACGGCCACGATTATGAACTTCACGGCTCCCGGAGCATCAGGGAAAGGTCCCACCATATCAATTCCCCACTGCTGAAAAAGCCAAGCAGTGGATACAGGGATCAGATCGTTCTTTGGGCGCATGGTTTTTGGAGAGTGTCGCTGATAGGAGTCGCATTTGCGCAGCTCCTTCAGGGCGTCGACATGCATCCCTGGCCAATAATATCCAGCGTTCATAATCTTCGCGACAACCATGCGCGGTCTTGCATGGATGCCACAGATCCCTTCGTGAATCTCTCTGATCAAGTAATTCGCATCCTGGGGGTCCACACAGCGCAATAAGGGCCCTAAGAAGGACTTTCGGTATAGAATACCACTATTTATCTCATAATGCAGGGCCTCGTTTTGAATCTTCCTTGCCTCTGCTTTGCTCTCTGGGAGTATTCCTTCTTGCAGATATTGAATTATAGGGGTCATCCAAGATGGCTGCCCTATTTCAATCACATTTACCTGGCGCAGCAGGACTGATGGATTTTTTAGTACTTCAATCCTTACATCTTTGGCGAGATGTTGAAAGGAAGTTGAAGCGAGCTTGCTCAAGGCGTCTGCTGGTTTGTTTTCGGAACGATTGATGTGAACTACCTTGTATGACTTGAATTGCTGAAGCAATTCTTTCGCCTGATCCAGATATAAGGCCATGACTTCGCCTTTTGCATCGTAGATTCCGTTGATTTGACTGGCGATCAAAAGCGAGTCGACATGTGCTTGTAGATTTTGAGCCCCCATTTTTATGGCGAGACGTAAGCCTGCCAGGAATGCCTCATATTCCGCCTCATTGTTGGTGTTCTTGAAGTCCAACTTGATGGCATATGTAAATTCATGCTTCTCGGGGCTCACAAGGCGCAACCCTGCTCCTGCGCCGTCCTCATTTGATGCCCCATCAGTGTATAGCAACCACAACTCATTAGACGTGTCTTTTATGGGAGTCTCAACAATCTCGCAATCTTTGATTTTTTCCACTGGAACTTCTGTGACGAAATCCGCCAAGACTTGACCCTTGATGGCTGGGCGCGGCCTATACAAGATGTTGTGGCCCCCCAATTCGATTGCCCATTTTGCTAACCGCCCAGACGTCTCTGGTTTTTGCAATATTGTTCCGATGTGAAAGTTGGTAAGTACTGTGATTACGTGCCCCGTAAAGTATCTGCGCAACCTTCTAGAAGCATGACGTAATGCAAGTACCAACTTTTCCATTGTTGAATATCTCGTTTCTGGGTCGGTGAGCACCCTGCTGACGTAATAAATTGGAGTTTGGACTCCATTTCTCTCCACCAGTAATACCGATCCAACTGCCTTGTCCGATGATGACAAGTACAAGATGAGCGGTTCCTTTTAGAACGGTGCAGTCAGGGTAGGGAGCTCGATCAAACACTCCTTCATTTGCTGAAAAGCAACCTCTGCTTCAGGCGTCCACTTGAATTCTTGCTTCTTCACACAATTGCACAGAGTGCTGATAAAAGGATATGACTTCACGGCGTGGTTTGACAGAAAACGGTTAAGCGCGGCTAGGCGGCCGGCCAACCTTTGCATCTCCTTGATTGTTCGTGGTGATGGCATTCGTTCTATTGCCTGGACCTTTTCCGGATTGACTCTAAATCCGCCATTAGTGACCACGAAGCCCAAGAATTTTCCTTCCTCCATGCCAAAGGAGCATTTGACTGGATTCAATTTCATATTCACGCTTCTCAATGAGTTGAATGTTTTTTCGATATCTTTCAACATTTGGTCCTCTTCAGGGCTTTTGACCACCAGATCATCGATATAAACCTCGATATGCTTCCCAATATCTCCCGCGAAGGTCTTATCCATCAGGCGCTGGTATGTGGCGCCAGCATTTTTGAGGCCGAATGTCATCTTTGTATAACAGAAGATCCCGAGATCGGTCCGAAAAGCTGTCTTGTCTTCGTCCTCGAGCTTCATTTGAACCTGATGGTACCCCTTGTAACAATCTAAGAAGCATTTCCATCTGTATGGTGCGAGAGAGTCTATCTTTTTGTCGATCTCGGGCAAATAGTAGCAATCTTTTGGGCATGCCTTGTTGAGATCGGTATAATCAACGCACATTCTCCATCCTCCACTAGACTTCTCCACCATCACTGGGTTCGCGACCCAACTTTGATAACGCACTTCTCGCAAGATTCCTGCCTTTAGCAGCTCACATACCTGCTCGTTCATCGCTTTAGTCTTATCCGCCCCTAAGCTGCGTCTTTTTTGCACTTTTGGTTCGACAGAGGGATAAGTATTCAGACAATGCTCGGTAATGTCACGCGGGACACCGGTCATGTCGGCCGGAGTCCAGGCGAAGATATCCATATTCTTGAACAGGAGTTGCTTAAGATGCTTTCTGATGTTTGGTGAGATTGCGTGGCCTATCGTCACCGTTTTCTCCGGGTACTTGCGGTTTAACACCCATTTATCTGGCTCGGTTGTTGAAACCTTCGCCGCTTTTGTTGGGCGCATATCTTCTGTCGACATTACTTCTTTCTTGGCATAGATAATTGCCACCCCTGTCTCAGTTGGAAACCCTATCGCTGAGTGGGGCGTGGAAGTTATCATGTTCAGTTCGCCTTGCGTTTCTCTCCCAATCAACACATCATGCCTCGATTTGACAGGCATCACCATGAAGTTTACATTCGTTGTTCTTGTATGTTTCCCGTCTGATAGCGTGACGGGGAAACTGATTTGGCCAAGTGGGAAAACCATCTCGTTGCAAAATCCTGACAGGGGGTAATCAACCGGCTCGAGTCTCGCTTTGTCTTCATCGTCAAATTGATTAAAGCATTGCTCATAGATGATATCGGCTGTACTTCCCGGGTTAATGAAGACGTACTCAGTTTCATAATCGCCGATAATACCGGTGATGATGATGGGTCGCGTGCCGCGAGGACCCCCGCGCACCACCGGGAAAATGACGTGTTGCTCTTGCCGTGTCAGCTCGTAGGGTCGCTTGCCGTTATCTCTCGTGCTATATCTTGGCCCGTTGACCATGTGCGTTTCCAAACGTCTAACTTTTTTCTCTCTTCCATCGTCGTTGCGCTGGATGTGACGTGTCTCTTTGCGCACATTCTTTACCAGATGGCCTAGTTTTCCGCTTTTCAGCGCTTTCTCGATCTCTTTACGTAAGCTGATACAATCATCTGTAAGATGACCTCTATCCTTGTGAAAATCACAATACAGGTTCGGGTCTTGGCCCTTCTTATTCGTCATAGCCTTGGAGCCTTAAAGTCGTGATTCTCCGTCATTAACACCTCTTTTGGTGTCTTCGTGAGCGGAGTCCAATGCTTTTCTCGGTTATCATCCCTGACTGCTTTTCGATACCCGATTCTATCAATTGTTTCGCGCGCATCTTCTCTATAGCGCGGCCTCTCTTCATGGCCCCTTGATCTTCCGGATTTCCAATCATTACTTTTGTGCTTGTTGCGCTTGTTGTTATCGCGCGAATTTCCCTTGGAAAATCGATCTTCAATATAAGAGTTGTTGTTACCGGCCAATGACTCTTCAGTTTGCGCGACTATTTTCGCGGCTTCCATGAGCTTATCCCATTCTTTGGGCATTCCATCTTTCCCAGTGATAGTTTTGATGAGACTATCACAGCGAATGGCTTTCTTGAAGTGGCAGCGCATGAGTTGTTCACTTACGCCACCAATTTCTAAACACTCCTTGTTGAAGCGAGTGATGAAATCTTCTAGACCCTCGTTCTCTCTGCGCCAGATGTTCGCTACCTCAGCTGTATCGCGCTGGTAACGTCTCTGCTGGCTGAAATGATTCACAAACTGTGTCCTGAAATCAACCCATGACTTGATCTTTCCCGGAGGGAGGCTGTCGAACCAAACGCGAGCAGCCCCTGTAAGAGTTTGAATAAACAGATGGCACCACATGGGCATATTCCATCCTCCCATGCAACCAACGCTTGTGAAAACTCTGACGTGATCATCAGGATCAGTCAATCCATTAAACTTTCCAACTGTCGGAGGTAATTTATCTCTTGATAGCGGCGCCAGCGCGATCCTTGGAATGAACTTTGAATGTTCTGCAGCTTCAGCTGGTCGATAGGCGAGGCGAAAGTCTCGCTCTGCCTCTTCAGTGTACCCTACGTGTTGTCTTGGTTTGTAGTATTCATGGTTCCTTTGCAAACGATTGAAGACTGACGAACCCTCATCATCTTGCCAAGTTGGGTCGTCTGGATCTGTGTCATTCCATTCGTTATTTATATTATGCGGCGTGAGCCGGCTATGAACTGGACCTCTTTGGATATTTGACGGGTGGTCATAATAGCTTTCTGTCTCTCCCCATGTGTCGCGCGTGTCATGCACGCTTAGCCTTCTCGTAGGGGGAGGTCTGTTAGCTCTTCCTTGGATGTTTTGCTACGAGGGTATCTGGCACGCACCCTGACTTTGTCCCTGGGTGTAACCAAGGACGGTTCTGCCGTTAAGACTGCTTGTTGTGCGCTCAAAGATTGATACGCCTCATTAATGGTGGCAATTTGCTTGGCGTACCACGAGGCTAGAGTTTCGCCCTCTGGTAGCCCTAATAGCGCTGAAATGTTCTGAGGTGGAGCTGGGTTTGAAGGTCCAGCGCCATTGTTTCCTGGGGTTACCGTCTGAGTGATGCGAGTGATGCTGCCAGGGGGTCCCCCGGTGTTGTTTACTTCGATTTCACCGATTTCTTCTATAGGTTGGGCTTGGACGTTTTGAATGTCCTCCCCCAACACTGCGTTAGAGTTTGCTCCAAACCAAACTCAGGGATGATTCCTTGACCAGCCATGATCGAAGGACAAAACAACGAGAACTCAAAAAAAAGAAGATGAAAGTGATTTGTAGAAAACCGGTGGGCGCCAATGAAGAAACACTGAACTAATTATGGGATTAATCAGTTTGGTTTATGCTTCTATCATAGTGGTTAATCTTCTTATGACTTTCTGAGCTTCTTAATGATCTCCTAATCCTGCAAAACAGAACACCGTTACTCGTTAAGAGGGGAATATGGGGGTTTCCCTCTTAACCGGGCTCCGGCGTGAGAATAAGCGACCGTTTTGAGGAGATAAGTGTGTATTAAGAGTGAGAGTAGAGGGAGTAGAATGTTTAACCTATGGACTAAGGTCTCTGTTTATAGCCGAAGAGGTGTAGAGGATGTGGGCCGATGGGCCTTGGGCCGGAAGGCGACAACGTAGCGGATATGCTCCTTGTCTCACTGGTGTCGACCGTTAGTGGCTTCTGGAAGCTTTCCGGTGCTGGCGCACCATGATTGGAGCCACTTGTCACTGTTGTCGGCCTCGTTGTCCCTCTGCCATCAACAGATAAGTGGAGATCGTGGGACAGGTGTCTCTGCCCTGTGATTGGTGCCACGTAGGCGTCCTTAAGTACTTTCTGTCTCCTGCATGTGATGCGTATTCTAGTGTTATATTTATTAGGTGTATATTTTAAGCCCCTTTAACACTTTTTAGTCAAGTTTTAAATTTATAAAACACGATATTTACTAACACTAGACACACATATGGGCAAGTGCACCCATCGTGAGCGTAGTATAGTGTTGGTAAGATACCGAGGTCGTCCAAGGACACAAGAGCTTTTAGTACCGGTTTATCCTCAACGTCTAATCAAATCAAAAAGTTTAGAAAAATGTTTTAAACTAAGAAAAATAAAAACTAACTAAAATGCTGAAAAAAAAAACAGATAGACAAGATGAATCACTTGGTTCCGACTCGTATCTAGTGTAACCTTTGATTATTTCCGCACTTTTGCACTATTTTAAGAGATTATCTTAGTTATTTTAGTAGGCCCCTCTTTTGAAGGTGACGTTACCCTCACCCCAGTAGTTTGAGTCAGCAAGGATACAATCCTAAAAGGGTGGATTATTGTAAGATAATTAATTAAGTTATTAATGCAAATTATGGTAGGCCCCTCTTTTGGAGGTGACGTTACCCTCGACTAAGTAGTCTGAGTCAGCAGGGATACAGTCCTAAATAGCCGGGTTATAGTATTAATAGTAGTTAACTTATGAGGGGATCAAAGAGTTTGGACCCCCGCCATCCAATACCGCTAAGTATTGAAGGAGGTCCTACTAAATTTGACCCAGGTCCATTGCAGGACCTCTAAACGCTGAACAATGGCAAGACCTTTACCAAACCGTTCCCTTAACCCCCGACCAGGTAGCCAACATACCTCCATATAGACCCTGGAGATATGAATGGTGAAAATCTTTTATTTTATATAGACAGTAAAATAATTTCAAGACACCACGGACAAACGATAAAGAAAGATCACCTTCAACATAAGCAACTAGTTATTAAAGTCATTAATACGAAACCAAATAAAAAGTGCGAAAATATTAGAAATAAAAAGTGATGTAAGTGACTTAGGCAAACATGGCCTTGATTGTCAAGAACTCTTACGATCAATCTTGGATCCCGAGACGACTCACACACTCTACAATGGACAATGGATGATGGTGGTGGATGATGGTGTTATGGTGGTGGTGGGTGGTGGGTGAAGTGTGAGAGAGGTGGTGTGCCAAGGGATGGTTTGAGCTTGAGCCAAGCACTTCTATTTATAGGCTGAACAGAAGCTCGGGCACGGCCCCGTGTCCACATCCTTCTCTTTCTTCATTTAATGCAGCTTTGTCTTCTTAGTTGACCACGCCCCCGTGTCCGCTGAGGACGACCCCGTGTGCAGAAGAATCTTTGTACTATGAAGATTTTCCTAGATTGTGCGAATCTTATAGTTGACCACGGCCCCGTGTCCGCTGAGCACGGCCCCGTGGTGGGCAATAGAAGCTTCTACCACTTTGTCTTTTCTGCTGACACTTGGGCACGCCCCCGTGCTGGCTGAGCACGGGGCGTGTTCAGGCTTCTGATTTCTTGTTTTGCTTGGGAAGATGCTGTCGTGGGGTTGGGCATGTCACGTCTTGTTCCTTTTCTTGTATTTATGTTAGATTTTGATGTCTTTTTGCTTCTTTTGTTAATTTGAGCTCATTTAATCCTGAAAATACAAAAGGAAGACAAAAGCACACTTTTTCCAACATTAGTACTAAAAAAGGGTTAGTTTTATGCCTCATTTGATGAAATTTATATGTTACATTTTGAACACATCAGCATGTCAGACGATCGTGGAGCACGATTGAGCAGGACCAGAAGGACGCCGATTGGCCCTTTCATTCTGCCACTTGTACCTTGTGTACTATACGGAACAGCCTTGCGCTGTAGTCATGCTTGATTCTTGCTGAACACGTAACTACCCCGCGCAGGGCATGGGTTGCTGAACGTTCTTTCAGAATGCTAAGTGTTGAAAGTGGAGCTTCCTATTGCTCAGACCTCGTGCCGGATCAAAGAATGGCGAAGCAGCCCCCGCGAGGTTGGCAATAAGCAATGTTTTGAATAAGGAGTATGGTCCTTCGCGCGACCTGAATAAAGGTTTGCGCGGCTTTTTTGGGACCATACCCCTTCAGATGGGGCATGGAAGAATGGCGTGGTGTGATACGTAGCATACTCTTTTATATATATATAAATAAAACAATTATGTTAAATTAAAAATAAAACATATACAACCAATCACCATCACCCACGTCGTTATCATGATATCATCAACTCCACCACACCAGTGGAAAAAACCTCGCCCCCTCCCCCATGCCATCAACAACTTTGAGCTCCGGATGTTCTTAAGGAAAAAATTAATCGACATGTATTAGATTAAAGTTTAGGTAAAGAGGATTTAGTTACATGGGTGAAATATTTAAAGTTTAGGTAAGGAGGGTTTAGTTACATAGGTGAAATATTATGAGATTAAAAAATGCACCTTGTAACATGTTGGATGAAAAAATTATGATTTGTTTATACATAGAGTTTATTAAATGAATGGTAATTATGTTTAATTTTTTCAATTGAATCTTTCTCTTTAATTAATAGATTATTTCCTAAACTTAGCTAAAAATAAGTATTTAAATTATATCCACATAAATTTTAGTGATTAATGAGTTTATATGAAATCGAGATTTTCGATTAGGACCCAAATTTTTTATCTCGCACAGGGCCAAAATTTTTCTTATAATTTTCGGAGACGACCCTGCTCAAAACTACCCGATGAACCCAATTCAACCAACCAATCATCGAGTGACATTTCATTGCAACCTATAAGTACCCCAATGACCCTATTCAATTGCGATGGTGTTCCCAATTTACCCGATAAACACGTAACCAAATTCCAAACCCTTTCCAACGACGATTGTCCAAAAAGCTTGTGCCTTAGAGCTTGCTCGAATTTAGCTCCGAAAAAGCTCGCTTGATGTGGCTCAGTTTGAAAGTGGGTCGGGCCGGCTCGGATAGAAAGTGAGTCTATCTTGGCTCGGCTCGTAACGAGCCTGGTTGGCTCGGTTTGGCTCACATACCAGCCCGGCTCGGCTTTGCTCGGATTATTTTACTTTTAATATACTTTAATTTTATATACATTATAATATATCACAAAAACTTATTACTATTTACATGTGATTAGGAGTGTACTTTGATATCTATACCACATTTAAAGGTTGAATATCATGCTAATAATCTTATATTGTATTTCGTTGAAATTAAGAACAAATTTTGTGTTGTTAAACTTTATTTTGGTTTGTAATGTATTAGGTTAAGCTTATTTTGGATATATTCTTTTTAGTTATTGAATAATATTTTAGACTACTGAATTTTGAGAGTCATGAATTAAATTTTCTTTTCAAAATCGAGTCAAACCAAGTCGAGCCGAGCCAGCTCGGTTTAAAACCAAGCCGAGACCGAGCCTAGATTTCCAGTTCGGTTTCAAATCCGAGCCAGCTCGATTTATAATCGACCCAGGCCAGAGTTTTACCCTAACTCAGCTCTATTCGGCTTGTGAACTGTCGTATTTCCAACGCTCTTCTATAGGTTCTCAAACCAAAATCTTTTCCCGAATACCCAATCTGAATGGTTTAGTGTGACATCTGTGCCTCCACGACCATCAAACAAATAGCAAATTAATGAAATATTGTGTTTCATACTTGTGATTTGTATAAATATGTTTATCATTTGCACATATCAATTCTCGTTCGATTTCGAGCTCTAAATCGCTTTCTGGAAAGTTATACGCAAACTGATGCGTAAACGTAATCGGTTTAACACGAAAACACTCCGGGACAGTGAAATAGGCTTAACATACCTTAAATAACCTTAACATAACTTAGAAATAAGTTTTGGAATGTTTGGTGTGTCGAAATCAAGTTTATTCGCTTACATGGACTAATTTCGACAAACTACGAAAGTATGCTAATTCGTACTGTAACGAACATTGCGGAACTTGATCATAAGTTAAACATGCCCTAAAATAAACTTATTTGATCAACAGGGACTAAAAGAGTCAAAAAGTGCATTAGTTTGCATTTTCGCGCATATCTTACGTTCTGAATATATCCGGACATCCAAAAAATTATGTAATCATTAAAATATTCTATTTTAGTGATTGGAATGCAAAAATTCCATTCTTCGTGTAATTTGGATCGTTTTTGTGTCCGTTCGAGTTTTCGTCGTAATTAACCGAACAACGCAACCGTACGACCAAACGAACCGACATCCGAGATGTTTTTGAGCATATTTCATGTTCCCTATGCTTAAACTTCATTTTTGAGCCTTGAAAATGGGTTAACGGGGTTTAAACGCGTCAAAAATGGCCTAAATGAGTTGCAGGGACCAAAATTGACAATTTTCAAAAGTTTCTGGATCTGGCATATGATGGTGTCACGCCACCACTATATGTTTTTGCCGTGGCACAACGCCACGGTCTTATCTGGGCAGAAAAATCCATTTTCAGCAACTCTCAGCAATTTTCAGCAAACGACTTGAAGTTCAGGGCCCTTTTTGTAACATTTGCAATACCGTTTGATGGTTTTGGGACACCCTTAGTATTCCAAAACAATGTGCCTTATGTGTAAGGTCCAGATCGAAGCTCAATTATCGAGGAACGATCCTAACGGTTTTGAGAAATCTATAAATACCCACCATCTTCATCACCTTCATTCACACATTTGTTCTCATTTTGCTCTAAGTTGAAGCTCTCAAGCTCCATACCTAAGTAATTTGAGTTCAAATCTTCAAGGCTTGGACCTTTTGTAAGTATTCTTTCGTCTTTCATGCGTTTTTAAGCACGAAAGTCAAACCGTGTTTGACTTTCTGCTTTGACCAGTCTTTGGTCAACACGAAGTTCGTTTAAACTTTGCAACGTGAACCTAATCACGATGGTTATAGTCCCTTGTGACTATACCTACTGATTACCACGTTGATTAGGTATAGTGACGAGTCATAGTTTCGGTCAAAATGCGTATTCAAGCGTATTTTGCAACCAAACTATTCTTAGGTATCAAAACCGTTTGTTTTGATATCAAACTTGTTTTCTAACTTCCTTAAACATGTTTTAACATGTTTAGCTCATCACTTTTAGTTTAGTGCTTATATAGGGTCGTAAGATAAGCGGTCTAAACAACCGCTTAGACTTTCGAACCCGACCCGTTTGGTCGATCATTAGGATCCGACAAAACATGTTTTGTGACTATAGTTGTATAGGGAATAACTTTCCGAGTTTATACCTTATGGTCACTTCGTTTAGTTAGTTGAATGATAGGTAGTTTATATGCCTTAGGAAAATGACTAAAATGCCCTTTTTACGCAAAAATTCATTTTAAGCATATGTAACCTAAATTTTTATATCTAAATTGATTATGTAACATTATAAGACATGTTAAGGCATATAATACTTGTCATAGGACTAGTTAGGCGGTCCGAACGCGTTTTACGCGAACGACGCGTTAAAGTAGCATAAGCTACCTAAACGAGTCGTGATGGGTCGTAAACACTTAGGTTAGGTTTAGATTTAGTATGTAGGCTTTGTTAAACCATGTCATATGAGTTCCAATACTCATTTGGTTTACGAAACCTCATCCTATCCGATCTTCCGATTTAGGTCCGGTTTATTTACATAGTTACTTATATTAGGTGCCGATTGATTTCCGTGATCCCTCTAGCTTTGCTTGGTTGTCATTCAAGACTTCTAAGCATTCTCAAGTGAGTACATAGTTCCCCTATTTTACTGTTTTCGATTGTTTTGGGGTGATTCATATGTGTTAAATGATTTCGATGGTTTTTAACGATGGTTTCGAAAATGATTAAAATGGTTTACATCAAATTAATAACGATTTCGATAAAGTGAACAAACTTGTTGGTTGTAGTTACATAACGAATAACATTCATTAGTTTTGGCCGAACCGACCAGTATTAGGTTATGGTACCATAGGATCTGACAAATCCCGTTATCAGACTGCACCCATGGTTATGTGTGGGTTAGGTGGGTAACGACTGAATCTGTGATTGTTAACTTACCATTTGGTGGTTTGTTAATGCGAGAAGCGAGATAGTCAAGTTGCGAAGGTTTGGATGTTATTAGCGAGACGACCAAAAGTAGATTTCACAATTAAAACGAGAATGATTTAAACGACTAAGGAGATTTTAACAAGTTAAACGATTTGGATAAACGATTGGTTTTTTGTTAGTGTTTAGATAACGAGACGGGTATAATGTGATGAAAACATGGTAGATACGCCGCTGGTACTTCTTATATATAAGTGTTTTCATCATATTATATACCGTGGCGTTATTTAGTTCACTTGGGTAAACGATTTTGAAACGATGTCACACAACGATGTTTTCTAAATAATATAAACCATACGAGTTTTATTAACGAGTTTTTACGAGATATTTTACAATTTGGTTTTCTTAAATAAATGTTTTAGGTTAAGAATCATGGCTACAACTATAGTAAAAAAAATAAACTTATTTGATCAACAGGGACTAAAAGAGTCAAAAAGTGCATTAGTTTGCATTTTCGCGCATATCTTACGTTCTGAATATATCCGGACATCCAAAAAATTATGTAATCATTAAAATATTCTATTTTAGTGATTGGAATGCAAAATTTCCATTCTTCGTGTAATTTGGATCGTTTTTGCGTCCGTTCGAGTTTTCGTCGTAATTAACCGAACAACGCAACCGTATGACCAAACGAACCGACAACCGAGATGTTTTTGAGCATATTTCATGTTCCCTATGCTTAAACTTCATTTTTGAGCCTTGAAAATGGGTTAACGGGGTTTAAACGCGTCAAAAATGGCCTAAATGAATTGCAGGGACCAAAATTGACAATTTTCAAAAGTTTCTGGATCTTGCATATGATGGCGTCACGCCACCACTATATGGTTTGGCCGTGGCACAACGCCACGGTCTTATCTGGGCAGAAAAATCCATTTTCAGCAACTCTCAGTAATTTTCAGCAAACGACTTGAAATTCAGGGCCCTTTTTGTAACATTTGCAATACCGTTTGATGGTTTTGGGACACCCTTAGTATTCCAAAACCATGTGCCTTATGTGTAAGGTCCAGATCGAAGCTCAATTATCGAGGAACGATCCTAACGGTTTTGAGAAATCTATAAATACCCACCATCTTCATCACCTTCATTCACACATTTGTTCTCATTTTGCTCTAAGTTGAAGCTCTCAAGCTCCATACCTAAGTAATTTGAGTTCAAATCTTCAAGGCTTGGACCTTTTGTAAGTATTCTTTCGTCTTTCATGCGTTTTTAAGCACGAAAGTCAAACCGTGTTTGACTTTCTGCTTTGACCAGTCTTTGGTCAACACGAAGTTCGTTTAAACTTTGCAACGTGAACCTAATCACGATGGTTATAGTCCCTTGTGACTATACCTACTGATTACCACGTTGATTAGGTATAGTGACGAGTCATAGTTTCGGTCAAAATGCGTATTCAAGCGTATTTTGCAACCAAACTATTCTTAGGTATCAAAACCGTTTGTTTTGATATCAAACTTGTTTTCTAACTTCCTTAAACATGTTTTAACATGTTTAGCTCATCACTTTTAGTTTAGTGCTTATATAGGGTCGTAAGATAAGCGGTCTAAACAACCGCTTAGACTTTCGAACCCGACCCGTTTGGTCGATCATTAGGATCCGACAAAACATGTTTTGTGACTATAGTTGTATAGGGAATAACTTTCCGAGTTTATACCTTATGGTCACTTCGTTTAGTTAGTTGAATGATAGGTAGTTTATATGCCTTAGGAAAATGACTAAAATGCCCTTTTTACGCAAAAATTCATTTTAAGCATATGTAACCTAAATTTTTATATCTAAATTGATTATGTAACATTATAAGACATGTTAAGGCATATAATACTTGTCATAGGACTAGTTAGGCGGTCCGAACGCGTTTTACGCGAACGACGCGTTAAAGTAGCATAAGCTACCTAAACGAGTCGTGATGGGTCGTAAACACTTAGGTTAGGTTTAGATTTAGTATGTAGGCTTTGTTAAACCATGTCATATGAGTTCCAATACTCATTTGGTTTACGAAACCTCATCCTATCCGATCTTCCGATTTAGGTCCGGTTTATTTACATAGTTACTTATATTAGGTGCCGATTGATTTCCGTGATCCCTCTAGCTTTGCTTGGTTGTCATTCAAGACTTCTAAGCATTCTCAAGTGAGTACATAGTTCCCCTATTTTACTGTTTTCGATTGTTTTGGGGTGATTCATATGTGTTAAATGATTTCGATGGTTTTTAACGATGGTTTCGAAAATGATTAAAATGGTTTACATCAAATTAATAACGATTTCGATAAAGTGAACAAACTTGTTGGTTGTAGTTACATAACGAATAACATTCATTAGTTTTGGCCGAACCGACCAGTATTAGGTTATGGTACCATAGGATCTGACAAATCCCGTTATCAGACTGCACCCATGGTTATGTGTGGGTTAGGTGGGTAACGACTGAATCTGTGATTGTTAACTTACCATTTGGTGGTTTGTTAATGCGAGAAGCGAGATAGTCGAGTTGCGAAGGTTTGGATGTTATTAGCGAGACGACCAAAAGTAGATTTCACAATTAAAACGAGAATGACTTAAACGACTAAGGAGATTTTAACAAGTTAAACGATTTGGGTAAACGATTGGTTTTTGGTTAGTGTTTAGATAACGAGACGGGTATAATGTGATGAAAACATGGTAGATACGCCGCTGGTACTTCTTATATATAAGTGTTTTCATCATATTATATACCGTGGCGTTATTTAGTTCACTTGGGTAAACGATTTTGAAACGATGTCACACAACGATGTTTTCTAAATAATATAAACCATACGAGTTTTATTAACGAGTTTTTACGAGATATTTTACAATTTGGTTTTCTTAAATAAATGTTTTGGGTTAAGAATCATGGCTACAACTATAGTCAAAAAAATAAACTTATTTGATCAACAGGGACTAAAAGAGTCAAAAAGTGCATTAGTTTGCATTTTCGCGCATATCTTACGTTCTGAATATATCCGGACATCCAAAAAATTGTGTAATCATTAAAATATTCTATTTTAGTGATTGGAATGCAAAAATTCCATTCTTCGTGTAATTTGGATCGTTTTTGCGTCCGTTCGAGTTTTCGTCGTAATTAACCGAACAACGCAACCGTACGACCAAACGAACCGACATCCGAGATGTTTTTGAGCATATTTCATGTTCCCTATGCTTAAACCTCATTTTTGAGCCTTGAAAATGGGTTAACGGGGTTTAAATGCGTCAAAAATGGCCTAAATGAGTTGCAGGGACCAAAATTGACAAATTTTGAAAGTTTCTGGATCTGGCATATGATGGCGTCATGCCACCACTATATGGTTTTGCCGTGGCGCAACGCCACGGTCTTATCTGGGCAGAAAAATCCATTTTCAGCAACTCTCAGCAATTTTCAGCAAACGACTTGAAGTTCAGGGCCCTTTTTGTAACATTTGCAATACCGTTTGATGGTTTTGGGACACCCCTAGTATTCCAAAACCATATGCCTTATGTGTAAGGTCCCGATCGAAGCTCAATTATCGAGGAACGATCCTAACGGTTTTGAGAAATCTATAAATACCCACCATCTTCATCACCTTCATTCACACATTTGTTCTCATTTTGCTCTAAGTTGAAGCTCTCAAGCTCCATACCTAAGTAATTTGAGTTCAAATATTCAAGGCTTGGACCTTTTGTAAGTATTCTTTCGTCTTTCATGCGTTTTTAAGCACGAAAGTCAAACCGTGTTTGACTTTCTGCTTTGACCAGTCTTTGGTCAACACGAAGTTCGTTTAAACTTCGCAACGTGAGCCTAATCACGATGGTTATAGTCCCTTGTGACTATACCTACTGATTACCACGTTGATTAGGTATAGTGACGAGTCATAGTTTCGGTCAAAATGCGTATTCAAGCGTATTTTGCAACCAAACTATTCTTAGGTATCAAAACCGTTTGTTTTGATATCAAACTTGTTTTCTAACTTCCTTAAACATGTTTTAACATGTTTAGCTCGTCACTTTTAGTTTAGTGCTTATATAGGGTCGTAAGATAAGCGGTCTAAACAACCGCTTAGACTTTCGAACCCGACCCGTTTGGTCGATCATTAGGATCCGACCAAACATGTTTTGTGACTATAGTTGTATAGGGAATAACCTTCCAAGTTTATACCTTATGGTCACTTCGTTTAGTTAGTTGAATGATAGGTAGTTTATATGCCTTAGGAAAATGACCAAAATGCCCTTTTTACGCATAAATTCATTTTAAGCATATGCAACCTAAATTTTTATATCTAAACTGATTATGTAACATTATAAGACATGTTAAGGCATATAATACTTGTCATTGGACTAGTTAGGCGGTCCGAACGCGTTTTACGCGAACGACGCGTTAAAGTAGCATAAGCTACCTAAACGAGTCGTGATGGGTCGTAAACACTTAGGTTAGGTTTCCATTTAGTATGTAGGCTTTGTTAAACCATGTCATATGAGTTCCAATACTCATTTGGTTTACGAAACCTCATCCTATCCGATCTTCCGATTTTGGTCCGGTTTATTTACATAGTTACTTATATTAGGTGCCGATTGATTTCCGTGATCCCTCTAGCTTTGCTTGGTTGTTATTCAAGACTTCTAAGCATTCTCAAGTGAGTACATAGTTCCCCTATTTTACTGTTTTCGATTGTTTTGGGGTGATTCATATGTGTTAAATGATTTCGATGGTTTTTAACGATGGTTTCGAAAATGATTAAAATGGTTTATATCAAATTAATAACGATTTCGATAAAGTGAACAAACTTGTTGGTTGTAGTTACATAACGAATAACATTCATTAGTTTTGGCCGAACCGACCAGTATTAGGTTATGGTACCATAGGATCTGACAAATCCCGTTATCAGACTGCACCCATGGTTATGTGTGGGTTAGGTGGGTAACGACTGAATCTGTGATTGTTAACTTACCATTTGGTGGTTTGTTAATGCGAGAAGCGAGATAGTCGAGTTGCGAAGGTTTGGATGTTATTAGCGAGACGACCAAAAGTAGATTTCACAATTAAAACGAGAATGATTTAAACGACTAGGGAGATTTTAACAAGTTAAACGATTTGGGTAAACGATTGGTTTTTGGTTAGTGTTTAGATAACGAGACGGGTATAATGTGATGAAAACATGGTAGATACGCCGCTGGTACTTCTTATATATAAGTGTTTTCATCATATTATATACCGTGGCGTTATTTAGTTCACTTGGGTAAACGATTTTGAAACGATGTCACACAACGATGTTTTCTAAATAATATAAACCATACGAGTTTTATTAACGAGTTTTTACGAGATGTTTTACAATTTGGTTTTCTTAAATAAATGTTTTGGGTTAAGAATCATGGCTACAAGATTTTATAAGTTATAACCATCTTGATTTGAGTTGGTTAACCTTGTTGCATTACTATACTTTTCAAAACAAGGTTTTTACTTTTGACTCTTGTAGTCTAATGAGGTATTGCAACATGTAAACTAGCTATGAATCCGACACTCTCATAAAATCTATATGCTCGCCAGCATTTCTTTGCTGACTTTGTTTTTACATATGTTTCAGGTGTTGTTGAATGATGTTGATTGCTAGGATGCATGCTCACATAGGACTGGACGAGACCTTAGTGACTTAATAACAATGATAGACTATGTTTAACTTGTTTGTTTAAGTTTTTCACACAATGTAAATGGTTAATCTTTAAATAAAACGAAACTTCAAATTCCCATGTGTCATGAAACAATGATTCTGTTACAACACTCCCATACGATTCCGCCGCGATTTGTTGTTTTACGCAGTCGGGGTGTGACATTTAGTACAGTGATCCAAATTTACCAATTTACCCAATCAAGATTCCCAAATACATGCTGTTTCCTAAACTACTTATATATGTAAGAAGTCTATTTATATGAAATGAAGCATGTTTTGATATATAAGCTATGATTATGATGAGTCAAAAATGACAAAATAAAGCATCCAGTTGCTTTTCATTATATCATTATTGGGTGCTGCAAAAAGATTGGATGTGAAAGATGCAAAGTAACATCTTTCTCACCCATCGATTACACCACCAACACACACATAGTCACATACACTATGTATATCTAAATCCCTATTCCTTCCTACCATATCAATCATAAATCATAAAGCAACCAAAACTCCACTCTAATAATAATTAGGCCTAAAAATGAATCAAATGTTCGGCGAACAATTTGTGAACGCGAAAAGTTTGTTTGTATTCGTTCGTTTATTAAACAAACGAACACGAACAAGAAATTTTATTTAGTTAAATGAACAAACATAAACAGAATCCACGTTCGTTCATTTATGTTTGTGAATGTTTGGGAAGGTGTTTGTTTGTATTCGATACTTCATTAGTGTTTTTTGTTTTTATATTTTATTTAAATACTTCAAAATTCCGACAAATAAAATATCCGATAAGTGTCGGTGGATTATATATTCTGTTCATGAACTTTTTTGTTTTTGTTTGTTTCATGAAAATTAATTTGTGCACATTTGTGTTCGTCAACGTCCGTTTTTATTAATTGCCTATAATTAACAAACAAACACAAATAAGTTCATTTTCTTAACAAACGAACACAAAATGTCGTTCTATAAGTGTTCATGAACATTTCGTGAAAACATTTATTTCTTAACAAACGAACACGATCTGTTCGTTCGGTTTGTTTGCATCACTAATTATAATGTTAATCTTCCAATATTCAACTCAAATTGCACCAAAACATAGATATTTCCATTTAAACAAAACCCTAAACAGGTTATGATTCGAATTCATTAGCAACACAGATATTTGTTTCTCTATTTCTTCTTTCTAAAATTCAAAAGTACAATAACAAGTAGAAAAAAAGGATCATGAAGATGAATTAAAACGTGGAGGAGGAGGAGGAAGTAACTGATGAGTAGGATGCACCTGATTATTATTATTATTACTCACAAACGGATGCTGTAACAGCTTCGCCGCCGTCCACCGCCGTGCCGGATCTCGTTGCAAACAACGCGAAACAAAATCTCGAAACTCCGGCGAGGCGGTCGCCGGAGCTTCCGGCGGTTTCGACATACAAATCGCACACATAAGACTCGCCCAATCACCTTGCCTACCAACAGCAAACGGAAACCGCCCTAAATAAAACTCCAATATACTCACACCAAAACTCCAAATATCTCCGGCGAAACCGTCGTATATTCCGTGATTCAGATCTGTATTTATCCGTTCAGGACTCATGTACGCAATCGTACCTACAGAGCTGTTACACGGATCCATCGTTTGCGCTAATATTCTCGAAACACCGAAATCGGCGATTTTCACTTGCTTTTTTGAATTAATTAACAGATTTGACGGTTTAATATCACGGTGAACGATTTTCCGGCGATGAAGGTAATAGATACCGGAGAGTATCTGTCGAGTTAGATCTGACAACGAAGTTTCGTCCGTGATGTGTGTACCTTCTAGAGAACCTTCATCCATGTATTCCAGCAGCACCTGGATCTCACCGGCGTGATCGAACATATCGTGACATTTAACGACGTTGAGGTTATCAACGTCACGGAGGATCTCGATTTCGGGGCAGATCTGACGGCGTACGGCGTCTTCGTGGTTGCCGTAGATGACTTTTAAGGCGAATAACCGGCCGGTAGGGATGTGGAGGACTTTGTAGACGGTTCCGCCGCTGCCTCTGCCGATTCGGTTGATCCGATCGAGTTCCGATAGGTTGAATTGTTGCTGTTTAGGGTTTGAGATGAGTTTGGAGTTAGTTGAGGTGGAAAGAGGGGCGGAGGACGGTGGGAGAGGTAGGGGAACGGCGAGATGAGGTTCGCGGTGAGGTAGTGGTAGAGTTAGTTCAGGACGACGGCGTTGGCGATTGTTGGTGGTGGTACGGTTAGTGGCGGTGGTGGTTGATGGTGGATGGAACGGTTTCATGATCAGGGAAACCCTAATTGAGTGCTTGTGTGTGTGTGTTGAGGTGTGGATGTATAGAAATGAAGAGGAAATTGGGATTTTTATGATTATTATTAGGAGGTTGAAAGGGGTTTGGAAATTGACTTCATCGTCGACGTATCAGTCCAAAAAACTGTAAGAGAGAGAAGCTGCTGAGAAAATAGGAGGAAGAAGATGAACAAGCAGTTCATATTTGTATTGCTACTTGTATGTATGATGAGCTCGGTATCAACCAGTATCGGTGGCGAAAATCTCTAAAAATGAGTTCATTACTGGTATTTGAGGGTAAAATCGGTAAAAACTTATACTAAAAACGTTGAAAGTCAGTACCGAATCGATACTAAATATGTTTGGGTTCGATAAATTCAGTACCGGTACCATTTGCTCATCCCTACTTGTAAATAGTCCTATGGTGGATTATATAAAAATGTTTAAAAGTCGTTACATATATATATATTGAGTAAATTACAAGTTTTGTCCTTTATGTTTGTCCCAAATTGCAGGCGCTGTCCTTTGTCTTTAAAATTGATGAGTTTTGTCCTTAATGTTTGCAAATCTTGCACGTTATGTCCTTTAGGTCAAACCCAGTTAATTTTTTTGGTTAAATCTGGTCATGTGCAAGGCACATGAGGGTAGCATTGTCATTTCACATCCTAATTTATAAATGATTTTTAGAAATCAAATAAAATACAGCCAATCACCTGCCGCCACCACCTTCCACCCTCACCTGCCGCCGACCACCACCAGCTTCCACCCTCACCGCTCCCAACCACCGCCAGTGCCACAAGCCACCACCGTCCCCACCTACCACCGTCACTGTCAACATCATCATCTGCCACCGCCCCCACAAAAAAACCCTAATTCAACTACTCAACATCATTAAACCCAACCACAATCAAACCCATATGCCCAATCATCAAATCCTCCATCTCCCAAAATTAAAAACCTAAATACCAAATCAAAACACCCCCAAAAATCCACACATACAGAAATTAATATCATCATCGCCTTCTCAGTTTCATCTTTCACCATCAAAATTATCAGTAAAAGAATTGCTATTAAAAAAAGCATAGCCACTCCCACTCCAAGTAGTCGTAGCTTAGCTGGCAGATCTTCTTATTCTTTTTTTCTTTGAAGGGTTGTTGATTTTGAGTGATAAAATCATCGGCTCAACATGATCGGATCAGATCCGATGATGATGTGGCATGAGAGGGGTAATAACCCAAAAAAGAAATCCAGTACCACAACAACCCGCCATCACCTAACACCACAGATACCTGCTTCCGGTGTGCCACCGTCGCCCGCCACACAAAGTGGCCAACTTGTTGTTAGAGAGAGAGAGAGAGAAAGAAAAGAGAGAGAGAGAGTGGCCAACCTGTCGCGTCACCACACCGGAAAGAGGAGATCATATCGGAACAAGATCTGAATCACCACCGTCGACGGTGACGATGGCGGTGGAAGTGGAGGTGGAGGAGATGACGATGGCGGTGAAAGAGGAGATCAGATCTGAATCACCACCTCCACCGTCGCCCCTAAAACAACCACACCACCTACATCCGCCGGATCCCCACCAGCTCCGTCACGCCGGATCACCACCATCACTGTCGCCATCTTAGTTTAGAGAGAGAGAGTGTTTAGTTTAGAGAGAGAGAGTGTGCATGAGTTAATTAAGAGAGAGAGATCATATTTTTATTTCATAAACTTTTAAATTTGACACAATAGTCCCTCTAACATAAATTGTTTTACACAATAGCCCTTGGATAATGAAATGACAAAAATACCCTTGGATAATCAAATTTAACCAAAAAAATCTAACTGGGTTTGACCTAAAGGACATAACGTGCAAGATTTGCAAACATTAAGGACAAAACTCATCAATTTTAAAGACAAAGGACAACGCCTGCAATTTGGGACAAACATAAAGGACAAAACTTGTAATTTACTCTATTTTTAATGATATAATGTTTTTCTAATAGTCGTATAAGAAAACCCACGACATTGAAAATTTATTATGTCATAGGTCATCAGCTTGATCGATGTCATTTTAGAGATAAACTTACGTGACGGATTTAGAAATTTCCGTTTAGACATAGATTATAAGCTATGGTTACTTTGGGCACATACTTATCGTGGCGGATTTATAAAGTTTTGTTTTGGACATTGATCAATGGCTTTTTTTCTTTTTTCACAGTTAGATAGTCACAATCGCTTAGTCGGTTTCAATTCGCTTTTAACTTCGATTGTGATCAACAGTACATTAGGCTATACTGACCTGCACAAAGTGAAAAATCAATAAACAGTTGAAATGATCAATATATGTAACACCTCGAAAATTCACGTCCTATAATGTGTTGACACGTGTCATATGTTTGAACGTGTGAAATAATGTTCTAGAAGGACTAAAGTTGACAATCATGGAAAGTATGTAAATATACGAGTTCTAAATGTCAACAGTGAATAAATGTATTGCACATTAGCCCTACATGATGCTCATACCTTCAAACGAATAAATCATGAATCATACGAAGCTAAAAGTGAGGGATTACAAACTACAGGGGTTAAATGTGTCAACATGTTAAAGATATACCTCTGAGTGATCTTTTAGCAAACCCGAAGCTTTGTAACGGTTAATTATGCTCACTAGAATGCACGATTAAAATTTCACCAAGTTTCGTTATCGTATGAGAAAGTTATGATAAAATTCGTGTATGAGGGGTTAAAAGCGTCAACGTTGAAATCTATGACTTTTCGGGTAGTCAAAAGTTAACCAAGGACTTAACAAAGTTGGTATAAGTCTTGAAGCCCTTAGAATTCAATTAAGAGGGCCCAAAGTGCAAGAAATAAAGGAAAAATCAAGTTTGGAAGTGCGGGGACCAAAACTGCAATTATTTGAAAATGTGCATGTGCTGATGTCTGCCTTGAGGACCTCAAAGCTGGGGACCTTGAGGTCCGTAAAGCAACCCCCAGCAACAGAAAATGGGCAGTAGCCTGTTATGTGCAATTGTGACCCCCTTGGCCGGTTTTTCTTGCATGTGAAGGACCCTTAGACTTCCCTAGGCACTAGTAACAAGTGTTGAATGATTGTGGTTGATCATAGACTTTGTTGTCATCAATTCATGGTGCCATGAACACTATAAAACCCACTGATATAATATATTATTTTAGGATTTTTAAAGATTTTTAATTAATTTTAGGCTGAGCATAACTCATAGTCGTAGGCTTAACTCGGTAATTGTCGGTTTTGCCCTTACGGGCCATAAAATGAGTTTTACACATCTAAACGACTCCAAACCTTTTGCTACTGATTAGTTATGATAAATAAATTATTTTAAGCCTTTTGGAAGTATAAAAATATCAAATTTAAGTATCGAACCCGGTAATGGCCTTTAATCGCCTAAATTAGCGTTTTTAACGCATGGTATGTTTTAAAATCATATTGGACATACCCGGGTTGATACCTACTGATATAAGAGGCAAATTATCATATTTCAACAGTAAGCAAAGGTTGATAAACTCAGACTTCAGTTTTGAGCTTTTCGGCTTATGTGAAATTACCAAAATACCCCTTCGGGGCCTAGTTTGGTTATAAATGATAAGTTTCACATACGTGCTTTAACCTACTGATATAAATTAGCAAATTGAGTATATTTGATGATTACATCAGACCTGTAACTCAGGTTGTCACTTAAACTCTTTTATAAACTTTAAAATGACCAAACTACCCCTACGGGGCATAGTTTGTGTTTAAATTAGTTTCGGGCATAACGAAAGACACCTTACTGATGTCACAACATATTTGAGACATAATTAACTTAGGAAACCTGTATATAGATCTCATGACTACCCGTCACGCTTATTACGCGCACGGTTCGGTTTATGTAACAAGTTTACATAAATTAGCCGAAACGGGTCAAACCTTATCAGTTTTATCTCAAAATCCAGAATGTGTATGAACGACCCATATTAAACAAGTCTCTGAACTTGTCGGGTCTAAATCACATCCTATCCGGTCTTCGCGTAATCATGCGTACGAACCGTATCTTCCTGTAAGACTAACCGGTCTAAGCTTAGGCTTAATTAAAGATCCGTTAGCATTCTAATTAATTATTTATACCATCGTTCCAGACTAGAGCTTTCCGGTAAATGGTACCTACGCTTACTTAAGTGAATACGACTGAGTTACTAATTTCTGATATTTAAGACAGGAGCTAGCTCAGGTAAATACTCTTAACTTAATTTCCCTATACGGGCTTGGGATACGGTACTATAAAAGTACCGCTTGGTCGGGTGTATGTAGTCATTTAAATCGGATTGTGATTGATGTACTTACATAACCTGTTTAATATGTATTATTTTATTATTATTTGGTGTATGGCCTTTGGGGGTTAATGACCATGTCCCGGATATCCTTGGCATCATTTTACGAGATGGCCACGACCTAAGCACGGGGTGTAGGCATACACCTGACAGATGCATTATGTAAAAACTGGTAATCCACTCGAAGGTATCATCCCTGTGGGCATTATACCGGAACTGGTAATCCACTTAGGGGATGATAGCCTGTGGGCATTATACCTGTGGCGTGTCAGTTAATCGAGTCCGGCCCTACAAACCGGCCCTGAATGGATGACAAATAAATAAAACTGTATACAAGATTATATACAAATAATTTTCCCAAGTTATAAAAGATTAATTTTGCCTCTGTGCATTTTAATCAAAGTGTCAAAAGGTTTTGTGCCTGGTGCATCTAAATCAATTTTCTTAAACTCCTTTCAAACGAGTCGGTTGAGTGTATTTACCAGTGAAAACTGACGTATTTTCCAAAAGGTTAAGTGACAGGTACAAAACGAAATTGGCTGGAAGCTCAGGGCGCTAATAAGAAATCTTGCAAGTTCTAGGCGCCTAAAGTCTGTTGAACAAATGATATGTTTTAAGATCCGCCTGTGGATCCTTTACTCTCCGTTGTAATATTGAATATTACTTTATATTCGGAAATGTAATGATAATTATCCTTTGCTTCCGCTGTGCATTATTATATTGTGTTGTTTGACTATTACGTTGCCAACCACCACGTCACGATACTCCCCCACCGGGCCCACCGGTGACACGTGGAAATCGGGGTGTGACAGGTTGGTATCAGAGCCAACACTGAGTGAATTAAACACTAGTCTTTTGTGTTTAATCTCAGTTACACAATTGCACATTCTTGAGTCTAGACAAGAACATAGGAAAAATCCAAATTTGTTTCATTTTACCTTATTTGGTTCCTTTGTTATTTTTCTGATTAGCCCTTGCATGGGCAAGTCAATTGCTATAGAAGTCCCGTTTAGGGCAACCATATACTTGTTAAATTTTAAAGGAACGATTATATGTAAAGTATCATTCCTATATTATAAGATCTACCATTATAATAAAATGGCAAAATTTAAAAAGGACAAAACCTAGCCATGTGTCACATTAAGACAGGGCCAAGATGGTAGTTCCATAATTAGATTCAGATCCTTGTTAACAGTTCAATTTAGGATTGCTCTGCGTTAATTATTAAAAAGAATCTTAAAGGTAAACCTAGCCTAAATGTCACGGCATACGAGGCCAAGATGGTAGAACCTATTCAAGAGATTCAAATCCTTATTAAACATATGAAAGCATAATAACATGCTCAACAAAATGTGATATGATAAAATCACATAAGTCATTTTGGGATATACTAAATTCCCTTAATTATATAATCATCCCGTATGGATGAAGTGCCCACGGGCTATAACTAACGTCCTCTGTGACTAAAGACAGTGGTAGCCTACAACTCCCTGTCAAGAAAAGGTAATGAACTTTGATTCAAACCTTGAAGCCTCGATTCTATAAAATCAAGGCCTATAAATTAAACTTGTCTAAGTGACTAGGCCATTTGTGCTATTATTAAAACCTTAATGCCTCGATCCTCTGAAATCATGGCTTATAAATTAAACTTGTCTACGCGACTAGGCCTTTTGTGCTATTATTAACTTATAATTTAGGAATATAATAAATATCCTGAATAATTATATATTTATCAAATTAACCAATATGTGTATTAAAAACATGGTTAATAAATCGTTCAAAAAGATAAAAACTGTTTAAACTTCCGTAAAAACCTTGTCCTTGTTTAATTTTTATGTAGAAATTAAAACTACATGGCTGGGTCGAAGGAAGGGAACAGTCACCCTCTGGAAAATCGCGATGATGAAAGGATTAATATAACCAGAGGAGAACTTCGTACATTGATTGACTCAGCTGTATCTAAAGCTGTGAAGGAGAAATTCCAGGAGTATAGTGAGACATATAGTGAAGCCTCATCTGTACCCCACCCTAAATCCATCCCTAAAACTCCTCCAGAGCCTGATAACAAGCCGCCCTCAAAGAAAGATGAGTTAAAGAAAGATGACGAACGACATTCATCTAATGAACACAGTGCTCCATCCAAGAGGATAGTGTTCGATAATGAACCGCATACCAAATCCTGTAACTATAAGTACTTTGTTTCCTGCAAGCCCCGAGATTTTACTGGGGAAAAAGGGGCAGTTGATTGTATGATTTGGTTGGATGAAATGGACACAGTTGTCGATATCAGCGGTTGCGCTGAAAGGGATGTCGTGAAGTACGTATCCCAATCGTTCAAAGGAGAGGCACTGGTATGGTGGAAGTCTCTCATTCAAGCTGCTGGGAAGATTCCGCTCTACAGCATGTCATGGGAACAGTTTGTTGTTCTCGTTAAGGAGAATTACTGCCCTCAACACGAGGTTGAGGGGATTGAGTCAGATTTCTTATCTTTGGTGATGACAAACTTAGATTGTCAAGCTTACCTCACCAGTTTTAACACCCTGTCCAGACTGGTCCCTTACCTTGTAACACCAGAGCCCAAGCGAATTGCACGCTTCATTGGGGGTTTGCCCCCAGAAATCAAAGCCAGTGTTAAGGCTTCAAGACCTACTACATTTAGGTCAGTAGCTGATCTCTCTCTGTCCCTTACTTTAGATGCGGTCAGACTAAGGTCGCTAAAGAAATCTGAAGAAAGTAAGAAGAAGCGTGAGGATGATAACTCACGAGGATCTGAGAAGAAACACAAGGGAAACACTGACTCTGAGAGGTCTGGGTCTGGAAAGAATGGTCAGCGGACAGAGGAAAAGCCAAGGTGCTCGACTTGCCAAAAACGCCACTTTGGAAAATGCAGAATGGAGTCCAATTCTAAATCAGGACCACCTGCATGTGGGATATGCAAGTCTAGGGAGCACAAGGCTGTTGATTGCGGAAAGATTAAAGATGCTACATGCTACAACTGCAACGAGAAAGGGCACATAAAGACTAACTGCCCTAAGTACGCGAGGAAGCCCGAGTAGGCCAAGAGAACAAACGCACGAGTTATCAGGAGGAACGCCCAAGAGATAATGCAGAATAAATAATAGTATAATATGTACCTTTCCTTATCAAACAGTTATGCAGAAACTTATTTGATATTGGCACATATAAATATATTATGAATGATAAAGGTTGAGAACTGTTGTCTCCACCTGATTAAGACTCCGGTCATTTAATGCACGGTAGGAAGTGACCGATGTTACTTTAGAAAATGCTCCAACAAATCCTATATTGATATTTAATATCTATTAGAAATCACTCTTTCTAATACCCTTATAGCAAACTTTTGGTTGCATACATAAGGACTCAATATAGTGATAAAAATCGATGGTTGCCTCGAAAAATCAAGCCTATATCGTGGGTGATAAGAAGCAATTAATTATGAAGACTCCTTATGAGACAACCCTCGTGATTACGCGTATCCGTGCGATTAATTAATATTAAACAAAAAAAAAATGGTGGAACTGGCCGTCCCCGGAATCGAACCTGGGTCTAGGCCGGCCGCACCCTTTCGCGCGCCTAGCCAACTGAGCTAGGTGCCTAGTTTGTGAAACTCCCATTATTTATTAGATATAAGCACTTGTACAATAAACTTCCTTATCATTTATCAATGATAATTTCTGCTAAGTGTCCTGTTTTTAATACAGGCAATAATAAATCTTCATGAACCATAAACTTAACAAAAAATTTTTTTGTCATTCACAAGGTATAACTACCAAGGAAACCATAGTAACCGATTCATATAAATCGGCAAGGAATCCTTCCGAAAGATCTAAGAGCACTCTTTCTTTGCATAGAGTACGACAACGTATATTATTTTGATTATTTTCTCGTTGTTTTATATCGCCTGCGAATGCCAAACTATGTTGAACAAAAGTGTCATATGAGGATTGGCATATCCTAGTGTGTCCCATAGATTATTTCCATGTCTGATCAGCATGGAGGTTTAATACATGGAACCACAAAGATATCTCAATGATCATATGGTACTAAAGTCGACTAATGGTATTCAAAGAAGATATCCAGAATAGAATTGTCCAAATACATATTCCCTGGAAAAGAAATATGTGGACTCATAACATAAATATGTCACTTAATAGGCACAAGCGTTGTTGAGTGAATTAGAGCCTGAGATATGGAATCTCTGTAACCTCCTTGTACCTCGATTATCTTCTCCTAAGATTACCTTGCTTACCCCAGGGAGGCAGGTAGAATTAAGATTTATATCCCATTAAGGCTGTATTATTAGGAAATCTCCAAGACGGATAGTACCATAATTGGGAGAACCGAAAACCTGATTAAGTAAATTTTTAGATAGGAGATTCATATAGTCTAACTCGATATTCTAAGAGTTTGATAAGAAAGACGGTTCATTTTGCTTATGCACTAATTACCGCAACCCTATTTTAACAACGATTAAGAATAACCATCTCACCTTGAGATAAGCTATTCTATAATAGCTAGAATAAAGGCGTCAAGGCTGCTCCTTGGAGACCTTGTAAGGATGGAATGTTAAACATCTATTGTTAGGACAATAGATTTGTAAGTCCAATATTCAAGACCTGAAAGTTGCATTGGAAACAACAAATATTATCACACAAATTCCTAATCATCTGTAAGTTGCCATTATTAGGCAGAGAATACTTCCTTTATTTCGGTAAATCTCGGGCCGAGATTTATTTTAAGGGGGTGAGGATGTAACACCTCGAAAATTCACGTCCTATAATGTGTTGACACGTGTCATATGTTTGAACGTGTGAAATAATGTTCTAGAAGGACTAAAGTTGACAATCATGGAAAGTATGTAAATATACGAGTTCTAAATGTCAACAGTGAATAAATGTATTGCACATTAGCCCTACATGATGCTCATACCTTCAAACGAATAAATCATGAATCATACGAAGCTAAAAGTGAGGGATTACAAACTACAAGGGTTAAATGTGTCAACATGTTAAAGATATACCTCTGAGTGATCTTTTAGCAAACCCGAAGCTTTGTAACGGTTAATTATGCTCACTAGAATGCACGATTAAAATTTCACCAAGTTTCGTTATCGTATGAGAAAGTTATGATAAAATTCGTGTATGAGGGGTTAAAAGCGTCAACGTTGAAATCTATGACTTTTCGGGTAGTCAAAAGTTAACCAAGGACTTAACAAAGTTGGTATAAGTCTTGAAGCCCTTAGAATTCAATTAAGAGGGCCCAAAGTGCAAGAAATAAAGGAAAAATCAAGTTTGGAAGTGCGGGGACCAAAACTGCAATTATTTGAAAATGTGCATGTGCTGATGTCTGCCTTGAGGACCTCAAAGCTGGGGACCTTGAGGTCCGTAAAGCAACCCCCAGCAACAGAAAATGGGCAGTAGCCTGTTATGTGCAATTGTGACCCCCTTGGCCGGTTTTTCTTGCATGTGAAGGACCCTTAGACTTCCCTAGGCACTAGTAACAAGTGTTGAATGATTGTGGTTGATCATAGACTTTGTTGTCATCAATTCATGGTGCCATGAACACTATAAAACCCACTGATATAATATATTATTTTAGGATTTTTAAAGATTTTTAATTAATTTTAGGCTGAGCATAACTCATAGTCGTAGGCTTAACTCGGTAATTGTCGGTTTTGCCCTTACGGGCCATAAAATGAGTTTTACACATCTAAACGACTCCAAACCTTTTGCTACTGATTAGTTATGATAAATAAATTATTTTAAGCCTTTTGGAAGTATAAAAATATCAAATTTAAGTATCGAACCCGGTAATGGCCTTTAATCGCCTAAATTAGCGTTTTTAACGCATGGTATGTTTTAAAATCATATTGGACATACCCGGGTTGATACCTACTGATATAAGAGGCAAATTATCATATTTCAACAGTAAGCAAAGGTTGATAAACTCAGACTTCAGTTTTGAGCTTTTCGGCTTATGTGAAATTACCAAAATACCCCTTCGGGGCCTAGTTTGGTTATAAATGATAAGTTTCACATACGTGCTTTAACCTACTGATATAAATTAGCAAATTGAGTATATTTGATGATTACATCAGACCTGTAACTCAGGTTGTCACTTAAACTCTTTTATAAACTTTAAAATGACCAAACTACCCCTACGGGGCATAGTTTGTGTTTAAATTAGTTTCGGGCATAACGAAAGACACCTTACTGATGTCACAACATATTTGAGACATAATTAACTTAGGAAACCTGTATATAGATCTCATGACTACCCGTCACGCTTATTACGCGCACGGTTCGGTTTATGTAACAAGTTTACATAAATTAGCCGAAACGGGTCAAACCTTATCAGTTTTATCTCAAAATCCAGAATGTGTATGAACGACCCATATTAAACAAGTCTCTGAACTTGTCGGGTCTAAATCACATCCTATCCGGTCTTCGCGTAATCATGCGTACGAACCGTATCTTCCTGTAAGACTAACCGGTCTAAGCTTAGGCTTAATTAAAGATCCGTTAGCATTCTAATTAATTATTTATACCATCGTTCCAGACTAGAGCTTTCCGGTAAATGGTACCTACGCTTACTTAAGTGAATACGACTGAGTTACTAATTTCTGATATTTAAGACAGGAGCTAGCTCAGGTAAATACTCTTAACTTAATTTCCCTATACGGGCTTGGGATACGGTACTATAAAAGTACCGCTTGGTCGGGTGTATGTAGTCATTTAAATCGGATTGTGATTGATGTACTTACATAACCTGTTTAATATGTATTATTTTATTATTATTTGGTGTATGGCCTTTGGGGGTTAATGACCATGTCCCGGATATCCTTGGCATCATTTTACGAGATGGCCACGACCTAAGCACGGGGTGTAGGCATACACCTGACAGATGCATTATGTAAAAACTGGTAATCCACTCGAAGGTATCATCCCTGTGGGCATTATACCGGAACTGGTAATCCACTTAGGGGATGATAGCCTGTGGGCATTATACCTGTGGCGTGTCAGTTAATCGAGTCCGGCCCTACAAACCGGCCCTGAATGGATGACAAATAAATAAAACTGTATACAAGATTATATACAAATAATTTTCCCAAGTTATAAAAGATTAATTTTGCCTCTGTGCATTTTAATCAAAGTGTCAAAAGGTTTTGTGCCTGGTGCATCTAAATCAATTTTCTTAAACTCCTTTCAAACGAGTCGGTTGAGTGTATTTACCAGTGAAAACTGACGTATTTTCCAAAAGGTTAAGTGACAGGTACAAAACGAAATTGGCTGGAAGCTCAGGGCGCTAATAAGAAATCTTGCAAGTTCTAGGCGCCTAAAGTCTGTTGAACAAATGATATGTTTTAAGATCCGCCTGTGGATCCTTTACTCTCCGTTGTAATATTGAATATTACTTTATATTCGGAAATGTAATGATAATTATCCTTTGCTTCCGCTGTGCATTATTATATTGTGTTGTTTGACTATTACGTTGCCAACCACCACGTCACGATACTCTCCCACCGGGCCCACCGGTGACACGTGGAAATCGGGGTGTGACAATATATGACTACATGGGCCACGATATAAGGTAATACACACTTAGACAAATCAACAAATGGTTAGAATGCTAAGACACACGTGGACAACAAGAGTGGAAGTGGTGAGTGTGAAGTCAGTGATATCAGCCACATCACTAAATTTATGAGCAAAGGAAAGGTGTTGAAACAATATTGTTGACGGATGGGATAATGATTTCGCAAAAGTTGAATGGCGTTCTACATAGTTACATCGCAAGGTTGTTTGGGACTTTGGGCTACTAAATTCTAGAGTTATCATAATGGGTGACACGTAACACCTGCTTTCCTACACATTAAATCTTTTCAGATTACTACCACATAAATGACGAGATTTTAAAGATATATTGCCGAAAAACAACACCATGTCACGTAGAAAATGCATTTAAGAGTGTGTTAACGGGATATAGAAAATGACATGCAAGGAAAGTCACATACTTAAGAGTATTTTTTACGACATGACTGTCGCGATATATCACATTCCAAAAAATAACTAGTTTCGTGATTTTCTCTTACTATAACAAAATTTATTTAGACTTTAGCCGCAAGAGTCCGATAACAGTAATACTAACCCTAAAGTTGATTAATTATATTTATACCTTGTAGTCTTACCCTTAACCGTCTCTTAAATGAATTTACACTAACACAATAAACAAAAAAAAGTACGTCTTATTAGTTAAAAACAAGGAATAATGGATTTTAATAATCATCTATTAGTCATTAGCCAACAACGGTCCCAACTTAAAAAATAACCGATAGTGGTCCCACCTTTTCACATATTGTAAACCAATGAACCTTTACTAACATAAAATGAAAAGGGGACAAAAAGAAATTAAGGTTCTGTTAGTAAATGTCCATTGGTTTACAATATCTGAAATAGTGGGATAACCATTGGTTATTCTTGAAGTTAGAACCGTTGCCTTTCAAGGGCTAATATTTAAAATTATTAAAATCCATTATTCCTAAAAAAATATTCTTAAGAATTACGTATGGAATTCTGATTGTTACCTTATGTTTTACTTGTTGTATAGTGCACCGACGACATTTTTAAACTATATTGACATTGTAAGCCCATAGTGGCCACCATAGGCATAAGGTGGTCCATCTTTCATCCTTTTCAGATTTTTTTTTGTGCTTTCTTTTTCAATGATCAATCGTCTATATTTTATATTTTTGGGTTAAAAAATCTCCTAGTATTCAACCAAATTTGTTAAAGGTGTGTGATGGTGGTTCCCATATGATCGTAACACAGAAGTTATGACATGTATCATGTATGTATGTATGTATGTATGTCTTTGTTTAAACTTTAAATAAATCCATTTTTGTTTACCTAAATATAGAAGTAGAATATTTGGTTGGAGTATTGACACAATAAAGAAATAGAAGTTTGGATTAGTGAAGAATTTTCTTTGAAAAATGGTTAATTATGTTAATTAAAAATTAATGAAAAATAACTTATCGGATTAGTTGGATTGGATTGTGTTGTGTTGGTAATTGGTGTGTGAGAACTAAACAATTTAGCAGCCGAGTGAGAGTTACCCCTGAACCAATCTTCTCCAATTCCTAACTTCATTTTATAATCTTCATAACATAGAATAAGTGGCAAGTGTGAAAATGTTGCAATTTTTCCAAGTGTTTGACGACTGCTTCACATAAATATAATAAAATGCTTTGTCAACCATGTTTAAGAGTCTTATGATATTAAGCACATGGCCTCTTATATATGTATTGAATTGGGAACTGTCTATATAACTGGTCTGATTAAGTACTCTAAAAACGTCTTCTTTGAGTCATCCGATTATGAGGTTGACCGGTTGAATCGACGAAAGGAATCAACGATTGGACTAGATTTTTAAAAGTTTATTATCATTTTTCTTTTATTTTCTTTGAGATCTCATTCACTAGTTCACACTCCATGTTATTATTTATTTCACTTTATATTTTGTTAACCTTACAGATACACATCATAGAATTAGTAGCTTCATATTTTATTTATAAACAAATTATCTATATTAATTAGAGGTCTTCATGAACAATAGGCATTTTTAATCTATTTTATTACTATTACTTTGTTATTATTATATTTATTATTAGTATATTATCATAATGATGTGCTTAAAGTAGTTCAACTAAAATAAACCTAAATTTAGACTCGAGCAATAATAATCTAGACTCTCTAACTCGACTAAACTACTCACCGGCAAGTGAACCGGTCGACTCTAGTAAAGAAAAGCAAGTCCGGATGTCGAACCCACAAGGACTCTAATGAATTACGCTAATTACTTTATTTAGACTGACACAGACACGACTTAACTATTTTTGTGTTTTGATGGGGGTTTTACTAAAATCCTAAAATTGGAATTAAAATAAAACTAGACTATGACACGAACAAGAACTAAGGTTTAAGTCAATAGAGATTAACGACTACCTAGGCTTGAATCCAGTTTAACTAGGAATGGATTTCTAACGAGACTATTGTGGTATGGAACCGGGATCGTAAAGTACTAAACCCTAAGGTATCTCATGCTAAGACCTCCCGACCCTTCTCAGGAAGAAACTTAGGAAACCCTACAAGGCCGTTTTGAACACCGATTGTTAGACTTCTTCCCAGTCCTCTAACGTCTCTAAAAGTGCCATAATACGACAATCTACCTCTTACCGCGAAAGTCTAAGGCAATCCTAGATTCTAACTTGGTTTAATAGACACAGGTGCAATTAGGGAACTAAGACCGACTTCTCTCAAAACCTATCTTAGCTATATATCGCACCGAGACCAACTAACTAACTCGAGCCTCTCAGTGACAAGTTAAGCAGAATACTTAGGTCTAATTGAATTTTAATTACTGTTTCTAAAGCTATCGGCCAATTTACCCAAAGATCACCCGAACCCGCAAAGATACGAATAATCAACACAAATTCATTATGTGAAAGACATCCACCAAAATTTATGTGAAACAACAAATAATCAACAATCAAATCTAAATACGCATACGCACCAAATTAAAGGTTCTAGAATCATTTACTTTCAAAGATCAATCCATAACCAAACAATAGAAAACCGTTAAAAATCCAAACTTTATTAAACTATCATCTAACCTAGGTAGTAACAAAGGTTTTAGCCTGAAAACATGATGTCTAAAATCAACATAATAAGTTCAAAACAAGAATTCGTCATTAAAGTATCGAAACAAGAAAATAATGAAAACCGGGAGATAAGACCCGAACAATCTTCTTTCCTATGCTCCGAGCTTCAACCGGATGATTCTTGCAAGCCAAAATACTCCGAAAACCGTAAAATCTGCTCTGGAAATCGCCTATGGGTTCTTGAGTTCGTAACTAGGGTTAATGAATGATTATCTTGGGATTTCATAACAAACCCTAGCTTGTAACGGATTAAACTCGCCATTTAACCCCGTCGCGTCGCGCGACGGGTATCATCCCTTGTCGTGGCGTAGCACGACGAATATAAAATCCAGAAATCCTTGTTTAATTGTGGCGGGGCGCCACAGATATGAGGTGTTGCCGTGGCATGACGCCGCGACTCTTTTTTCACAGCCTTGCACGAAATTTGCCCAGCTCCAACTTCTCAAAATTCTCCAAAATTATTCTAACTCCTTTAAACTTGTTCCGGGACTTGGTGTTTCAGCATTTTGGCTCGTTTTCACTCCATTTTCAGCAATATTCAGTACCAAGACCTGCAAAACTCGAATTTATCAATAGTACGCACATTCTAACTAAAACGGAACTAAAAAGTAACGGAAACTATACAAACTATACACGAATAAGAGATGTATTTTGCAATACATCAAATATCCCCACACTTACTCTTTTTTCGTCCTCGAAAAAGAATTATGCAACAGAATCATAGATAAATAATCACTTGGGTCGAAAGCATATATTGGATCTGATTCTGATTGTATTTTGTGTTTGTAATTAAGATGAAAATGGATGAGTGTGCAGCGGAATTATGATGAAAACAAACTTTGCATACAATCAAACGAGAGTAATACTTTGATCAAACATCTTTTCACAATGAATCAGAAGATTGAATTTATTTCAATAACGATTACAATGATTGATGAATGAATGCAAACTCCCCCTCAGCCAGAGCTCAGTTGTTTGTTCGTGCAAAGAAGACGATGATGCAAAAGAGCTAATAGAACAGTACAAAGTACCGAGCTATTTATAGGCACTTGCAAACCACTGAGCATCTTAGCTGACGTCACCATGAAAGTGACATCTAACCTCCTAACAAACTCTAACCTCTGATCTATACAAACACTGCTATGTTAACTACTGCTATTACATTATATTACAAAACAGACTATAGATCAGCTGCTGCAACCTTCCACTGCTGTGAACCCAGCAGTACTTGTCCGGATCAGCAGTGCTTGACTCAAGACAGTAGATTGAATCACCAGGGCTTTAGTCTTTCATCAGGTCTTTACTTGAGCAGCAGTTGTAGGTCAGTAGTTTGCACGATCAGCAGATAGGAGGTCAGTAGATGTTGAAATCACTTTCAAGGGGAGAGACTTGTATGTAAACATCTGCTTATTTTGGATCCACTGCTCTGATCCAGTTTTGGCTTTAATTATCTGTTCCTCTGATAGGGTTCAATCCCAACAATCCCCCCTGGAACAGATAATGCCAAAACTCTTCATTATTGTGGACATTTATTGCCTCATCAACAGTTTCCTTATCTGACCTTTAAATTGTAGTTCAAAGTCTAAGGCATCTGTGTCTTCATCATCCCTGCTAAGTGGAAGATCAAGGAGATCCTGCAAATCTTCAAGACTCAGGCCAAGAGCTTGTTCCCTTGATATTTTCTCCACTTCTCCACCAGACCTGAGCAAAGTCAATACGCAGGTCTGTTTGTCAGTTTCCCACTTTTGTATTTTTGAGCCTGGTGGGTTTCTTGGGAGATGTTTATTTGCAGAGGTATTTGGTGAGGCTGGCCTATTCATGACTGGCTGAGCAGTACTTGCAGTTTGATCCAAACCAAGAGTTTCTATGATCATTTTCTTTATGCCTTCTTTTACAAGGTCATCTCCTTTTATCAACTCTTGGATGGTTTCACCTCCCAACTGTTTGTGTGTCCTTCTTTTATAGATGGCAGCACCAGTTGGAGCAGTGGCTCTCCTGATTTGCAGCTTTGTTGGTCTTTTTGAAACCTCTGCTTCAGGATAGTCAGGCTTTTGAGGAACATTTGGATCTTTCTTTCTTAGTTCCTCCAACCTTTTGTAGGTGGTCCTGACCACATCTTCTTTCCATCTAGCAATTTGTCTTTTGTTTCCATATTCAGCAGCAACCAGTTCTTCTTTCATTCTTTTCAGTTCTACCTGTTTGTCAGGTACATTCTTTCTAAACTTTGCCCAGTCAGGAGGAGTGTGAGTGACTTTCCTTTTTATCATGTCTTGAATTCTTGCTGCTTCATTTTCAAGCTCGTACATGTATCTCTCTCCTTTGTACTTCTTGTGAGCCATGATGCTTTCAATGTAGTCTTTCTTCAAAGTTTCAGCTGCTCTTTCTGAAATTTGTTGACTGACATTTTTTGCAAATTGTTCTAGGGATCTGACCTGTGTGAGCAGATATTGATAGTTTCTTGAAATTTCTTTGTCAGATTTCCCTTGTGTGTTTCTTTTTGAGATATCCTCTGCTTGCTTGGCCTTGATTTTCAAATATTCATCAACATTTTTAGGCCAGGGATATCCTTTTATTGATGACAAACTCCTTTTGGCAGGGTCATCCTCATAGTAAAAAGATTTTATTTCTTCTCTAACAGCTGCTAGTTCAAGAGGAAATTGAACACCTGCAAGAGGTAAGGGCTTGTACATTTGAACTGAAGAGAGAGGAACAGGTTTTGGTATTGTGACAAGAGCTAAAGATTTTGAAGATGTTTGTGGTGGTGAAGTGTCATCATCTTTGAGAATTAGCCTTCTCCTCTTTGTTTGAGGAGGGGCTAATGATGTTTTGGATGGAACAGTGGTGGTGGATGTAGTGGCAGTGGTTTGTGATTGACTAACAGTTGTTGAAACAACTGGTGTTCCAACCACTGTTGTCATTACAGCAGATGTTGTAACAACTACTGTCTTCTGCCTTTTGGCAGGAGGTGATTTTGTTTTTGGTGGTGATGGTGGTAAGGCAGTGGATGTAGTGTGTGTTGAAGTGGGAGCAGATGTTGAAACCACTGAAGTACCTACAGTAGTGGGTACAACAGGAGTTACAACAGCTGTTTTAGGTGGTGGTTTTGGAACAGGCTTTGAACGTCTGGTTGGAATGGATTTGGGTAGCCTTACTCTTCTTGTAGGCTTCTTCTTTTCATCAACAAGATTTTCATCATCTTTTGACCCTGAAGTACCCTGATCCGGATAATCCACCCTGGCTTTCTTTTTGGCCTCTCTTTCCCTTTTTACACTTGCAACTGCTTCTGCCAGTGCATTTGTGGTCACATCAATTTTCTTGCTTCCATCTGGCAGAGGGATCTGTTTGGTCATGTTTGCATTTTCTGGTTCAATGTAGAGACCATCCTCTATTCCCTTCTTTTTCCACTCCTGAATTTTCTCCCCCTTTTTGGCATTATCTGGGGGTAGTTGATCAATGAATAGAACTGTTGGAGGAGCAGTGCCAGTGGTGTGCAGGATCTGAGTTTTGAGAGCCTTTAGATCAGCCTGAGTGTTCTTGAACCTGGACTCCATTGCATTTCTCAGCTGTTGAACATGTTTTTCATGTTGCTGATCTGTTATTTGTGCTTGTTGATGGAGAAAAGGTTGGAATAAATTCCAGAGCTCATTTGTAGCAGGTGCCTGTTGTGGAGCAGGTGCTTGAGATGGAATAGCAGTTGATTGTACCTTTTGTACTTGTAACAACTGTTGTAGCATATCTTTGAGTTCTGCAACAGAGTTATCAAGCTTTTCAACACAATCCGTCAATTTCTGGTACTTTAAACCATCACCCAATTTAATGGGATCATCTGATTTCCCACTATCAGTGGTTTTATCAGTGGTTGAGGTAGGGAGTGTACTCCAAACTTTAACCACTGATGCCCCTTTGTCTTGGTACTGGGGTCTTCTCCCTTCAACACTTGACAACCTTTTGATGTTGCCAGTAGGATAAATAAATCCACTGGTGGTTGGCAGAGGTGCTATAAAAGGAATTGCCTCCAAGGAAGTCTTATGGATGTAACCACTGTCCAACTGTAAACCAGTGGGTTCAACAGTTGTAGTGGCTGCTTCACTTGGATTACCACCAAGAGTTACTTGTAACTCAAGGGGTGTAACCTCCTCAGGTTGTGTTGGTGGTTTAGCAAGGAATGATACATCAGGCTCAGTCATTTGTTGAGGCATATTCTCATTAACAGGTGATTGAGAAGGACTGGGTAATGCCTGGTTCAAATCTATTGCATCCAACAAAAGTTGTGTTTTTGGTGGAATTGTGGATGTAAGGTTGGGTGTAGAAAGAGAATTTGCCCCGGGCATTGGGCTGTGGATGATGGAAACGAGTGTTTCCAGAGCATCATAATGTGGTGGCCCTATGTGTACAACCTGTTCTTTTTTGTGAAGAAGCAGGAGGAGTTTTGGTTATGGGTTGAGATATTTGTACCAACTGCTGTGAGGAAGTAGCAGCAGTGGTTTCTTGTGACATTTGTGCTGTCACAGGCAGTAGCTCTGGTATCTCATCCTCCAGAGTTGCCTTTTTTATTGGTTTGGGGGGGGGGGTTTGATTTTTCTTTTTGTTTGGCTTTTTGGGATTTGTAGGTGTGGGTTTCAAAACAGTTGTTCTGCTGCTTTGATCACCTTGAGCAGTGGGCTCAGCAGCAGATACCTGAGGAGCAGTGGTAGCTGCTAAATTCTGCTCAGGCACCTCTGCTTGTGTTTTGCAAGGTGCTAACATTCTTGAAAAAGTTTCAGTTGTTAAACTGTTTATTTGAGTAGAATCACCTTGATTTATTGCTGCTAAATCATTCTTACTGAATTTCTTTTCAAAATAGTAACTTAAAAACCTTGGAAATAGTAAGAATGATTTTGTTTCAACATTATTAACCAAATCTTTAAAGATTTCCCGAGAATAGTTAAAATTTTCTTCTTGAAGAATTGCATATCCCAGATTTTGAATCTTTAAAGGGATTTCATTGAAAGAAGTGGTTTTGTTTGAAACACATAGTAGGAGGGTATGAAATAAAAATCTGGTTGCAGAAGGAAAATAACCTTTTTGTAAGGTAAGTTTCTTCATCATTGTGGCTTCATACCCTCTTTCAATGAAGTCAGTTTGTAACTCGTTTTTAGTGAAAGAAGTTTTACCTTCCTGATCATTGAGTTGAAAGACCTCTGAAATGAATTGTGGCGTGATTTGGACAGCTTTACCCTTTATAGAAGAGTGTATGGTGGTTGCAGTGTCTCCTTGTTTTTCAAGGGTTGCATTCTTCCAGAACTCTCTTTGGGTCTCCAAATAGATTGGTGCATCGGCGGTGAACAAAGTTTTGTACTTTGATTTTGCCATGGTGTCAATGATGGAATCGAAAACATTGGTGGTTCCTGGTTTTGTGAGAAGACCCAGGAGATTGTGAGATGGTTTATATGGAATTTTAGTGGAGATTGCCTTTTGAGAGGCTGTTTTCGATGATGATTTGGAAGTGGGTTTTTTAGATTGCTTCGATTTTGCCATTTTTGAAGAGAATGATCGAAGAAATTTGTGAAGGATGAGATGAAAAACTGCTTTGAGAAGAGAATTTTAAGAATTCAATTCGACAGTAAAACCCTGTTTTGGTGGTGAGTGGGGATTTTTATAGGGAAGAAAGTGAATGCTGACGTGGCAGCCGTTACAAAAGGTCTGACCACTATGTACTACCCACGTGACAACCCCTGGTGAAAGTGAAGGACAGTACTTTTATGAAAGTGACTGATGAAAGCAGTGGTATTAAAGCAGGGGATGATTTTCACTATCAGTGGATAAAACACTGCTTTTGAACAACAGAGTTTATCAAAGGAATGAGAGAACAGGGGATGACTTTCAGCAGTGGACAGATTTTTGAAGTAGAGCAGACTTTTGAACAATCAGTGGTTATGGCAGACTTTTAAAGATTTTAATGAAAATTTCATTGTTAGCTATTTTTAAGGATGGATTTTTGATTTTCTGAAAACATTTTGTTGCTTTTATTCATAGAAAAACAAGATGTTGCTTGTTATTCCATGTTCAGCATCCCAATACTAGAGACCAAGCTTTCAAAAGTGGCTGTATCAAGTGCTTTTGTGAGCACATCTGCCAGCTGGTCTTTAGTTAGGACATGATGCAGAGAAATCAAACCTTTTTCATAGCAATCCCTCACAAAGTGATGTCTGATGTCAATGTGTTTGGTGGTAGAGTAGGAAACTGGATTTTTGATGATATTTTCTGCTGCCTGGCTGTCCAACATGAGTGGAGTCTTTAAGGCAGTGATACCAAAATCCAGTAACTGATTCTGAAGCCACAGGAGTTGGGCTGTACAGCTTGCAGCAGCAATGTATTCAGCCTCAGCAGTGGATGTTGAAACTGCTGCTTGCTTTTTGCTTTGCCAAGAAACCAAGCAATCACCTAGAAACTGGCACCCTCCTGAAGTGGACTTCCTTGTGGTGTGACATCCAGCAAAGTCACTGTCTGAAAAACCTGAAAGCTTGATATTCCCATTAGCTGGATACCAGATACCAAGTGTGGGAGCACCTTTTATGTATCTGAAGATCCTTTTTACAGCAATGAGATTTTATTTTCTGGGAGCTGATTGACTTCTTCCACAGACACATGTTGCAAACATGATGTCTGGTCTAGATGCAGTTAGGTACAATAAAGACCCAATCATGCTTCTATAAAGTGTTTGGTCAATCAGCTCATCTTTTTCATCAGACATGACCAGCTTATTTGTTGCCATGGGTGTGCTGCATGGTTTACAATCATTCATATCAAATTTGGTTAAAAGTTCTTTAGCATATTTGCTTTGATGAATGAAAGTTCCATTTTGCATTTGCTGTACTTGGAGACCAAGAAAGCATTGTAGCTCACCCATTGCACTCATTTCAAACTCAGCTGTCATGAGTTCTCTAAACTCTTCACACATTTTGTTACATGTGCTTCCAAAAATAATGTCATCTACATAGATTTGGACAATCATTAAATCTTTCCCTCTCCATTTAAGAAATAGTGTTTTATCAATGGTACCTCTTTTGAAACCATTTGAGAGTAGAAAGTTGGAAAGAGTTTCATACCAGGCTCTTGGTGCTTGTTTCAAGCCATACAAGGCTTTGTTTACCCTGTAGACATGATCTGGATAAAATGGATCCTCAAAACCTGGAGGTTGACAAACATATACCTCTTCTTGAATTGTACCATAGAGGAAAGCACTTTTGATATCCATTTGAAACACCTTCATGTTGTGGTTGACAGCAAAGGCCAGGAACAGTCTAATGGCTTCCAATCTTGCAACATGGGCGAATGTTTCATCATAATCAATATCCTCTTCCTGTCTGTAACCTTGAACCACAAGCCTGGCTTTATTCTTGACAACAATACCCCGTTCATCAGTTTTGTTCTTGAAGACCCACTTTGTGCCAATGGGACTAACCTCTTCTGGCAGTGGTACAAGCTCCCATACTTGTTGTCTTCTAAACTGTTGGAGCACCTCTTGCATGGCTTCTACCCAGCTATTGTCTTTCAGTGCCTCTTGGTACTTGACTGGCTGATGGAGTGATAGAAAACCAGCAAAAAGACAAATGTTTTGGGTTTGGCTTCGTGTGAGCACCCCTTCATTGATGTTGCCAATGATTTGATCAGGTGGATGAGATCTCAAGAAGATTAAATCTCCTTGGTATGGTATGATGGCATTTGTTGGTGAAGGCTGCAAATGTGTATCATCTGAGCTAACCACTGCTGGTGACTTTGATGACCCAGCAGTGGCTTCAAAAGGTGGTGGAATAGGAGGTAATGAAGTGGACACCTGCTGACTTTTATCCATAGTTTGGGGACTTTTGTCAGCAGTGTTTGAGGATGTGGAAGCAGTGGTTGATGGGCTACTTTGGTCAACAACTGTTGAGGTAGCAGTGGTTGAGCTTTGACAACTGTTTTGAACAGCTGATGCTTTTCCCTTTGTGGCAGACCTTTGAGGGATGATGATTTCATACCCATAGTCTGGTGTTGTATCCTCTGATGGACCTGCACTGTTAGTCTTGACAGCAGTATTTTCAAAAGTAAATTTTCCAAGATCAAACAGATCTGCAGGATTTGCTGGGATTTTCATTGATGAAAGTTCATTAAACTTTACATTCAAAGTCTCCTCCACTGCCTTGGTCCGTGTATTGAACACTTTGTAAGCCTTGGCAGTGGATGAGTATCCCAGATGGTAACCACAATCAATTTTGGCTGCAAACTTTGAAATGGAATCTTTTAGGTTCAAAATAAAGCATGGGCAGCCAAACACCTTGAAGTAAGAGATCAGTGGTTTGATTTTATACAGAATTTCATAAGCAGTCTTTTTGTGCCTGGGGTTTATTAAAACTCTGTTCTGGACATAGCAAGCAGTGTTTACTGCCTCTGCCCAGAAAGTTAATGGCAAACCTGAATCAGCAAGCATGGTTCTGGCAGCCTCAATCAAGGTTCTGTTCTTCCTTTCCACTACCCCATTCTGTTCTGGTGTTCTAGGGATGTTGTACTGCCTTACAATCCCTTTCTTCACACAGAAGGCATCCAACTCCTTATTTTTAAATTCTGTGCCATTGTCACTCCTGAAGCTTTTCACTGGAAGGTCAAATTGCTTTTCAACCTGTGTCACAAAGTCTTGCAAAATGCCTGCAGTCTCATCTTTTGAGTGTAAAAAGAAAGTCCATGTAAACCTAGAAAAGTCATCAACAATAACCAAACAATATCTTTTCTTTTTGAGGCTCATGACTTGAACTGGGCCAAACAAATCCATGTGTAGCATCTGCAAACACTGGGTTGTTTTGGACTCTTCAATGGACTTAAAAGAACTTTTATGCTGTTTTCCTTTTAAACAGGAAATGCAATGTTCAGGACATGAAAACAATTTTTGTGGTAGGCCTCTCACCAAACCATTTTTTGAAATTTCAGTGATTGTCTTAAGATTTGTGTGCCCCAGTCTTCTGTGCCAAAGTTCGGTCTCTTTGTTAGAGGCAGCTGAGAACAGACAGGCATCAGCTCTGGGACACTCTTTTGACATATCAACAACATAAACATTGCCACTTCTTTGAGCAACAAGTTTAGTTTGACCAGTTTTGATTATTGCTTCAATCTTTTTGACCATTTCTGGTCCAACAATCCTACAACAATCTTTTGTGAAGAATGACCCAAACCCTTTGTCACTCATTTGTGATACACTCAGAAGGTTGAATTTTAGATTGTCTATCAGATTGACATTTTCAAATTTTACATTTCCAGATTGCAATGTACCAGACCCCAGAACTTTTCGTTTACTATTATTCCCAAAGGATATATCACCCCCTCCATGGATTTTAAAGTCTTTGAGGAGGGCTTTACATCCTGTCATGTGCCTGGAGCCTCCACTATCTACATACCAAAGACTATCAAAGCATGCAGAAGCTCCCTTGGCAGCAGCCATCATTGCACAATCACATTAATGATTTTCTTCATCATCAGCTCTTTCTTCTTTCTCACCTGCTTTCTCAGTTATCTCTTCTTCTTTGTCCTCTTTGGACCATGGGTCTGTCAGTGGTTCAATCAGGGCTTCTGAATTTTCTTCCAACAGCAATTCACCAGCAACTGCATTAACAACTGCTTCAGTCACCTCATCCACTGTTTCATCACTTAGCTGTTCACCTTCAGTTTCAATCCCCTCTGGTATTGACTCTAAAGCCATCAAACAAAATTCATCATTAGAAGGTTCATTTGAAGCATAGAGTGCAAAATTTTCATCACTAAGCTCATCAGGCATGCTGCTCCAGTCAACAAAGCCTTGAGTGAAAAAGCTTTGCTGATCTGGTTGTACCATTGCTGGAGCAGCAGTTTGAGGTGCAGGTTGCACTTGTGCCTGGGGGACAGGGGTTTGAACATATTGAATCTGTGGAACAGTGGTTTGGACATAATGCACAGGCACAGGGGCACCAGCATAATGAGCAGTGTTAACATGTGCTGCAGGGGTATATTGGGTATAATGCACAGTGCTTTGATTTTGAGGTCTAGGGTTTGAACTAGGATGAGTGATTATAGGACCAGTTGTTTGACTCCTACATTCTCTAGCGAAATGACCTAGCCTATTGCACTTGTAACACTTGATTTTTGACTTATCCAACCCAACCCTTAGATTCCCATGTAGCCATGGGAACTTTCTCCCTGTTCTTTTGTAGAATTTGCTTGTTCTCACACTAAGCAAAGCCAGTTGATGCAAAATGTCCATCTCCTCTAAGTCAGTGGGATCAAAATGTTGCAAATCATTGAGTTCAAAGCACAAATTATCTGACATCTGGTTTTCAGTGTTTGCAGTGAAAGCATAATTTGCAGAGTGAGGATCAGGGTTGGTAAAGTTACCACCAGCTGTTATATCAATGAAATGATCATAACCCTGTTCCTTACTGCTGCTGCCAGATTCTTCCTGACCAAGAAGAGTTGTGCTACCGAATGAGTAATCATCAGTGGCTTTTCCAGATTCTTGCAACTTCTTTTTCTGGTTCAACTCCCGTTCATAAGTCAGGAGTCTACCATGAAGTTGGGTCAGGGTCAGATCTTTGAACTCAACAGAGTTTCTAGTCACAAATGCAATTGTGTCCCATTTATCAGGTAGTGATCTAAGAAACCTGCTATTTTGGGTTGATTTTGGAAATTCAACCTTAACAAGTCTTAGCTCACTGATGAGACAACTGAACCGTTCAAATTGTTGGGTCAATGTTTCACCCTTAATGTGACAAAAGGTTTCATACTGCTGATTCAGAATTTCCCTATTGTTTTCAATAACTTCTTCAGTACCCCCGAACTGTTCCTTCAATGCATCCCATAGCTCTTTGGCACTGTTGCAATGCAACAGTCCAGCATAGATCTCATTTGGTAATGCAGATGCTATGATGCTAAATGCTTTGGCATCCAGTTCGAACTTTTGAAAATCAGTTTCAGTATAGTTTTCATAAGGTTTTGGTACGAACTTCTTTGGATCCTCAGCACTTGGCACCGTAGGAACATGGGGACCAAAAACAACAGACCTCCAACATCCAGTGTTCTGTTGAGCAAGGATGTGACCCATCCTTCTCTCCCAGATGTTGTATTCATTACGTTTAAGCATAGGTGGTTTAAAAAGCGAGCCAACATTATTCTTATCATCTTGTGATTGTGACGTCATCTTGGTTGTTTTACAGGCACTGATCAATCAACTTTAATGGTGATTAAACCGTACTCTGTTTTTCAACAAACCGAACAAACTATCGATATCAACGATTTTGAGCTGAACTATTTATGTCAAAATGATTGTTAAATCAAATTTGACTGTCCAAGCTCTGATACCAATTATTGGATCTGAGTTTGATTCTGATTGTATTTTGTGTTTGTAATTAAGATGAAAATGGATGAGTGTGCAGCGGAATTATGATGAAAACAAACTTTGCATACAATCAAACGAGAGTAATACTTTGATCAAACATCTTTTCACAATGAATCGGAAGATTGAATTTATTTCAATAACGATTACAATGATTGATGAATGAATGCAAACTCCCCCTCAGCTAGAGCTCAGTTGTTTGTTCGTGCAAAGAAGACGATGATGCAAAAGAGCTAATAGAACAGTACAAAGTACCGAACTATTTATAGGCACTTGCAAACCACTGAGCATCTTAACTGACGTCACCATGAAAGTGACATCTAACCTCCTAACAAACTCTAACCTCTGATCTATACAAACACTGCTATGTTAACTACTGCTATTACATTATATTACAAAACAGACTATAGATCAGCTGCTGCAACCTTCCACTGCTGTGAACCCAGCAGTACTTGTCCGGATCAGCAGTGCTTGACTCAAGACAGTAGATTGAATCAGCAGGGCTTTAGTCTTTCATCAGGTCTTTACTTGAGCAGCAGTTGTAGGTCAGTAGTTTGCACGGTCAGCAGATAGGAGGTCAGTAGATGTTGAAATCACTTTCAAGGGGAGAGACTTGTATGTAAACATCTGCTTATTTTGGATCCACTGCTCTGATCCAGTTTTGGCTTTAATTATATGTTCCTCTGATAGGGTTCAATCCCAACATCATATGTATATTTTATTAAAACCAAAGCTTGCGTTAGCCGCGATTGCGAATATACTTGTCCCCTTAAACCCGAATCCAATCTCAAGCCCTTATCATGTGAATTTAATTTAAGTGCGGTCAGTCTACCTAGGGTCTCTCGCTAGAATCTACAGTCTACCTACTCCCGCCTCAAGCTTATAGAACTAAAGGAACGATCACTGGACCAATTCCCAACCGTCATATATCAAAACCAAGAGAATTTACAATCAATTTTTTTTTTCTTTTCCATTTTTTTTCGCTTTTCTTTCTTTTTTTTTTCTTTCTTTCAATGAGCGTAGACGTTGCTTTCCCTAACTAAGAGGCAATCCGACTGTAGAATCGCTATCCCCAACTCGGATTACTTAGGCTTCGGTACTTTTTACTTTTCTTTGCAAGGTCGATTTCACACATCCTAGCGGTAATCCGGTTATAAAGTCACTATCCCCAACCCAGACTACATAGAAATGCGCTACTTTCATTCAGTTTCTAGCTCATTATTTTATTTTTTTCTCTTTTTGCATGATCACAAAATCTAACGGGTTTAACTTATAACGGTGTCCCTTGTACTCTTATTGGCAGTTTTGATTTCCCATATCTCCCAGGCGAAAACCCACTAGTAGACCGACAATTAAGGTGTATTAACTCAAAGGGACTTAAAACCAAACTCGGGCCTATTCACATATCCCTAACTAGACGCAAGCTCGATTTATTTTAGTCTCATATTATTATTATTCGAATCCAAGCAAAAATTCAACTTTTCTATCATTTTCCGCTTTAAATATGCAAACTTCTCATTTCAAAGGACATTTTTCTGATTTTTTCAAATTTTTTTTATTTTTCCAATTTTTTTAACTCGATTATTTACATGTATCCCATCCCCACACTTAGAGATTGCATGGTCCCTAATGCAAGAACGGAAATACGACTCAACAACTCCCTAAACACTAAAAACGATAACTAAAGACGAAATAAATAAATAAAATACAAAAGAATACAGGGGAAACGACTTAGCTGATAGGTGAGACTGTCAAAGTGCCAGTCGTTTCCACATAAGCCCTCCAATACGAAACGCGCTCAGCAAACAACTCCTAACCTCGGACACGCGAACGAAAGCGGCTAAACATCAACCTATCAATCAACATCACAAACTAGCAAAACATATCATAATATATATAACATCAAAATATCATCAGTCAACATCACATACCAACCCAACCTTCCCAACCAACCTGTTTAACGTGTATCAATATCAGTACAGACCAACAAATGAGGATAAAAAACAACATAAAAGAAAAAATCAACAAAAGATATAGTCAGCTGCTGCTCCTGCATCCTCGCCTTCCCCACACTAGTCCTCGTCACTGTCCTCCTCCTGTCCAGCTGCACCAGCACTGCTTTCACCAAACACACGGAATGGAGGATCCGGATCAAACCTCGCACCAGCACCAGCCGGGCCCTCCTGCTGCCTCGGCTGGAAGAAGTCTGGGATCCTCATGCTGTGAGTAGTCATCATGTAACGGGTAGCATCATCCTGTATCGACTGACCCAACTGAATCGCCTCAATAAGATGCTCCAATCTGTCAAATCTCCGCTCCACATAGCCAGAGAGTGACTGCAAAGTGAGAGGCTCAGGTGGAGGTTGCCTCCTCGGATACTGCTGTGCTGGTAGCTCGTGTCTCTATGGTAGCCGCTGTCGGTGTGGAGGATCAATCTGAAGCATCACATCCTCAGCCGGATGTCCCTCCGGCGGCTGCACCTGCGGGCCCTGCCTGATCGGCTCCCAGCCGTAGGGCTCAGTCCAAGATACTATACCCGCCTGCTGCAACTCTCTCAACCCAAATGTCACCGTCTTGGGCCCCTCGTGTAGAAATTCTGAGACATACTTGGTAAACACCCCCAAATTTCGTACAATCCGAGTAATATAGGGACCCATATCTAAACCAGCACGAGGACCTCCTCGACGACCTCTACTAAACGAGTCGGCTAACACAGTCGCTAAGTTCATCTCACGGTTCTGTACCCTACACATAAGAATGAATAGCTCTATCCAATTTGCCTTATTCTCCCCCGACTTCCGACCCACCAGTGTAGTAGATAAAATCTTCAACACATACCTATAAATCGGGTTACGAACCGAAGTGATCAGGTTCGTAGTCGTGAACGGGTGGTCAGAAATCGTACTCCAGAATTCTAAAGCAGCTCAGTCGCACCAACACTGTAATCCCTGACAGTCGAATAAGCACCCCTCAAACTAGTAACAAAACCCGGCCGCTTCACTTCCTCTTCAGTATAAAACCCCGACACTAGGGCAAACCTCGCCATATTCATCTCATAAACCTGCCTACCTAAGCTGAATGACACAGCTGTGGCGTTATCAAACTTTCCCTCCTTGTGCATCCATGTGCTATGAAACTCTAGCACTAACTCCTCATACTGAGGCTGTGTACACTCCAACGCATCTGTCAACTTCGGACCCAAAAGGTCCAACACCTCCTGCCTCGAGCCTATCTCTTCTAACCAGATCCAGTCTATCACTCTGTGCTGAAGTATCTCAGTATTCTTCAGTTTATCATACTTGTTCCATTCTGGTGTACTCCGCTCAAATTTCAGTATCGGGTGATCGGCTCTACTACATTTTCTATCCGGAATAAAATTATAAGACGATTGATACTCGAACTTTCTCAATTTAGGATCATCGGCAGCTATCTGAATGATCGGTGTCTCTTGCGGGACCGGGTCTTGCTGGGGTGGATCCTGTTGCGGTGTTGACTGACCCGCACCTATCTTTCGAGCCCTACCTCTGCGCAAACTACTAGCCGTGCCTGCAAAACAGATACAATCAAGACAAAACAAGCAGACAATTAGTAATAACAAACTACTTTTGGTATTTTTTATTTTTATAATTTTTTATAATTTTTATATTTTTTTTGGATTTTTATTATTTTTTTCGAAAAAGATAGAATAGCCGTATAGCATTTCATTCGCGGCTAATTCTGAAACAAACGGGTTACCTTTTACAATTGCTAAGTGATAGTTAAGCTCGCTCGAATGGAGATTGAGTACGGGCGAGCTTAAATCACTTGTACGTGCAAGTAAACCCAAACACAACTAACTACGACTCGAACTATACTAAAACTAACTCGAAAGACCCTAACTTGGACTCAATGTACACTACCCCCTCGGCACTTTAATTGTCCGTAATTAAAACGTAGTGCCTAACAATGACATTGAAGTCCAATCCTCGCTTAAAAATCAGCCATTTAGTAGTTTTTAAAACAAATTTAGCGTTGAAAAATTCCGCCTAGTTAAAGGAGGTTTTTACCGTTGCAAAAATTTAGTTTCAATGCGCAAGATCGGAACTTTAATCGTCAATGTCCCCAAACCATTCAATCATCAAGCAAATTCATTCACTATCCCAAACCGACACCACCCGCAACCCAACAATAATAACTTTGAAACCAAAGATCGGATTTTCATGTCAAAATGGCAATGGTAATTTGAGCATAAACAACAATCAATCTCAAAACATACGGGTCGAAAATCATTCCTAATAATGACATACCCTTCAAAATTCTCATCTCGCAATCAAACCAAACCATGACCATGTCACACCCTGTCTTTTACGGAAGCGTATGATGTCTGACTGGTTTAATATCATTGCATTCAATCGTAATAAACAACTACATGATCAAAACGATGTTCATCCATTCATAAAATTTGAGTATTACAAACACTTGTTATTTAAGTTTTAAAACACAACCTTCGTCTAGGTTACAATTCAACAAAAGTGGATGACATCTAAACTTGAAGTCTACTTCTAGTTACGACACTCGCGCCCAAGATCCATCCTGTTACCTGAAATACATGTAATTTTGGAAAAACATCAACAAAAAGTTGAGCGAGTTCATGCGTCTTGATTGTGTACTGTAATTCTTGTAAATCTTTGAGAGGCTCCTTTGTAACAGGTGTGAAAAACATGTATGAATGTACTAAATGAATGTTTGTACAAGGACATTAAGGCATGTGAGGACATGGGGAGTACTTGTTATGACTCCTTGAGGACATGTGGAGTACTTGTTATGACTCCTTGACTGTGTCGATTAACCTCGACTGTGTCAATTTCCCTTGACTGTGTCGATTACCCTCGACTGTGTCGATTAACCTCGACTGGGACTCCGAAGCACTACTAGGTACTAGTTTTGACCATTAGTGGGGTTCGGCCGTACCCGTTAGATCTAACCCTCGTCCCTAATTATGTATTAATGGCATTTCTGTATTTAAGTCTATGCTCACATGATCTAGTATTTTATAGGCATTTCTTAAAACGCATCATACTTGGTACTCGTCCTCACCAAGAGTGATTCTTGTTTTTGTATCATACCATTTGTAAACATTGTAACATTTGTAACATGTATTTCACCCCCGAGAGTTATAAAACCAAAAACAGTTAAAGAAAAGGGGGAGCATGAACTCATAACTTTGCGTTCCTGCGTTGTAAACTTCACCGGGTTTGCTTATCTAGCGTCGTGACCTAAACGTGTTTAATAACATTAGTCACTAGACTTGTATCTCACAAGTACAAGTCACTATCTTTTGTATATGTGTTCTTGTGTTAAAAATAATTTATATTTTTAACTATGTGTCTTACTTATATTATTTTCTCAAAAATAAATATAAGTATCTTGTATTTTTCACCCGAATTATGTATTTTGTCTAAATCTTCATTTCACGTTCATAACTTGTCCAAGTTATTTATTCTATCAAGTAATATATTTTCATAAATATGTTCTCTTGTATTTGTCTAAGTATGTTGTATGTGTACTTTTGTATCTTCACTCCTTAGGAGTATTTAGTGTATTTTCAAGTCCTAATACACTATCACATATAATACATACTACATACACTTAGCACAAAATTTGGTGATCAATAAATATATATATTTTCTCCAAAAATATACATACTTAATATCAATTTTTAATCTTGAAGAAATCATCATTTCTTAATACAAAAATTAGGGAAACCTTGGTAAATATTTTTAGATACATTTTTAGGGAATAAATTTCTCAAAAACTTGTATTTTTCTAAGTGTCAAAATTTTGTAGAAATTTTGACAGAGTTTCCCCTAAAAATGGAGGTTTCCCATGTTTTCAAAACATGTGTTTATTTTCTTTTAAATCATCATCAACATCAACAACTTATTCTACACTTATCAAGTGCCAAAATCAAGTAAATCACACTACATCATGAACTTGAAGTTTTGTAAAAACTTGTAGTAACTTACCATGTTATTTAGTAGGTTTAGTTACTCTTAAAAACATGGTTGTTTGCTTGTAAATTTCATTCTTGGAGAATTTAGTCATTTACAACTTGTAGGATGATTTTTCTAAAAATACTTATCTTGTATTTTTCTTGTTACAAACATGTTTCTATTCTTGTTTAAATACTAAAAATATTATTAGCTTACTTAGAAACCATGACTTTGTAAGTCTTGTAAATAATCTTGGTTTCTTGAGAAAATTATTTTTGTAATCACCCATTCACAAGAATTGTATTTTGTTTAAACCATCTTTACATAAGAAAACCCATTTCATTATTCAAGTTCATGAAGACATTAAGTATGAAGATCTTGGTCTTTCACAAGATTACCACTTTAACTTACTAGATCACGTGTTTAATCACAATCTAGTAGGCTCCATATGATGTCTAACATTACCAAGACTAATAATAAATCAACAAGAAGCAAATCAACATATTCAACATATATTCTTATGTATTTAAGCTTATGTGAAAAATTCATGTCCATATTCTTTAGTGTTCTTGTAATTTTCACCATAATATATCTTTTAATCAATCAATATATGAAGTAATAAGAGATTATGAGGGCTCACCACTAGCAACAAGGCTAGGGAAGATTACTAGAACTTGAAGATGACAAAAGTGTTGGATAAAAGCAAATGAAGAAAGTCCTTCAAGATTCACAAGCTCCACACCTCTTAACTTAGCTCCTAACACATTGTGTGCACCTTGGAATGGAAGGAAGTTGGATGAAAATGGTGGATGTATGATGGTGGGTTAGAGCCGTGAGCAAGGGAAGGGGAGAAGGAGGTTGTGGTGTGATGAAGATGAATGATCTCTTATGATATCTATATAATACATTCACAAGATCTTATCATATCTAGAGAATCTATGGAAGATTATGTGTATCAAAATGGATCTAGAGAAGATTTAAGTATGATATGGTAGGATTTTGAAAGATCATGGTGGGGCCACTCCTTTGGGCCGTAGACAAGCAAAAGGGGGGGGGGGGGTAAATTGTAACTTGCAAGATCTCTAGTAAATTTTTCAAGATCCATAATATCTATGTAATATCTTATGAAATCAAATTAAATCCAAGTAATATCTTATGAAATCTAGTGGATCCAAGCAAGATCTTGATAGGGGCCACCCCTTATGACCGTATATATGAAAAGGGTGGGGGGGGGGCAAAGTGTAATATTTACTCCCTAGTTCATAAATAAGTTGGTTTCAAGTAATAAGTTTAGGGATTTAATGCGTTATTACGTTATAAGGGGTGTTATGGTGTTCGGGGACCATAACTAGTTCAGAAACATTAAACAATGCTTCAAGTAATATTTTGATGTTCCGGGTAATGTCCGGTTGTTCGGTTAAATACCGGTTCGTTAAAGTGCTAAATTACACCGTTTAGTGTCCTTTAAGTATCCTTTTATAACCCTTTTAATTCCCAACACTTAGGAGGGTATTCTGGATAATAAAACATGAATTCTGCATAATATTTATGTATTAAAAAGCTGATTATAGCTGAGTTTAATAAAATTCTGCACTTAAAGTGCGTTTCGGGTGCTTTTTAGTGCATAATCTAGCTTCCGGAAAGTCTATATGGTAACCCTTGTATGTACTCTTGGGTTTTAATGTATTCTTGTCGTTTGACCTACACCTAGGCTCCAATTCTATTGTCTAACTGCTTTCTGTAGAATTGTTGACACAATGTGTCTTACCGGTGAGTTTACTAGTATTTCTGACGCAACACGGTTCATTAATGCATAAAGTAATTCTTGTGCATGAATTTACTTGTATAGTAATCAGAAATTTATTTGTTTGGTAAACTAGATCATACACAGTCATTAAAGCACAGATTACTGTTTATTTAGTGTACGGAAAAGTGACAGTTATCACAGTCTCCCCCCGTTAAAAGAATTTCGTCCCGAAATTCAAGCGATGCCATCGGTCGCAGGGGAGTTATGAATCAAACGCGGTCACTTATATTCAAAATTTGTCTTCATGTCATGTATTCTATCGTACTCAAGTAAATCAATTATGTCTTTTCTGTGTCTTGTGGACTCTTGGTCCGAAACCTTAACAGGTTCTATAGTATTGTGGACTCTTGGTCCGAAACCTTAACATGTTTTATTGTAATTTTGTCGTTTGTCATTGACGTGAATCTTATTTGTGGGAACAACGACTGTTCCTTGAGTCAGACTCCTCTAGACACACGGAATGTGTCGCGATCACTAGTGATCTTTTTCTGGAAGTTTCATCCTGTGAACAATGGTTCCGATCCCTACGTCGGGGTCCAACCTTTACGTTTTCCAAATCACATCACGCCTTCTCTAGGCGAGGCTCCCATTAAAGCCATACTTCTTATTTCAAATTCTTACGATTTTCTGCCGCTCATCGGCGCAATCTTTCTGTATTTCACGGGCTGTCTTGATATGATCACATATCTGAACGATTTTGCCTCTAGTTTTTCTTGGACCAACTCGGGCCAGTAGATTGTTTATCTCTGGTCTCCGTTCAACATGACGGGAATTGACTCATTATGTTCTATCTAAAGCTTCACACGAAGCGGTTTAAACAACAGTGTGGTAATTACGGTTGTAGGAAAACTTCACTAAATGCAAGTGAGTGTTCCGACTTTTCATCAAAGCTCATCACACAAGCACGCAACATGACCATACAGTCTGCATCGTTCGGCAGCTCAGTTCATTTTCGTTAATATTCAAGTTCTTACGATCAACGGTGTGCTGCAACCTTTGTGATCATTAAAGATCGTGCAGTGTTTTCTTTCAGTTGATGACGTCGAATTTGCGGCGCGCAATTACTGTATCTAGATCAAGGTTTATTCTTATGATTCCTTAATCAATGTGCTGTGTATGCAATGTTGCGGTCTCGTTGCATCGAAGTGTAATCGAGACTTCGTCGAGAAACGTCACATAATTGCAACTCTAGCTCCTTAGCTCTTGGTTGCAGGGTTGGCATGAATTTCGTTCTCGTCCACCATGTATCTTGAAGTTCTCACTTCGCGAATTCAAAATCCGCTTTTCGTCATCATAGCACATAACTGTTCTTTTCTCTAAGAGTTGCAAGGTAAGTTGCAGCTGTTGCTCACGACCTTCCTTGGTAGTTGGCCATATAAGAATGTAGTCAATAATTATAATCATGACTTATCCAGGTATGGCTTACACGTTCGATTCATGAGGTCCATGAACATTATCGATGCATGTGTTAAGCCAAATGATACGACAAGGAACTCGTAATGCTCGAAGCGAGTCCTAAAGGTTGTGTTAGGGATATTTCCTCTTGTATTCACAGTGGAGGACATCTTGCCCTCAAGTCGATCTTTGTGTGGTGACTAGAACCTTATGATTGATCTGTTCATGTCATCAATCCTTGGCAAAGGATTCTGATTCTCAATTTTCTGAAATTTATGCAAAGTGGAGTCTATCAACTTTTCTCCTTGTGTCCTTAACTAAGGGTGTCATGTCCTTAATTCCCTCTGCCTAGCAGCTCTTGTAGTTATATCGGAAGCTCAAGCTTCGCGGACAAGGCTAGTCGGTATAGTGTCATTCGGTACTGGTGCCGCTCCTGGCACGAGGTTCCTTTTGTCGCTTGCGGAGGGGCGTTCCTGGCAAATCTTCAGAAAAGGCTTCTGGAATTTCTTCCATAACGGGGATGTTTTCAGGCTTTATACTTGGATATCCAATCCATGCTGACTATCATATCATGACTTCTCAAGTTAATGGTAACAAAAGGTTCCGGCCTTCTGAGTTCCTAGAATATAATTCCTTACTTGCTTCGTCTGCTTAAACTAGCCTTCTATATGCCCATTTCTAAAGAATACGGGACGTCTATTTTACTCAAAACTAGGCCAAGCAGTTTCTTATGTTCTAAGCATGCAAGGCTAAAGTTGATGCCTTAATTAAAAGTAGATGCATTAGGTTGGTTGATAGGGAACGTACCCGTAACCGCATCTGGATGCTGGCGTGCTTCACGAGTTTCGATCGTGAAAACCATTCCTTGCTTGTTTCTTCCCAGGACAATCTTTCCTAAAGTGCCATGCTTCACCACATCTGTAGCAACCTGGTATTCTCTTATTTCTTCCATCTGGGTCCTTCGCCCAACAGGCGTCCTTGCTGTGCCCTTCTTTTCCACACTTTCCGCACTTAGGCCTCAGACATTGACCTTCATGGTGAAAATTGCATTCCCCGCACCTCGGCTTAGTCCCCGAGTAAATTTTACCACCGACCCTATTAGTGGCTCCATCAGTTTTCCTGTCATGCGGCGGTTTCACTTTCTTTCTTTTGTTTGCTTTAGAGCTTCCATAGCCGACTTGTGTGCCCACCTTTAGGTTCGAAGACTTCCTTTTCTTAATGCCTGATGACTCAACATGAGTCTCTTTCTTGTTATCCTCAGATTTCGAAAATTCTCCCGCACGTAGAGCTTCTTCAGTAAGTGTAACGCTTAAATCGATAGCCTCTGCAATGGTTGGAGGCCTTGAGGTAGTAACCAAGCTCCTAATTTGAGGTGCAAGTCCCCAAATGAATCGTTCAATCCTTTTGAATTCCGGTTTGACTAAGTAGGGGACGACCCTAGACAAGTCGTGAAATCGCTGGACATATTCAGGAATCTTCGGTCCGTCCATTTTCAAATTCCAGAACTCCACCTCAAGCTTCTGGATTTTAGCCCTAGAACAATATTTCTTTTCCATCATTTCCTTGAGCTCGTCCCAGCTCAGTGCATAAGCAGCATCTGCACCAAGGGTCTGAACCTGAAGGTTCCACCAGGAGAGTGCGCCATCCAAAAACAACCCTGAGATATAGGTAACACTCTATTGGGGCAAACATTTACTCATTCTTAGAATGGAGTCAGTCTTTTTTGACCAACGAACAAATGCAACGGCACCTCCTGTGCCATCAAAATTCAGTGGCTTGCAGTCCAGGAATTGTTTATAGGTGCAGCCAATTGGAGGGTTATTTCTGGAAGTGCCACCGCTGTGTTCGGAGCGGAGGGCTTCATGTCATGCAATTGCCTGTGAGATTCGTTCTTGAAGCTCAGCTTTTGTTCTTGGTAACGTACTGGTGTTTGTGTCTCGTCGGGGCGGCATTCTCTTATGTCAAAAGGTATGAAGTAGGTTAGACAATATTCCATAATTGTCTATGAGGTACATAGCACCATAAGCCATCATGTAATCACCCAATTTCACATGTATATATAATCAACAATGTATGAGTGAGGAATCAATTACTGAGCCTTCACATAGGCTTGCCAACTTGACTTATTGTTTGTATTGGGAAAATAAAATGAATTCGAGGCTACATCGCCTTGGTCATTCAAGCTTTATGAAATGGTAGTTGTTCACGTAGGGGTGATAGAGAGTGTATCATCACTGATTCTTTCTGAATGTTATTCCTCTTCTCTTGCTTAAATATTGTTTCTCAAACGTCTCGTATATGAAGTAGGCAAAGTCAGGCACGAAGTAGGCAAGACAGCTTTCCTACTTTATAAAGTGTTAAAGCACTGGTCTCGGTTTTGTTCTACCATTTGAAGGTCTGAACACCTAGAGTTTATTTTTGTACAGTGATCGTTAGCTTGGCCCGCAGAGTCCACCAGGATTTCTGTGCACTACAAGTCGTTATTACGTGGGCCCCCGTAATAATAAATTGTCTTGCACAGTTACCCCAACTTTCTCTCGTCCAAGCAGATGATCAATCAAGGAGGGGACACTACTGTCCTTATACCTCTGACATGGAAAAGACCTTTGTGATGGTCCACGCGCTAACACTTGTTATCGTTAAGCGCGTATAGGCACGATGATTAGATGAACTAGGAATAGAGAGAATTCCTAGTAGTTGGAGGGGCACCTTCAAGATGAATACTTCATCTCCCTTTTCTGGTCAAGTATGTCGTCAATCTTGCTTCACATAAGCCACAGGGATCTCGTCCCGTTGATCAAGAATTCGTTCAAGGTTGCCGCCTCTGCCTCGTCATCATCACCGTAGTCAGGCACCTTCACGATCGAGAGGGAAGAACAGCCATCTCCTACGGAAGCAAGCTCAGAATCTTGTTTGGTAATCACTCTAGCTATGAGCTTTGCAATGAACGCGAGGTTGATAGCTTCATCGTGCGAGTTACGTACAATAATAGAAGTCGGAGCCGAAAGTATCTTATTCGCGTCGATAATCATTCCGTACACTTATTTGTATGTATTCACGTCAATATTTATTCCGTACACTTATTTGTATATATGTATCGATAAACAAACATGTCACTTAGCATAAACAGGCATTTCGATGCATCATATCATGTATAACTCTCGTTTTTGGGGGTCATTTTTCTAGTTGTCGATTCATGACAAAAACACTACTTGGTACTAGTTTTCACCAAGAGTGTATTTTATCTTTGGCAAGTCTAACTCGTGTAGACTATGCCTTAATTGGCACCTTATCTTGAGGGTATTCCCTACTAATGTCCTTGCCCTGTCTCTTTTTGAAAAGTGTTTGACTCGTGGATCTTGACGCTTACGTGAATGCAATGAAAACCTTTTTGCAAAATGTTTTCGTGAGAGAACTCTAGTGATTGTAGTCTAGACTCGAGAAGGAATCCTAGTTCACTACAATCGAAGCTCTGATACCAAAATGTCACACCCTGTCTTTTGCGGAAGCGTATGATGTGTGACTGGTTTAATATCATTGCATTCAATCGTAATAAACAACTACATGATCAAAACGATGTTCATCCATTCATAAAATTTGAGTATTACAAATCCTTGTTATTTAAGTTTTAAAACACAACCTTCGTCTAGGTTACAATTCAATAATAGTGGATGGCATCTAAACTTGAAGTCTACTTCTAGTTACGACACCCGCGCCCAAGATCCATCCTGTTACCTGAAATACATGTAATTTTGGAAAAACATCAACAAAAAGTTGAGCGAGTTCATGCGTCTTGATTGTGTACTATAATTCTTGTAAATCTTTGAGAGACTCCTTTGTAACAGGTATGAAAAACGTGTATGGACGTACTAAATGAATGTTTGTACAAGGACATTAAGGCATGTGAGGACATGGGGAGTACTTGTTATGACTCCTTGAGGACATGGGGAGTACTTGTTATGACTCCTTGACTGTGTCGATTAACCTCGACTGTGTCAATTTCCCTTGACTGTGTCGATTTCCCTTGACTGTGTCGATTACCCTCGACTGTGTCGATTAACCTCCACTGGGACTCTGAAGCACTACTAGGTACTAGTTTTGACCATCAGTGGGGTTCGGCCGTACCCGTTAGATCTAACCCTCGTCCCTAATTATGTATTAATGGCATTTCTGTATTTAAGTCTATGCTCACATGATCTAGTATTTTATAGGCATTTCTTAAAACGCATCATACTTGGTACTCGTCCTCACCAAGAGTGCTTCTTGTTTTTGTATCATACCATTTGTAAACATTGTAACATTTGTAACATGTATTTCACCCCCGAGAGTTATAAAACCAAAAACAATTAAAGAAAAGGGGGAGCATGAACTCACAACTTTGCGTTCCTGAGTCGTAAACTTCACCGGGTTTGCTTATCTAGCGTCGTGACCTAAACGTGTTTATTAACGTTAGTCACTAGACTTGTATCTCACAAGTACAAGTCACTATCTTTTGTATATGTGTTCTTGTGTTAAAAATAATTTATATTTTTAACTATGTGTCTTACTTATATTATTTTCTCAAAAATAAATATAAGTATCTTGTATTTTTCACCCGAATTATGTATTTTGTCTAAATCTTCATTTCACGTTCATAACTTGTCCAGGTTATTTATTCTATCAAGTAATATATTTTCATAAATATATTCTCTTGTATTTGTCTAAGTATGTTGTATGTGTACTTTTGTATCTTCACTCCTTAAGAGTATTTAGTGTATTTTCAAGTCCTAATACACTATCACATATAATACATACTACATACACTTAGCACAAAATTTGGTGATCAATAAATATATATATATATATTTTCTCCAAAAATATACATACTTAATATCAATTTTTAATTTTGAAGAAATCATCATTTCTTAATACAAAAATTAGGGAAACCTTGGTAAATATTTTTAGATACATTTTTAGGGAATAAATTTCTCAAAAACTTGTATTTTTCTAAGTGTCAAAATTTTGTAGAAATTTTGACAGAGTTTCCCCTAAAAATGGAGGTTTCCCATGTTTTCAAAACATGTGTTTATTTTCTTTTAAATCATCATCAACATCAACAACTTATTCTACACTTATCAAGTGCCAAAATCAAGTAAATCACACTACATCATGAACTTGAAGTTTTGTAAAAACTTGTAGTAACTTACCATGTTATTTAGTAGGTTTTGTTACTCTTAAAAACATGGTTGTTTGCTTGTAAATTTCATTCTTGGAGAATTTAGTCATTTACAACTTGTAGGATGATTTTTCTAAAAATACTTCTCTTGTATTTTTCTTGTTACAAACAAGTTTCTATTCTTGTTTAAATACTAAAAATATTATTAGCTTACTTAGAAACCATGACTTTGTAAGTCTTGTAAATAATCTTGGTTCCTTGAGAAAATTATTTTTGTAATCACCCATTTACAAGAATTGTATTTTGTTTAAACCATCTTTACATAAGAAAACCCATTTCATTATTCAAGTTCATGAAGACATAAAAAAAAAGGGTAGTTGCACGGTACCCCTGACCGCGGAAGGGATCTCCCTTCCCAGTTCACCACCCGACAAGGATCCCTGGTGGCAAATACCCATAGCCATCAAAGAGGGGTAAGAAACATGTTTCGAACCCGAGACCTCGAGTGTCCTCGGTCCGGCTTAAAGCGGGTGTCGGTGGCCACCAAAGTGGCACAAATGGGAATTGAACTTGGGTCTCCATTGGAGAACCCAAGTCACTCCACCACTAGGGGAAGGATGGTCATGAAGACATAAAGTATGAAGATCTTGGTCTTTCACAAGATCACCACTTTAACTTACTAGATCATGTGTTTAATCACAATCTAGTAGGCTCCATATGATGTCTAACATCACCAACACTAATAATAAATCAACAAGAAGCAAATCAACATATTCAACATATATTCTTATGTATTTAAGCTTATGTGAAAAATTCGTGTTCATATTCTTTAGTGTTCTTGTAATTTTCACCATAATATATCTTTTAATCAATCAATATATGAAGTAATAAGAGATTATGAGGGCTCACCACTAGCAACAAGGCTAGGGAAGATTACTAGAACTTGAAGATGACAAAAGTGTTGGATAAAAGCAAATGAAGAAAGTCCTTCAAGATTCACAAGCTCCACACCTCTTAACTTAGCTCCTAACACCTTGTGTGCACCTTGGAATGGAAGGAAGTTGGATGAAAATGGTGGATGTATGATGGTGGGTTAGAGCCGTGAGCAAGGGAAGGGGAGAAGGAGGTTGTGGTGTGATGAAGATGAATGATCTCTTATGATATCGATATAATACATTCACAAGATCTTATCATATCTAGAGAATCTATGGAAGATTATGTGTATCAAAATGGATCTAGAGAAGATTTAAGTATGATATGGTAGGATTTTGAAAGATCATGGTAGGGCCACTCCTTTGGGCCGTAGACAAGCAAAAGGGGGGGGGGGGGTAAATTGTAACTTGCAAGATCTCTAGTAAATCTTTCAAGATCCATAATATCTATGTAATATCTTATGAAATCAAATTAAATCCAAGTAATATCTTATGAAATCTAGTGGATCCAAGCAAGATCTTGATGGGGGCCACCCCTTATGACCGTATATATGAAGGGGGGGGGGGGCAAAGTGTAATATTTACTCCCTAGTTCATAAATAAGTTGGTTTCAAGTAATAAGTTTAGGGATTTAATGCGTTATTACGTTATAAGGGGTGTTATGGTGTTCGGGTACCATAACTAGTTCAGAAACATTAAAACAATGCTTCAAGTAATATTTTGATGTTCCGGGTAATGTCCGGTTGTTCGGTTAAATACCGGTTCATTAAAGTGCTAAATTGCACCGTTTAGTGTCCTTTAAGTATCCTTTTATAACCCTTTTAATTTCCAACACTTAGGAGGGTATTCTGGATAATAAAACATGAATTCTGCATAATATTTATGTATTAAAAAGCTGATTATAGCTGAGTTTAATAAAATTTTGCACTTAAAGTGCGTTTCGGGTGCTTTTTAGTGCATAATCTAGCTTCCGGAAAGTCTATATGGTAACCCTTGTATGTACTCTTGGGTTTTAATGTATTCTTGTCATTTGACCTACACCTAGGCTCCAATTCTATTGTCTAACTGCTTTCTGCAGAATTGTTGACACAATGTGTCTTACCGGTGAGTTTACTAGTATTTCTGACGCAACGCGGTTCATTAATGCATAAAGTAATTCTTGTGCATGAATTTACTTGTATAGTAATCAGAAATTTATTTGTCTGGTAAACTAGATCATACGCAGTCATTAAAGCACATATTACTGTTTATTTAGTGTACGGAATGTACGGAAAAGTGACAGTTGTCACAGACCACCCACACCCTATCGATGACACGAAACAACTAGACTCAACACAATGACTCAGTTGACTCGACAAGACTCAACGGACCTGACTCGACTGACCCGATGGACCGGACTCGACTGACCCGACACAACTGACCTAGCTAACCTAAAAACCTCAAACAATGATTCTAATCATGAACCCAAAGAGAATAATGCAGAAAAACGTACCTGAGGTGTCGATTTGTTGCAAGAAAAATAAAAGTTTTCGCTAACTGATGGGTCCCAAATCGGAGCTATACGACGGTTAATCTTGATTTTTGTGCAGTTGGGTTTGTTTTTCACATGAATCCGGTCACATAGGGAGAAGAATGGTGAGATTTGGTTAATTTTAGGTTGAGATATGGAGGTTTAATGGTGGTGTAAGGGTTTGTCGTCAATGGGGGCGGTGGGAGTAAAGGATTGTTGTGAGTTTTGGGAAAAGTGCTGAAAAGGTAAAGTTTAAATGAATTGGGGTCGTCGCGTGGCGCTACCATAAAGGGGAATAGTCGTGGCGTAGCGCCACGGCACGGTTCAGGTGAGAGGGGTCAAATTCATGGCAGTTCAGAACGGTTTTCTGACCCTAGGGGTCGCGTAGCGCCACAGTGTGAGGCTTTTATGGTGGTGCAACGCGACGGTGTCTTTTTGACAGTAGGTTGCGCAATTTTTCAAGTTTCATGACTTAGAAAAAAAATTATAAGTCTTACCAAACCTTCCCCAAACCATACCAAATTTTTTCTAAGTGTTGGGACTTACCTGGAATGTTGTTTTCTTCGCAAATTCAGCTCTTCACTGGTACGTTTCCTGCAAAATTTCTCAAGCACAAAAAACACAAACACGAAAAACTACGAGAAATAAGAAAAATTAATGAAATTTACAAACGGTACACACTCTACAAACGAAGCTTTTCTCAACTCATTGTTCGGTGAAGGTGGGTGGGTCCTCTAGAGGAATTTCTTCCTCCTCGGTAGTATCAATGGGACCGGGAAAGTAGTGTTTCAATCGATGACCATTAACCTTCCACACACCTTTATCAACTTCGTCATACAACTCGACAGTACCGTATGGAAACACCTCCTTTACCACATACGGTCCGGTCCATCTTGATTTCAACTTCCCCGCTATCAATTTCAATCTTGATTTGAATAAGAGCACTTTATCACCTACCTTAAACTCCTTCAACCTTCGCAACCTCCTATCATGCAATGCCTTAGTCTTTTCCTTAATACTCCAAGATCGTTCATAGGCGGCATCCCTTAGAGCCTCTAATTCATGGATTTGGAAGAACCTCCTTCTTGCGGCTCCGATAAGGTCGAGGTTAACAGTTTTCAATGCCCACAAAGCTCTATGTTCTAACTCTAATGGAAGATGGCACGCTTTTCCATACACAATCATGAAGGGTGTGGTTCCTAACGGTGTTTTGTAAGCGGTGCGGAATGCCCATAATGCGTCGTCGAGCTTTTCCGACCAATCCTTTCTACTTTTTCCTACCGTTTTTTCTAGGATTCTCTTCACCCCTTGGTTTGCATTCTCTACTTGGCCACTAGTTTGCGGGTGGTATGCGGTAGAAAGACGGTGAGTGACACCGTAGCGCGTAAGTGCCTTTTCCATGGCGGAAATGTAAAAGTGCGTACCACGGTCACTTATGATAGCTTTAGGAACTCCGAAACGTGTGAATAATTTCTTAAGAAATCTCACCACCACTCGGGCATCATTAGTGGACAAAGCTTGAGCTTCCACCCACTTTGAGACATAGTCAATTGTAACACCCCGTGTTTTGGAAGTCAAAGTCAAAGTCAAAGTCAAGAGTGAAGTCAAAGGAAGAAAAGATTACTAATTGCGATCTGTCTCTCCTTGCTCAATTCCTGTTTTGACTTCTTTGACTTGTAATTAGTCTATTTTGTTATCGCTTTAGTTGTATTATGTGGAGTATCTATTAATAATCGCATAGTAATCGCTATTTATCGCTTGGTTAATCGCTTTATCGCTATCACAATCGCACTCGCAATTCGAATTACGCATTTTGGTTATTGTTATACGTGTGTGTGTGCCTTATGTGTTACTTGTGCATGTTTAATTATGTTATGTGTGGTAATCAATCGAAACGCAATCGAAACTAAATATCAATTGAATCGCAAACGCTAAACGAACAAGAAATAAGGATGCTTGTATGTTGATATAGTAGCTAGGAATAAAAGTAATTTGACTAGGAAACCCTAACGCATCTAAACGCTCGCAATCGCAATCGAAACAGCAAAACTCGTCGCACCGAACACTCGAACCAAGCAACTGATCGATCAGGAGGCCAGCCGATCGACCAGCCGCTCGATCGGACAGCTGTTCGACCGGGCTGCCATCTGATCGACCAGCTCCTTTCCATTTCGGGTAACCCTATAAATACCCCTTGTCACCATCATACTTACTACTTTTGGCAACTCTCGTCCGACCAGCTCGTTCTCCCCACTTTTCTTCAGATTTCTCGCAATTCCGGTAAGATTTCATCCTAAATCTTGTACTTCCTTAATCTACACGCACTCCTACACCTTTCTATCTTTTGAATCTTAACTTTAACCGTGAAATCATCAAGATTCGAGGTGTTCTAGGATGACATCATCATGTGTTCTTGAGAACTTCATGTTTTGGCCTCAATCCACCAAGAACAACCTAGATCTAACCGATTTCCACATAAACAAACAAAGATCTTTCATAGATCTAAACATATTCACCATGAAAAGGATTGAAAGATGGTTTTCCAACTTTCTTTCAACTCTTTTACACTCAATGCCTCCAAAACCGATAGAATCGGAGCTTGTGCCTACATACTACTCATTCTTGTGGTTGTGTGGTCCAAGATCTGGATTCTATCCACGAGGTTTACCGATTTCGGGTTAAACATGGAGCACCGTCTCGAACAGTTAACTAATCGGATTTGGGTGATTCCTGTCCGATCAGGATTACCAAGTATTGACAAAGTTTCTGTTGCTTAACGCGTTATCAAAACGCCTCGATAAAACGACAAACTATCAAAATAACTGATTATAAGACGAACAGGTCGACCAGGACGGAGTGCCGTCCGATCGGACTGCTGCCCGAACGGACAGCCGCCCGAGCGACTGGCCAGCCGAACGACTTGTACCTTGGTTCCACCATTAGTTCTCAAACCAAACTTCAAGAGTTTTGGGAACACCGAACGGATTGCCGTCCGATCGAGCTACCACTCGATCGACCGACCATCCGAATATGTGATGTTTCGAAACTTCAACACTTAAACAATTTTCAACATGTTCAATGCACAAAGGATGCCACCCGATCGAACGACCGTCCGATCAAGTGACAACCTGCTGTGAACTTGTTCTCACTGAAGTTCCCGACCAATCGAGTTGTCGTCCGATCGTCCGATCGACCGACCTGAAAGGTAGATATACTTCAATGTTCTCAAAATGCTACAACGAAAACTTCAAAAGTCGAGCCATCATACACAAACACATCCTTCCCAAAGGAAGAAACACTCCATTCGAAAGGTCACCCGACCGGATGACCATCCGAGCGGACTGGTAACTCGTACGACCAGCTGTCCGATCGGACTATCATCCGATCGAACCGCTGACCGACCCACTTTCACTTTGCATCGTTTTACGCGTCACTTATCGTTATGATATCGTTCTGATCAGGCTAACATTACTCCCTAGCGCATCTAAACGCTCGCAATCGCAATCGAAACAGCAAAACTCGTCGCACCGAACACTCGAACCAAGCAACTGATCGATCAGGAGGCCAGCCGATCGACCAGCCGTTCGATCGACCAGACGCTCGATTGGACAGCTGTTCGACCGGGCTGCCATCCGATCGACCAGCTCCTTTCCATTTCGGGTAACCCTATAAATACCCCTTGTCACCATCATACTTACTACTTTTGGCAACTCTCGTCCGACCAGCTCGTTCTCCCCACTTTTCTTCAGATTTCTCGCAATTCCGGTAAGATCTCGTCCTAAATCTTGTACTTCCTTAATCTACACGCACTCCTACACCTTTCTATCTTTTGAATCTTAACTTTTAACCGTGAAATCATCAAGATTCGAGGTGTTCTAGGATGACATCATCATGTGTTCTTGAGAACTTCATGTTTTGGCCTCAATCCACCAAGAACAACCTAGATCTAACCGATTTCCACATAAACAAACAAAGATCTTTCATAGATCTAAACATATTCACCATGAAAAGGATTGAAATATGGTTTTCCAACTTTCTTTCAACTCTTTTACACTCAATGCCTCCAAAACCGATAGAATCGGAGCTTGTGCCTACATACTACTCATTCTTGTGGTTGTGTGGTCCAAGATCTGGATTCTATCCACGAGGTTTACCGATTTCGGGTTAAACATGGAGCACCGTCTCGAACAGTTAACTAATCAGATTTGGGTGATTCCTGTCCGATCAGGAGTACCAAGTATTGACAAAGTTTCTGTTGCTTAACGCGTTATCAAAACGCCTCGATAAAACGACAAACTATCAAAATAACTTATTATAAGACGAACAGGTCGACCAGGACGGAGTGCCGTCCGATCGGACTGCTGCCCGAACGGACAGCCGCCCGAGCGACTGGCCAGCCGAACGACTTGTACCTTGGTTCCACCATTAGTTCTCAAACCAAACTTCAAGAGTTTTGGGAACACCGAACGGATTGCCGTCCAATCGAGCTACCACTCGATCGACCGACCATCCGAATATGTGATGTTTCGAAACTTCAACACTTAAACAATTTTCAACATGTTCAATGCACAAAGGATGCCACCCGATCGAACGACCGTCCGATCGAGTGACAACCTGCTGTGAACTTGTTCTCACTGAAGTGCCCGACCAATCGAGTTGTCGTCCGATCGTCCGATCGACCGACCTGAAAGGTAGATATACTTCAATGTTCTCAAAATGCTACAACGAAAACTTCAAAAGTCGAGCCATCATACACAAACACATCCTTCCCAAAGGAAGAAACACTCCATTCGAAAGGTCACCCGACCGGATGACCATCCGAGCGGACTGGTAACTCGTACGACCAGCTGTCCGATCGGACTATCATCCGATCGAACCGCTGACCGACCCACTTTCACTTTGCATCGTTTTACGCGTCACTTATCGTTATGATATCGTTCTGATCAAGCTAACATTACTCCCTAGCGCTTCCTTCAATCCATCAACCGCTGTGAGTATACTCGATCCCTTTTTGCTTTACACACTTTTGGGTGTTACATACTTATACTAAATGACATCGAACATACTACGCAATACTTTAAACGCTAACCGTTACCGCATGTTATACGTGACTTAATGAATGCTTGTTTGTTATGTTTACACATGGAATGCTGTCTACCTGCCTTAGCAATGATAGTACTATTAGTTTGGACTCAGCACCTGTTAACTTAGGGGTTGTTAAGGACAATTACCTACATGGCTCACAGTAGTGAGTGTGTATCGCGAACTGCCTTGGGCAGTCAACCCGCAGTCATTGGTATCGATAGGTTCATGTCGATAACTAACATGCCTCATTTTACACTGTGTACGTGTTGGTTATGCATAACGCTTTCGAACTCTATATGCTATTATCAAACTTGTATGCTCACCTTTACACTATGTGTATTGACTTTTACTTTAACGTATGTGACAGGTGCTTAGGATGCTTATTTGCTTTCTGTGGTGTGAAATCGAGGCTAGGAAAGTCCTAGGTCAACAATAAACACTAGTCTTTAACAAAAATCTGAGTTGTCGGAACACAACAATTTGACTAGATCTTTTCTGTAATAATTGTATTATCGTTTATGACATGGTATGGGACGTGTTGCTTTAAATATCTGGTAAATATAGTTGTTATGGAAACTTCTGGACAATCTGTTTCGCTCAGTGCCACGCCATGATGTTTTCGCCATCGGTTGGGGTGTGACAGATTGGTATCAGAGCCATAACTATAGGGAATTAGGAAAGACTCGACCTAGTCCGGGTCGATGTCTTAGAGACCTAGTCTATAGTTAGGAACCAACAGACCAACTCATGCATGTCTAGTAGGGATTGTGTGTGAGCGTACTTGCTATTTTTCGCTATTCTCGCCTACGCTACACCATCACTGCACTCAAATTTTCAAATACGAATGAGCGATTAAGTCGAGATTAGGTGTGAAAACCGTAAACTCTCGACTAAATTGCTTGTTCAACCCACATTTTTGTCTATAAACACAAGAAATTACGTCGAAATAGGAGTGAAATCCATACTTTGACGCATAATCCTCTTTTATTTTATCAAAACAGGAACGAAGTTGTTAAGCTAGGGGTGAAACCCTAACCTTGACGATTTGTTCCGACCTTTATTTGGATTTACAAAACTCTCACCAAAGTTTCGACGGACTCCAATGACTTGAAGTCACGGTATGACTAAAGGGATGTGTGCTGAACGCCCAAGAATCGAGGCAGAAGCACGGTCCTGAAGGTCAAGGTGTGTACCATAAGTCCTTGAGAATAGTCGAATCACTTTGGATAGTCAATGTCTAATAGCCGCAGACGGTCTATTTCTCGATTTTATGTGTTTCGATTCTGAGCCCGCAACTGCTGACTCTGATGATTCGTTGATTTTATGTGTTTGTATGTGTATTTACCTGCTTACGTGTTTTAATTTTTTTTGGAGACTTATTCGATTTTCGCATTCACTTTGATCAACACGCACAACCCGCATTGCATCTCTACCCCAAAACGCTGACAAATCGCTAAATTGTGGACGACCTTATGTTACCTTATACGCTTATACTATACTACTCGATATGTTAATCGCGATCGCTATTCTCGAACATTCGCGAACTTGAATGATAGGTTTCTGTATTCTGACTAACTCTTGTGATTACGTGTTTTATGTGCTCTCTGTGAATCTGTGCCTTACGTGCTTCCATGCTTACGTGCTTCTGTGTTTATGTGAATCTGTGATTGTATGCTTACATGATTATACGTGTTCCTGAGCTTTAGTAGTATTAAACGTGTGAGGTGAGATTCGATTATGTTGTGTTGAGTCCTGCAACGATGTCTGTTGCAGACGATGTCGTCATCTGGATCTCGCGCTACCCGAGATACCCGCCGAAAGCAAGCAGACAAACGCCTTGCTGCCATGATTACTAAGCAAATGGCAAAGGTTGTACCCCAAATCGTCTGAAGAATCCAGGAACGAGACTCCCAAAGCTGCTTTCAGCTTCAAACAGTTCAAGACATGCGGACCGAAGGAGTTCACCGGAGAAGAAGGCCCTACGGCTTTATTTCAATGGTTTGACTCAATTGAAGTTACCCTGCAACAGAGCAGATGTCCTAATAATCTCCGCACATTGAACGCTACCGGCGTCTTCCAGTCCCGCGCTCTAGACTGGTGGACGGCTGAAAGGAACAAGCGCGGAAATGATGCAGCCTATGGTCTGTTATGGGACGAGTTGAAGAACATCATGCTCGAAGAGTTCTGCCCTCCCCATGAGCGCCAAAATCTGGAGGATGAGTTCTGGCATATTAAGCAAAAAGAGGGTGACAACGCTGCCCTGACTGCTCGTTTCAAGCAGCTCAGCATCATATGTCCCGATCAAGTGAAGACGCCCGACATGACAATCAAGAAGTACATCCGAGCTCTACCCGACTGTGTTGCAGATTTTGTTCATGCCGCAAAGCCAGCAACAATCGAAGAAACTTACTTGCTTGCCGCTGAAATCAACGACAAGCGAGTAAAAGCTGGTGTTTGGGATAAAACTTCGAAGAAACTGCATCAAGTCACCGCCGCACCAACCGCTGAAACCGCCGCCGCTCAACCGTCAAAGTCTTCACGCCGCAAGAAGAAGAACAACAACAGCAGCTCCGGCAACAAGAACTGTGCTGTCACTACCACTGCTGCTCCACTTCAAGCCGTACCGGCCCAGCAGCAGCCCCATCACCGACCAGCACCAGGTACCTATGCACCGCTTGCAAAGCGTGTATACACAGGCCCCCACCCGGCTTGTCCAACATGTTCTTACCATCACCCGGTGGGTATCGCCTACCGTTTCTGCGCTCACTGCAATATGTACGGCCACTTCACTGCTAACTGCCGTACTGGTCCCCGTCAAGCCCCAGCTCAAGCCACTGCTCATCAAGCTCTGCTCCCAGCCCCGCAAGGCCAACAAGCAGCTCAGGCACCCGCGGTCAACGCCCGAGTCTGCTTCGCATGTGGTGATCCTAACCACTTTGCGAACATATGCCCGAACAGGGTTGTGAAGCAAGAGCCTCAGCAACATCAGCAGCAGCAGCCTCAGCAGCAACAGCAAGCCGCACGCGCCAGAACTTTCAACATCAATGTGCGCCAAGCCCAGGCTGACAACAATGTGGTCAATGGTACGTTCCTTGTGAATGGTATTTATGCATCGTGTTTGTTTGATACTGGAGCCGATAACTGCTTTGTGTCATTTGAATTCGAGAAGCTTCTTAGTCGTAAACACTCCCATCTCCCCTCGACGTTCGATGTTGAAGTCTCCACCGGAAGAACTGTCGCCGTTAAATCTGTTCTTCGTGATTGTACCCTTGAGCTCAACAATCACATCTTCCCAATCGACCTTATTCCGATGCAACTCAGAAGTTTTGGCGTCATAATAGGCATGGACTTTCTTCGCGAAAACCATGCTGAAGGTGTGTGCTTCGACAAGATGATTCGATTCTCGCTCGCGAATGGTGATTTATTGTGTGTTTATGGCGAAACTGCTTCGAAAGGTCTCAAGCTCATGTCATGTGTCCAAGCTAGCAAGTATCTCCGCTAGGAATACAGAGCTTTCTTGGCTAGCATTGTAGTAGCGGAGAAGGAAAAGAAAGGAAGACCGGGAGTAAATGATGTTCCTGTGGTTCGTTAATTTCCTAATGTGTTCCCTGACGATCTCCCAGGTTTACCCCCAAGTTGTGATATCGACTTTCATATCGACCTCATTCCTGGAGCCAACCCTGTTGCCAAAGCTCCTTACCGACTCGCTCCATCCGAGATGCGTGAACTCTTGAATCAACTTCATGAATTACTTGAGAAAGGCTTCATTCGCCCGAGCACCTCTCCTTGGGGCGCGCCAGTCCTTTTCGTCAAAAAGAAGGATGGGTCGTTCCGGATGTGCATCGACTATCGGGAACTGAATAAGTTGACTATCAAGAATCGCTATCCCCTGCCTCGCATTGATGATTTGTTTGATCAGCTACAAGGTGCTACGTGTTTCTCGAAGATCGATCTACGTTCAGGCTATCAACAGCTACGCATTCAAGAGGAGGATATACCCAAAACCGCGTTTCGCACCCGTTACGGCCACTATGAATTTGTTGTTATGCCTTTCGGTTTAACCAACGCACCCGCGGTTTTCATGGATCTGATGAATCGCGTGTGTAAACCTTATCTCGACCGTTTCATCATCGTGTTCATCGACGATGTCTTGATCTATTCCAAATCGAAAGCTGAACAAGCGCAACATCTACGTTTGGTTCTCGAGCTACTCCAAGGGAATCGACTCTATGCCAAGTTCTCCGAGTGCGAATTCTGGCAGGAGGAGGTTCAATTCCTCGGTTACATTGTAAATTGTCAAGGTATTCACGTCGATCCCGTGAAGATTGAAGCCGTTAAGAGTTGGATTACACCTAAGAACCCGTCTGAAGTCCGTTCTTTTCTCGGACTAGCGGGCTATTATCGATGATTTATCGAAGGATTCTCAAAGATCGCTGTGCCGCTTACCGCTCTCACGCATAAAAACAAGCCTTTTGTTTGGGGAACTGAACAAGAGTCTGCCTTCCAAACCCTCAAGCGCATGCTTTGCAATGCTCATGTTCTCACATTGCCCGACGGAAACGATGACTTTATTGTCTACTGTGATGCCTCGAACCTTGGTCTTGGCTGCGTTCTCATGCAACGGGACAAGGTCATTGCCTACGTATCTCGTCAGCTCAAAATCCATGAAAAGAACTATACAACCCATGATCTCGAGCTAGGCGCAGTTGTTTTTGCGTTAAAGATTTGGCGACACTACCTGTATGGTACAAAGTGTACGATCTTCACCGATCATAGGAGCCTACAACATATCTTTGACCAGAAGGAACTTAATATGCGTCAACGCCGATGGGTAGAACTTCTCAACGATTATGACTGTGAGATTCGTAATCACCCGGGCAAAGCAAATGTCGTTGCCGACACTCTCAGCAGACGGAGTTACTTGCTCAGCATTCGTAAAACCCAAACCCAATACGATCTCGAAACTCTCATCCACGAAGCTCAGCATGCTTGTTTTAACGAGCGCACTTTGGATAAGGAAAAAATCTACCACGATGGAGCTCATCTTGTGAATAAGCCGAACGGGATATTCCATTATCTGGACCAGATTTGGATCCCTAAATGGACCGATTTGCGACAGATTTTGATGGACGAAGCCCACAAATCCCGGTATTCTATTCATCCCGGTGCCGACAAAATGTACCCGGACCTTCGCTACAAGTACTGGTGGCCGGGCATGAAAAGAGATATCGCCCTCTACGTTGGAAAGTGCCTGACTTGCTCGAAGGTTAAGGCTGAACACCAAAGACCCTCTGGCTTACTCGAACAACCACCGATCCCCATTTGGAAGTGGGAGAGCATAACTATGGATTTCATAACTAAGCTCCCGCGTGCGCCATCAGGTCACGACAGCATCTGGGTTGTTGTTGACCGTTTGACCAAATCAGCTCACTTTTTGCCAATACGGGAAGACTACAAGGTAGAACGTGTCATGGCCCCCGGCCCGGTGCGACCCGGTCCAGAAGCCGCGGAACAGAAAAGCCGTGGTAGTTTAATTAATTTGAGTTGACAGCGGAAGTTTAACAGGATCGTTTCAAACTTAAATATGCCCGATTATTTTAGTTCGTAATTTGGGACAAACCCCGTAATTTACAATAGAGGAATTTCACGAGGAAATTCCCTGTTTTACAAAACATGTTAATTTATTTAACTGAGCCACCACTTCAAGCTTTATTAGTGCTCCGTAGCACTTTTTCTTGATTCACAGTATGTCACCTGAAACATGTTTTAAAAATATTTTATCAGCGGGGAAATACTGGCGAGTCACTCAATTTGATAAAATGACACATAGCTATGAATTACAGCATAAGAGCGATTACAATGGCTACTATCTTATTTTTATCTGGCGTCGTGTCACACCCTGGTGACGATGGTCATACCACTATTGGGTCCTTTCACCCAAGTAGTGATGATTATCACTGTTAGGTTGATGAACCTAATCGTGAGAAATTAGTAATGTGCACAATACCCCACTAGCCAGTGATTCAAGATAACCACGACTTAATCCCTGTAATTATAACTTTGGAAAATAATTGGAGTATTGTAAAACATTGTTGATAAAAAGAGAATGACTCACATTGCAAGTTTAGACGAGCAGAGTTTAGCCTACTGATAAGCCTGATAACCTAATTTAAACAACAATGCACACGAAACTAGGTAAGTAACTTAATACAACTTTTACGATAAGCTCCCGAAATCAAAACCCTCACGACGAATGACAAAGTATAGCCCTGATTTGGGCAGCACTTAAACATCCATCGGATTGGTTTCAATCGATCGGACATTGTATCGTAGCAGTGATCGAGTTATTACCCTGTTGTCGCAGCAGAGCGTTGTGCTGGTGTGTTTTTGCACTAAACAGAGGATATCTCAACGTTCGAAATGAGTTTTTCCGTCGTAACGAGACCAACATGCAAGTGCCAAACCCCTGGTATATATATACTGAAAAAGGGTTCTGTCGCGTGGCGCGCCAGACCCACCTGGTCCTGGCGCGTGGCGCGACGGGTCTAATTTTAGGGTAGGGTAGCCTCATGTCTAACATAGCCCTGGTGAGTCAAGGTTCGACGAATTTCAAAGTTTACAGCAAACTGTGATGATAATTATCCATTAGGGTTACCCCCCTTTGAGTTTTAGGGGCCCTGATCCTAGTTTCAATTGTTCTGAAAATTTTAAGGGTCATGCAGTATTACTTGGGGGTCTCAATTAGGGTTTCCTATTGGACGTAATAAAATAAGAAATAATAATTTTGTCGAGAGTTGTTACATCCTCCCCACCTTATTAAAATCTCGTCCTCGAGATTACTGGAACAAGTAGGGATATTTTCGCTTCATCTCTGATTCCAGTTCCCAAGTGTACTCTGGTCCTCTCTTTGAATCCCACTTGACTTTGACCAGCACTAGTCGTTTGTGCTTGAGAAACTTAACCTTTCTGTCTTCTATTTGCAGTGGTTTCTCCACAAATTTTAACTTCTCATTTACCTCTATATCTTGAATAGGTACTACCAGGGATTCATCAGATAGACATTTCTTGAGGTTAGATACATGAAACACATCATGTACCCCAGCTAATTCTTCTGGTATTTGTAAGCGCTAGGCAACAGGTCCTATTCGCTGGATTACTGGGAATGGTCCTACATACCTTGGACTTAGCTTTCCCTTTTTACCAAACCGAACTACCCCTTTCCAAGGAGAAACTTTTAAGAGTACCTTGTATCCGATTTGAAATTCTAGCGGCTTGCGTCTATTGTCTGCATAACTCTTCTGGCGATCTCGAGCCGTTTTCAGTATTTCCTTGATTTAAGTGATCTTATCGGTGGTTTCTTGCACAATTTCGGGACCTGATAATTAACTTTCTCCTATTTCTGCCCAACAAACTGGAGTTCTACACTTACGTCCATACAGTGCTTCGAACGGGGCAGCTTCGATGCTTGAATGATTACTATTATTATAAGAGAATTCAATTAAAGGTAAATGGCTATCCCAATTTCCTCCAAAATCTATCACACATGCCCTGAGCATGTCTTACAGGGTTTGGATCGTCCTTTCACTTTGTCCGTCTGTTTGGGGATGGTATGTAGTACTTAAATTTAATCGTGTCCCCATTGCTTCTTGGAAACTCGTCCAGAAATGTGAAGTGAAACGACTATCTCTATCCGATACAATAGAGAGTGGGACTCCATGTAAGGATACTACTTCGTCTACGTACAACTTGGCTAATCTTTCCATACTAAAAGTTTCCTTTATGGGTAGGAAATGAGCTGATTTGGTTACCCAAATTGCGTCGTTACCTTTTCTGGTTTTGGGCAACTTAGTAACAAAATCCATAGTTATTAGTTCCCATTTCCATACCGACATTTCTAATTATTGTAATAGACCTGAGGGTTTCTGGTGTTCTGCCTTAACTTGTGAACAAGTTAGGCACTTAGATATATATCTAGCTATGTCCTTTTTCATTCCTATCCACCAGAAGTTATTCCTTAAATCTTGGTACATCTTATTATTACCAGGATGCATGGTATACCTAGAGTTATGGGCTTCCTCTAAAATTTTATCTCTTAAATTTCCTTGCTTAGGTACCCAAATCCTTTTCTTATGGAATCTCCAAATTTCATCCCTTCCTTGCTCTAATTCCTTTATTCGTCCTTTCATTCCTTCAGCATCATCCTTGATTGCTGTTTCTTGAACATTATGCAGTTGTTCCATTAAATCTACTTGAAGATTTAATCTAAGAGCACGAACTCGCTTTTGCTTTTCATGATACTTACTACTTAGAGCATCTGCGACTACATTCGCTTTTCCTTCGTGATATTGAATATCACAGTCGTAATCACTCAAAATTTCCATCCATCTTCGTTGTCTCATGTTTAATTCTTTTTGCCCAAATATATACCTTAAACTTTTATGATCTGTATAGACTGTAAACTTACGGCCATACAGATAGTGTCTCCACATCTTAAGGGCAAAAATTATGGCTCCTAATTCTAAGTCATGCATCGTATAATTTTCCTCGTGCTTTTTCAATTGCCTTGAGGCATACGGAATTACCTTTTTGCGTTGCATTAGCACACATCCTAATCCTAGCTTAGAAGCATCGCAGTAAACTTCAAAATCTTCTGTTCCTTCAGGTAAGGCAAGAATTGGGGTGTTTGTTAACCTTTGCTTTAAAATCCTAAAAGCCTCTTCTTGCTTAGGTCCCCATTCAAATTTAACTGATTTACAGGTTAGCTTAGTTAATGGTACTGCTATCTTGGAAAAATCCTTAATGAATCGTCTATAGTATCCAGCTAACCCTAGAAAACTTCTAACTTCCATAGCTGATTGTGGGACTTTCCATTTGGTGATCGCTTCTATCTTGGAGGGATCTACGTGTATACCTTCGTGATTCACCATGTGACCTAAGAATTGTACCTCTTGTAGCCAAAATTCACACTTTGAGAATTTGGCGTAAAGCTTCTCTTTTCTTAACAAAGTTAAGAATGCATGCAAGTGTTCACAATGCTCATCCTGACTTTTGGAATAAATAAGTATATCGTCGATAAAGACAATTACAAATTTATCCAGGTACGGTTTACAGATTCTATTCATCATGTCCATGAATGCTGCTGGAGCATTTGTCAATCCAAAGGGTATGACTGTAAACTCGTAATGACCATACCTAGTTCTGAAAGCAGTTTTAGGTATGTCTTCTTCTTGTACTTTCAACTGATGGTATCCGGAACGTAAATCTATCTTAGAAAAATATCTAGCTCCTTGGAGCTGATAAAAAAGATCGTCAATCCTAGGTAATGGGTATCGATTCTTAATTGTAACCTTATTCAATTCCCTATAATCGATACACATTCGCATGGAACCATCTTTCTTCTTACAAACAACACTGGTGCTCCCCAAGGGGATGAACTAGGTTGTATGAATCCTTTACTAAGCAATTCATCTAATTGCTTTTTCAGTTCTAACATTTCAGTGGGTGCTAATCGGTAGGGTGCTTTAGCTATGGGTGTAGTTCCAAGAATCAGATGAATTCTAAATTCTACCTCCCTATCTGGTGGTAATCCTGGTAGTTCTTCTGGGAATACATCCGAGTATTCTGATACTACAGGAATTTCCTTAAGTTCCTTACCCTTAGTGCTGATGATTACCGAAATAATATACACTATTCCTTGCTTTCGTTCATAACTAGCAACTTTCATTACTGAAATAAACTTCATTGGTTTACGCGGCTTATCCCCTGTAATCATAATTACTTTTCCTATGGGTGTACGGATTTCTATTGAATTCTTATCACAGAGGATTCGAGCATGGTTGGCTATTAACCAATCCATTCCTAATACAACATCGAATCCAGCCAAATTCATAGGTAATAGGTTTGCAGAAAATTTATAACCTGAAAGTTCTATATTTTCTTTTTGCAAAACCGTATCTATGTTAACAGAGTTCCCGTCTGCCGTTTCTACCGTAAAAATTTGTCTAAGGTTGGTTAAGGGTAGGTTAAGAGCTTGGCAGAATGAAGTATTTATAAAACTTTGGTTTGCACCAGAGTCAAATAATACTTTCGCATAAATGTCATGAACTAGGAACGTACCAGCTATCACATCTGGAATGAGTTCTGCTTCCTGGGTAGTCAGTTGGAAGGCTCTTTCGTTCTTCTTGGTAGTTCCTTCTGCTGGTTTGGCCTTGTTGTCTGCTGGTTTGACCAGTTTAGGGCAATCTGGTCTAAAATGTCCAGCTTCTCCACAGTTGAAGTAGATTGTTGATTTCTTCCTCCTGCAATCTTCCTCTTGATGCCCTGGAATTTTGTAGAAATTGCAATACCCTTTGCACTTTCCAAAATGCTTTCTTTTACAGGTACTGCAAAATGGAGCAGTGGAAGGTTGCCCAGTTCCCTTTTTTCTTGAAATTACTACTATTACCCACACGGAATCCTTGGGTAATCTTTTGGGCCACTTCCTTCTTCCGATTTTCTTCTCGTGTGCGTACCAGTCCCTCGGTTAGGGTGTTGGCTAATTCCACAGCATCGTCTATAGTGCGGGGTCTCGCAGCTTTGACGATATCTCGAATTTCGCCGATTAAACCCCAAATATAACGAGAAATAAGTACCGGTTCTGGCGAAGCCAGGGTTGGTACGACTCTAGCATACTCGAAGAATGTCGAAGTATATCCTCGACAGTCTACATCCACCATTTGGTGGTTCAGGAACTTATTTGTCATTTGTTCCTTTTCATATTCAGGACAAAATTTTCTTTCTACTAGTCTCTTAAATTCTTCCCAATTCATGGCATACGCCACATCGCTTCCCTTGGCTTGTAATACTGTGTTCCACCATTCTAGCGCCCCTTCTTTAAAAAGATGTGACGCATACATGACCTTGTCTTCCTCGGCACATTTACTTATTTTAATTACTGCTTCAGTTTTCTCTAACCAACGCAGTGCTGCTGTTGCCCCTTCATTGCCTGCAAATTCGATTGGTTTACAGGCAAGAAATTCCTTGTAAGTGCAACCAGGCGTTGCAGCTTTCATTCTTTTAAGAAATGGGGCTTGTATCACATCATCATTATTATTATTGTTGCCACCTCCATTTACACTATTACTGAAATTTTCATCACGAGTACGTTTGCTGGGAATAGGTGGTGGAGGTTCAACTGGATTTCGGGCAGCAGCAAGGATTGCTGGAATAGCATTTGCTATTCCCTGGGCAACGATGTTTTCTATATCTTGCCTATTCAGAAATTGATCTTCATGGTTTTGCTCGGATTGGTTAACATCGTTAACTGGTTCATTACCAGCGTGTTCCATCTGGTAATTAATAATATATATATAAGTTATTAACACAAAATAAATAACAACCAAACACAATACAATAATCGCACATAATCATGTCAACACATATAGCCAAAATTGACGACTTTGCGACTTCCATATTTTTATATATTTTAGTATGCATTCGTACACACCAAATATTTTACAAAAGTTTTATTTTAGGTTATTTTACATGATTATATTTTTATTATTATGATTATTATTATTTTCTTATTATTAAACATGTAGCCATAACCACAAACGATCCCTGTCAGCTGGCACTTCAGAAACGACGTTCCCTCTCGTAGTACTTCCATGATATCCTCACCCCCACTTCTCGGATTCTATTTCCTGCGTCCACCAGCTCCTCGCCATAATGGCGGAGTTTAGCCAGGTTTTCTGTGCTCATAGGTGGATTTAGTGGAGGCTTAGGGTCTAATTGGGGAAAAAGGTATTAGGGTTATTCAAGAGATTCTGAAATTGCCAGTCAGTTGTCCACCATTCTTCCAGCTCTCCTGGTAGAGGTCGGGGTGGATAATAGGATCTGGGATAGTAGGTTCCAGATTAACTGGAAGTTGTGCTTCAGCTGGGTAATTGAAAAGGTTTTCATCTGCAGGTCCGATGAGGTCGCTATTTGCCAGTTGGCGGTCCAGCTCTTCCCACGGTGGCATTTCCTTGGCTTGCTCGGAACTTTCCCCGATCTCTTTTCCTTTTCCTTTATCCCTTGAATCCTTAGTCTTGATAACTTTCTGTACTACTGGTTTCTTCCTACGCATACGCCTCCAGCCTACTAGTCTTCTTCTCTTTTTCGGCTTCGGTTTCTCCTGAGGCTGGGCTTGGAATAATATTGGCTCTTCAGTATCCGCCTGGTAGCCAGTGAAGGTACCGGTAGTATCCATATCTGTGCTATGGATAGAAATATTTCGGAGTGCCTCCGACAGTTCATTCATGCTGATAACACACATGAAGAAACATACAAAATTTAAATTTTCATAGAATCATAGAATGGCAATCAGAAAATTAAGTACTTCTAAATACTTAATTGGCTTAAATCAGTGGCTCTGATACCACCTTTTTCTGTCACAGCCCTCGGTCCGGTGCGACCCGGTCCAGAAGCCGCGGAACAGAAAACCCTTGGTAGTTTAATTAATTTGAGTTGACAGCGAAAGTTTAACAGGATCGTTTCAAACTTAAATATGCCCGATTATTTTAGTTCGTAATTTGGGACAAACCCCGTAATTTACAATAGAGGAATTTCATGAGAAAATTCCCTGTTTTACAAAACATGTTTATTTATTTAACTGAGCCACCAGTTCAAGCTTTATTAGTGCTCCGTAGCACTTTTCCTTGATTCACAGTAGGTCACCTGAAACATGTTTTAAAAATATTTTATCAGCGGGGAAATACTGGCGAGTCACTCAATTTGATAAACTTCCGTGTCTAACATAGCGCTGGTGAGTCAAGGGTCGACGAATTTCAAAGTTTACAGCAAACTGTGATGATAATTATCCATTAGGGTTACCCCCCCCCCCCTTGAGTTTTAGGGGCCCTGATCCTAGTTTTAATTGTTCTGAAAATTTTAAGGGTCATGCAGTATTACTTGGGGGTCTCAATTAGGGTTTCCTATTGGACGTAAAAAATAAGAAATAATAATTTTGGCGAGAGTTGTTACAGAACGATTAGCCCGAATCTACACCGATGAGATCATTTGTCGACATGGGACGCCTCGCGACATCATCTCTGACCGTGACGCTCGGTTTACCTCGCGACTGTGGGAAACATTTCAAGCTGCTCTCGGTACAACGCTTAATCTAAGTACCGCTTTCCACCCTCAAACCGACGGTCAGACTGAAACAACGATTCGTACTCTTGAAGACATGCTCCGTTTGTGTGTCATAGATTTCGGTGGTAATTGGGATGCATACCTGCCATTAGTCAAATTCTCGTACAACAACAGTTATCATTCCAGCATTCAAATGGCACCATTCGAGGCTTTATACGGAAGAAGATGTCTATCGCCTATTGTGTGGCACGAGATCGGTCACTCGCAACTAACCGGTCCCGAGCTATTATAAGAAACGACTGACAAAGTCTTTCAAATTCGAGACAACTTGTTGAAAGCTCGAAGTCGACAGAAAGTTACGCCGATAGACGATGCATGCCCCTTGAATCTGACGTTGGCGACTACGTACTCCTAAAGGTATCACCTTGGAAGGGTGTGGTCAGATTCGGCAAGAAAGGGAAACAAGCGCCTCGATATGTTGGAACTTTTAAGATTCTGGAAAGGATCGAAAAGTCACCTACAGATTCGAACTACCGGAGGAACTTAGTAATGTCCAACCGACTTTCCATGTGTCAAAGCTCCGAAAGTGCCTGGCTGAGCATGATTTAATTGTACCTCTCGATGACCTCCAAGTAAACGAAACACTACACTTCATGGAGAAGCCTGTCGAAATCGTGGATCTCCAGACCAAACAACTCAGACGCTCGCACATTCCTATTGTGAAAGTCTGATGGGAAGGCAAACGAGGCGCAGAGTTCACTTGGGAACTAAAAAGCGACATGAAGGCGAAGTACCCGCAGTTGTTTGTTACGGCTTCGGCCTAATTTCGTGACGAAATTCCCTCAACTAGGGGAGGCTGTAACACCTCGTGTTTCGGAAGTCAAAGTCAAAGTCAAGATTGAAGTCAAAGGAAGAAAAGATTGCTAATTGCGATCTGTCTCTCCTTGATCAATTCTTGTTTTGACTTCTTTGACTTGTAATTAGTCTATTTTGTTATTGCTTTAATTTGACTAGGAAACCCTAACACATCTAAACGCTCGCAATCGCAATCGAAACAGCAAAACTCGTCGCGCCGAACACTCGAACCAAGCAACTGATCGATCAGGAGGCCAGCCGATCGACCAGCCGCTCGATCGGACAACTGTTCGACTGTGCTGCCATCCGATCGACCAGCTCCTTTCCATTTCGGGTAACCCTATAAATACCCCTTGTCACCATCATACTTACTACTTTTGGCAACTCTCGTCCGACCAGCTCGTTCTCCCCATTTTTCTTCAGATTTCTCACGATTCCGGTAAGATCTCGTCCTAAATCTAGTACTTCCTTAATCTACACGCACTCCTACACATTTCTATCTTTTGAATCTTAACTTTTAACCGTGAAATCATCAAGATTCGAGGTTTTCTAGGATGACGTCATCATATGTTCTTGAGAACTTCATGTTTTGGCCTCAATCCACCAAGAACAACCTAGATCTAACCGATTTCCACATAAACAAACAAAGATCTTTCATAGATCTAAACATATTCACCATGAAAAGGATTGAAAGATGGTTTTCCAACTTTCTTTCAACTCTTTAACACTCAATGCCTCCAAAACCGATAGAATCAGAGCTTGTGCCGACATACTACTCATTCTTGTGGTTGTGTGGTCCAAAATCTGGATTCTATCCACGAGGTTTACCGATTTCGGGTCAAACATGGAGCACCGTCTCGAACAGTTAACTAATCGGATTTGGGTGATTCCTGTCCGATTAGGAGTACCAAGTATTGACAAAGTTTCTGTTGCTTAACGCGTTATCAAAACGCCTCGATAAAACGACAAACTATCAAAATAACTGAGTATAAGACGAACAGGTCGACCAGGACGGAGTGTCGTCCGATCGGACTATTGCCAGAACGGACAGTCGCCCGAGCGACTGGCCAGCCGAACGACTTGTACCTTGGTTCCACCATTAGTTCTCAAACCAAACTTCAAGAGTTTTGGGAACACCGAACGGATTGCCGTCCGATCGAGCTACCACTCGATCGACCGACCATCCGAATATATGATGTTTCGAAACTTCAACACTTAAACAATTTTCAACATGTTCAATGCATAAGGGATGCCACCCGATCGAACGACCGTCCGATCGAGTGACAACCTGTTGTGAACTTGTTCTCACTGAAGTGCCCAACTAATCGGGTTGCCGTCCGATCGAACGACCGTCCGATCGACCGACCTGAAAGGTAGAGATACTTCAATGTTTTCAAAATGCTACAACGAAAACTTCAAAAGTCGAGCCATCATACACAAACACATCCTTCCCAAAGGAAGAAACAATCCACTCGAAAGGTCACCCGACCGGATGACCATCCGAGTGGTGTCACACCCCGATATTTCCACGTATTACCGGTGGGCCCGGTGGGGAGTATCGTGACGTAGTTGATATCATCATAGTCAAACAACACAATTTTAAATGCACAGCGGAAGCAAAAGATAAATATATTACAAACCGATATAAAGTAATATCCAAATATTACAAACGGAATGTAAAAGATCCACAGGCGGATCAAAATAAAAAGAAACTTTGTTCAACAGACTGAAATGCATCCAAGCTTGCGAGACTCTTATTGATGCTAAGGAGAAAGCCAGCCTATTACGAGTAGTACCTGCACTTAATCTTTTTGGGAAAGTACGTCAGTTTACACTGGTAAATACAATTAACCGACTCATTTTGAAAGTTTAGTGAAAATTTATTTGTATGCATGTGGCACAAACTCTTTATAACTTGGGATAATTATTTGAATATAATACTTGTAAGAGAATTACATGTTCCTTATGCGTTCAGTAGCCCGATCCGCAGACCGGGTTAAAGATTAATAGACACACCACATGATATAGTCCCGCGGCGGGTTATTCCCGAAGGCGGCGATTATACCATATTATTTATTTATGCAATGACGGGTGTACGCCTACACCCCGTGCTCAGGTCGTGGCCATTTCGTAAAATGATGCCAAGGATATCCGGGACATGGTCATTAACCCCCCAAAGGCTTTAAGCAAACAAAACAATTTAAACGGGACACTTCAATGATTTAACCTTCATACGATTAAAGATTCAATGCCCGACCAAGCGGTATTTGTATATACCGTACCCCAAGCCCATATAAGGGAAAATAAGTTAAAAGTATTTACCTAAGCTAAATATAAATTCAATCCCAGCCGTATCAAATCAGCAAGTACAGATAACTTTTATTGGGCTCCTATTCTGGAACGAAGGTTTTTAATAACCTATTAGAATCCTAACGGGTCTTTAATTAAGCCTAAACTTAGACCGGTTAGTTTTAAATAAAGATACGGTTCGTACGCATGATTAAGCGAAGACCGGAATAGAATGTGATTTAGACCCGTCAAGTTTGAAGGCTTGTATAATATGGGTAATCTAAACACATTCTGGATTTTGAGATAAAAACGATAAGGTTTGACCCGTTTCGGCTAATTTATGCAAACTAGTTACATAACCCGAACCGAATGCGCAAGAAGCGTAACGGGTAACCATAAGAGTCATATACAGGTTTCCTAAGTTAATATGCCTTAAATATGTTGTGATATCAGTAGGATACCTTCCATTATGCCCAAAACGAGTTTAATCTCAATTTAAGCCCCGAAGGGGTATTTTGGTCATTTAAAAGATTATAAAAGAGATAAATTTTAAATTCTGAGACTCGGGTCTGAAATAATCAGTAAAATAACTTAATTCAATAGGTTATATCAGTTGGTGATAAGTCTTATATGCCAAAATGGTTTTAAACCCATACTAGGTGTTTAATACGCGTAAAAAGCCGTTTTAAGCGATTTCCGGGTTATACAGGAAATCTGAGTTTTCTGATCAGGTTATAAAGTTCAAAATACTTCATTTATTATATAAAATCAGTAGCAATTGGATTGGTGTCAAAATATTATGTAAAACTCATTTTACACACAAAAAGGGTATAATCGGTATTTACCGAATCAAGGCCATAACCTTAGGTTATTATCAGGTTAAAAATAATTAAAAATCTTCAAAAATCTCAAAATATTATATTACATTAGTGGGTAAAAGGTTTAGTGTCAAAAATTGGGTTTAGATAGGCTTTACACTAATTATGCCTTTTAATTAACAAAAAGCTTTCAATTTACGCTATTGAGCATAACTCCTAATCTAGACCTCCAACTGATGTGAAATTTTAGGGACATGTTTATAAATCAATAATAAAGATTATTGTCCTTTCACATTTCCAAAATTCTCGTTTTATGGTCAAAAGGGCATTATGGTCAACATGAAGCAATTAACGGAAACGTGTAAACGAATCGGACAATCAACGATCCAATCACAGAGGGTTATACTATAATGTGACCTGGTCCTAAGGAAGCTCTAAGAAATTTCCAAACCTATCTAAATCGGGTCAGAACTGAAGTCAAAGCAAAAGTCAAAGTTTTGCGACTTTCGGTTCCGAACCGGGTCTAAACAGAAAATTGTCGGGCCGAACATGCTTAGACATGTTCTTACATTTATTACTAAGTTATATGAATGATAAAATAGGTTACACGCCTTCTACATTGCTAATTATGCGTTAATTCAAAAATTATGCTTCCGTTGACTTTTTATAAACAACTTTGACCCGACAAATGTCTTAGTTAGAGCGGGAATCAGAGGGTGCCCTTTTAAGAGTTTATTGCCCACATAATTACCAACTTATAACTACTTTCAATTTGACTAATCACTGGAGCATTAGTGATTAATCGATAAGTCAAACCTTAATTACGACGGTTTGACTTTTAAGCTAATAACTAAGTAAAACACGATTAAGGAAGGTCAAGGATACTTACCAAGGTCTAATGCACGATTAGAGATGCTTGGGGAAAGTCCTTATGCTCCAGAAATGATCAGAAGTGAAGGTATGAAGGGATGATCAAAGTTTGCAACAATGAGGGTCTTATATAGTGCCTTTGATCCATCAAGATCATGACAAACAAGCCTATGAAGTGATCCCAGATCAATTACAAGTGTCCCTAAACCTAAGAACTAGTTTAGGCAGCCCTTGGTGGTGAAAAAGGGCAAGGTATGTCGTTTACATGGGCTGAACAGCCATCAGTCGAGTTTCTACATCTGGGAGCAGCTTACGGACCGTAACGGTCCTAGCATACGGTCCGTAAGGACCAGGCCAGCATGACATAACTTTCAAAAGTTGACAGTTTGGCCCCTGAACTTCCAAACTTGATTTTTAACATGGTTTCTTGCACTTGTAACCCCCAAACTTGACTTTTAAGGACTCCAATTCATAAACCAACTTTGTTAGGTCCCCGATTATTCATACGATAACCAAAAAGTATTAAATTTTGACGTTGACGCTTTTAACCCCTCGTATACAAATTTTATCATAACTTTCTCATACGATAACGAAACTTGGTGAAATTTTTATCATACATTCTAATGAGCATAATTAATCATTACAAAGCTTCGGGTTTGCTAAAAGGTCACCCAGGGGTATACTTTAAACATGTCGACACATTTAACCCCTGTAGTTTGTAATCTCTCACTTTATTTCACAATTAGCTTCGTATGATCCATGATTTATTCGTTTAAGGGTATAAACATCATGTAGGGTTATTGTAAAGTATATTTATCCAATGTTGACATTTTGAACCCTTATATTCACATACATTCCTTGTTTGTCAACTTTAGTCCCTCTAGAGTATTCTTTTACACGCTCAAAGCTTATGACACGTGTCAATACATTATTGGACATGAAATTACGAGGTGTTACATCCTCACCCCCTTAAAAGAAATCTCGATCTTGAGATTTGCTAAAATGTTGGAAGTACTTTTTGTCGCATAATGGACTTAACTTCTATAACATATCTAGAGTCTTTCCAAGCTCCCAAAGTGACCCCTATATTAGGTGCATGTATCCTTTTGGAGCTTCTTAACCTGTCGATCCTCAATCGATACAGGGTGCTCATCACATCATAAATCTGCATATCATTATGTGATAGTGCTTCTTGACTTGTTGGCGAAACACATCCTTCAGTCACTAGTGTGCAATGTATTGCGAGCTCCGCCAAGCTCCTTAAATAGGTTTTAGCTTATAAGCTACTTGATCTTGATACATTCGATTTCCTTTGAATGATTCTATATATTCAGAGCTTAACTAGCCTAATAATTTAACAAATTTGGCACACCTTTCCTGGGTGATATCTTTTGTTGAACCTTATTCCTTAACAGGAATTTAGGAGGGTTGATACGTTCATAAATTCTTGATTTTCTGTCGAATACTGGCAACTTACAGATGATTAGGGATTTGTATGATCTTATTCGTTGTTTCCAATGCAACTGTTAGATCCTGATAAGTGGACTTCCCAAAGTCTCGTCCATCCAACGGATGTTTTGATATTTCATCTATACAAGGTCTCCAAAGGAGCCACCTTGATACTTATATAACAACTATTATAGAAAAGCTTATCTTAAGGTGAGATGGTTATTCTAACCATTGCTCACAACTAATCTTAAGGAGTAGCTAATCCTTACAGTTAGTCGAACAAATCGACGGTCCTGGGCAGCTGATGGCGATTCTTAATCGTTGCCTAATTAGGGTTGCGGTAAACAATGCATAAGCAAGATGAACCGTCTTTCATAATTAACTATACCGAATTCTCAGGATATTAAGTTAGGCTATATTAACCCTCTATTTTAAAACTTAGTTAATCAGGGTTTCGATTCTTCCAATGATGGTACTAGCCTTCTTGGAGATTTCATAATAATACAGCCTTAAATGGGATATAAATCTTAACTCTACCTTCCTCTCAGGGGTAAATAGAGAAATCTTTGGAGAAGATAACCAAGATATAAGGAGGGTACATCGATTTTCCATATCTCAGGCTCCAGTTCATCCATCATTGCTTGTGTCAAATAAGTGACACATTTATGTTACAAGTCCACGAATTCCTTAATCGGGAACATTTACTTTGACAATTCCATTCTGGATATCTCCTTTGAATACCATTAGTTGACGTTAGTACCATATGACCTATCGGAGTATCTTTGTGGTCCCATGCATTAAACCTCCATACTGATCAGGCATGGAAGCAATCTATGGAACTTATTAAAATACACCAATCCTCATATGACGCTTTTATCATACCATCGGGTATTTGGAATCGATAGAGATCAAAGAGATATCCACTACGTATGCTGACGCACTTCTTTTTTAGAGAGAGGATACTTCTAAAGTTCTACGACGGAAGGTTTCTGACAGGAACAAAAGAAATGGTTCTTTATGATTTGCCTGTGAGTTTTTCCTTATACTTAATATCTGGGTTTCTTAGGGGAAAATTTTCTAAAAGTTTGCTAAGCTTATGGTCTTATGAGAGAATTAGCAGCACCTGAACCCAAACGTAACTCTTAGCAAATAAATCACAATAAGGGATTTATCTAGTGTCATTATTAATGTGAACTGCCTCTAATCATACATCAGGAGGGTTAAGCGCCTCCATTCTTAATCCTTTTAAACTTAGCTGCAAAATCTATGCCAAATTTAGGGCAGTCTCAGCTTTGACTGGTCGTTTCTTAATCTATATAACGTGAGTAGCTAAGGTAGATCCATAATGGATTTATAACAAGCAGGCTTTGAAACCCTAATGTGCCTTCTTATTGCCGATGCTAACCACCAATGATTATTTGCATTAAGCTTAGATTTTGGGTAAATCGAATAGAGCACTAACTCAGCCAATGAATTAAAATTTGCGACTTACCGTCGACAATCTAGAACTTTTATGGCGAGAGTCAGAAAATTCTTATTCCATCTTTTTCCATTTTGTGATGTGGATAATAGGCTTTTCTAATAAGGTCCTTAAAATTTTGACCATCCCATAATGTATAAGGGGATCTTTCTTGTGGACTTTATTAATGTCCTTACTAATTAAGAGTATTGTCATCGAATGGCTGGGATGCATACTTCACCGTGTCCTTTCCAGCTCAACCGCTGATACACCTAATGGTTTCTACTTCATCTAACAAGAGATGAAGTACTTTTAAGTACATCCTAAAAAGAATGGGCTCCTTGCCATATATGATTTTGTTTAGTTTATCCTTCGCAATTGAAGTATGAATATAGCTCTTCTCATGAGCAGTGACATGTGTTTTAAAGCGAACATCATTCGGCTTCTCAAACCTTTTCATGACTTTTCTCATATCCTTTCTAACAGCTGCGTTAATTACAATTTTGGAGATTAACTCCTTCAACAATGAGGTTCACATTTGATGCATCATTGACATTTGTCGCATCTCTAGCATCGCGACTGTTGTTTGTCTCATCTGAGTTTTCCATACTCGAAGCTTTGGTATTAAATACCAAATTCAACAAGTGCTTGGGCACTCCATGCCCAGTATCTCCTTGAATGGTCAAAGGCTCACCATAAGGAGTCTTGATAACTACTTGCTTCTTATTATACACAATATGGGCTTGATTTTCAAGACGACCAATTCATTCCTATCACCATATCGAGTCCCTCTTATTTTTAATGGAAACAATGATAGCGGAAAATAGTGATTCCTAATGGATATGAAGCATCCATCTAATATTGATGAAGCAGTCTCTGAGGTACTATCGGCCAATTTTACTTTATACTTAACGCTTAGAGTTTTAACAGGCAGATTTAATGATTTACAAAATCTATTGTCTACGAAAGACTTATCTGAACCTGAATCAAATAATACTCTAACATGAGTGTTATTGATAAAGAAAGTACCTGTTGTTACATTGTCATCCTTAATAGCCTCTTGAGCATTCATCTGAGTGCTTCCAGCTTTGGTCTTTTTAGCCTTGCCAGACTTCTTGGTTTTATTAGGGCAATTAGTTTTGATGTGCCCTATTTCATTGCAACCATAGCAGGTTGCGTCCTTTATGTCTTGGCACTCCAAAGTCTTGTGCCCTTCCTTATTACAAATTCCACAAGGCTTAGCTTGCGCATTTAAAGTGCCTTTTCCTTTAGTCGCCTTCTTTGGGCAGCGGGTCTTTATGTGCCCTTTTTCGCCACAACCATGGCAGGTCGCATCTTCCATCTTCTTGCAATCCAAGGTCTTATGCTCCTTGGACTTGCAGATTCCACAAGGTGAAGGCTGATATTCAAATCTGCATTTCCCGAGGTGGTATTTCTTACAGGTTTTGCATCTGGTCTTTTCACCGGTCTGCTGGTTGTCCTTCAAATCCTTGCATTCATGGGTCTTGTGATCCATCTCTTTACCGATGTCACATCCCCTGGTTTATTCGTAGAAGCATTTTCCAAAGTGCTTCTTCTTGCAGGTTTTACATTTGGGTTTTGCCTCCTTTGGCTTGGACTGGTTATAGCTTGAACCGGTCTTACCCTTTTTACAACCTTTATTTGGGGTATTATCGCACTTTCGCTTATGATCCTTCAACACACGGTCCACAGCGTTGTTTACGGCTGTATTTATCATAGCATGTAACTCGGTGCTTGTTAAGTTCAGTCTTGCATCATCATTCTGATCAACTGGATGATGGTGAGCTTCAGAGGAGTCAGCCATGGTGAAGCTTTGAAGGCTACAAACCAAGTAGTAATAATTGGTTTAATTATATGGTGAATTGTCGAATTTGATGATTAAATAACTATGGTGTAAATAAACCATATAGGCCAATAGATAGTATTTAAATTATTTGATTATGTTTTGCCTAGGTTTTTAAATAAACCATCCTTGGCGTGTAAACGGAATATAATCCTTCATATCTATAGACAGGGGACATAAGTCACGACTGTCAATGTCGTACCGACATTTTTTTATAGCACAAGGGCTTGTTCCCAAGGACTTTTGATGGCACATAGGCCTTGTCACTAGGAAATTTTAAAACATAATCAATGATTCCTTTGGATCGGAGAATTTCATAGTTCATTGTCTTAACAAGAAGTTATGAAATAAAACTATCTTTTTATGTACATATCCTTGCCCGTAGGCATACATTCTAAATGAATGTTTTGGTGTATGCGTCATGTTCGACGTTTATTAGCCATGATTCCTCTTGATCATTTATGCTAAATAAGGGGTTTGAAAGAATTCCTAATATAGGATGACAAATGTGATTTTATCGCATCACTGTTGCCAGGAGTGTTAACATGTTTACAATGTTAACAAGGATTCAAATCTTTTGAACAGGTTCTACCATCTTGGCCTCGTCTGGAATGACATAGGCTAAGTTGTACCTTTAAGATTCTTTTTAATATGTATACTGACAGAAAAGGAAAGATATTTATTTTATTCAGGATTTTTATTATAATCATCCTAAATTTAATTAAAATACAATTATGGCACAAAAGCCAAGTCACAAGGACAAATT
>CM060407.1:33750023-33898664 GCA_030545235.1 Helianthus tuberosus | reverse complement strand
ATGTCGCGATAATATTTAATACATTCGTTATCCCATACTAACAAATAATACAATCACGTAAGTTATCACAGATTTATTATCCTCTCGAACAATGCAAATCCGACAACCTAGATTTTAGTTGAGTTTCTAGACTTCCTAGCTTGATTTGATTTAGTCTGCGATCTAACCTGCAACATACGTTAAAATGTTTGTCAATACAAAAGTATTGGCGAGTATACAGGTTTGATAAGTATAGCATAATAGATAAAAAGTGTAGCGAATTTCCATATGCATAAACGTAATACACGACATATATACTCACAAAACTAATACTACCAACTAAGTCCTCGATGCTCGAATGTACGATGGCATAACTAGACCCCGTCGGGCGCAATAGTACTATACTAGTTGTGGTGGGACGTCGCGAGTATAAGCCCTAGCACATATGCAACTAGCATCACGTATATCTATGCATAACAGTTATTCGCAAGTGATAATTCGATTGATTGAATACTTCGTTTGGTAAGTTCGATTTGTTGGAAACGTATGTTACACCCAAAATTCGATTAAAAAGGGGTCAAGTATACTCACAGTGCGTATTTAGCGAGATTACAACTTGATTGAGTCGGTTGCGAGTACGTCTGTAATGATCCTTGAAGAGATAGTGTAAACGATATACGGTTAAGCAAGATTAACTTGAAAAGTTACTCGTTTGATTGAATTGGGCCTCATCCGCGCGGATGGCAAGTCATCCGTCCGGATGGCATGTTATCCGTGCGGATGACAGTGATCCGTGCGGACAGCGGTGCGTGCGGATGACATCCCATCCGTGCGGGTGACATGTCATCCGTGCGGACTGACATGTCATCCGTGCGGACTTGTGTCATCCGTGCGGACTGACCTGTTGTCCGTGCGGACTGACCTGTTGCCCGTGCAGCTGTCATGTCTGTTTCGTACTGTTTTCGAGTGTTTAACGGAAGGAAAACGTTCGTTTTCACTAGAGTAGTGTAATTTCGTACTAACACCTGAAGTTCCGTCAATTCCGACTCATTCTAACGGCCGGGAATCACCCCGTTCCATCAGATCTGGCCGTTCGTGGTGGTTCTTCATGGTTAACTCGAAATCGCACCGTTCCTTGGGTAAATACTTAGATTTAGGTGAGATTTGTTATCAAAACATGTGGAAATCACCCGGATCTGAGTCGTTTATAGTGAAATGAGACCCCAACTTGAAGTTCATAGGAACTCTTGGTGACATCAATTCAAAACGCCTCAAACCCGCAGATTTCACGGTTAGAATTTGAGTTTTGAAAGATAGAATGATGTAGAATCGAGTGTAGATTGTAGAAGTACAAGTTTTAGGTTGAAATCTTACCGGAATCGCGAGGAAATCGAGAGAAAAGGGTCTTGGTGCGCGTTTGGTTGAACAGGAGCTGTCACATCACTTGAATAGTGGTGTGACAGGCTATTTATAGGCGAAAGAGGAGAAGAAGAGGGATCAGGCCCGGATAGCCCATCCGTGCGGATGGCCCATGCGTGCGGATGGCCATCCGTGCGCATGTCCATCCGTCCGGATGGTCCATCCGTCCGGATAGACATCCTGACGCTTGGAATTTCCCGTTTTTGATCGTTTTGATAGTTTTCGAAGCGTGTAAGACCAAAATTTGTTTATATTATCAATATATTGTTATCATTATATTATTATATATATGTATATATATCACTAGGGGTCGTATTTACGTATCCATAAACCAAAGTTTCGATACTTTACAGTCGGTTTCCGATTCGAGTATGCGATTGTTATCGACGTTGCACGGCCATCAATGAGGGTAGCATAGGTCCTTTCTTGATGTCATCGTGAACGTTATTTCGTGTAGTGCCACAAAGACTGACGGGTACCGTTTACTCGTATTGTCATCATCGTCATGACGACTGGAGCTACAGCACTCACCCGAGAGTCCTTGTTAGCGTTATTTGTTTATGTTCGACACATCACGGCCACTGAGGAGGGTAGAGTAGGTCCTCACTCAATGTCTCCGTGAGTGTTAGTGTGATAATAGTGTAGTATAATGATACTGTAGCTTGAAAATATGCGATTATCCTTTGAATAGCGATATATACGGTATAGTTACATTATGATCCGAATCTCTGGTGCTAGGCGTAACGAGTATAACGAGTAGTAACAACGCACAAAAGTGCGGGTTGTTACAGCGGTACCTTACTTCTATCAAATGATCTTCCTCTACCCCGGCCTCTGTAACCTCCACGTCCTCTGCCACGTGCATTTGATGACCGGTGTCCTTCTTGCATAACCTGCAGGGCATGTTCTTCAAACTTCTCCGTTTTCTCATGAGATCTGCTATTTATTCTTTCTTCTTGTGATTGCAAGGAACCCATCAACTTCACAGGAGTGAGTTTAGACAGATCAAAGGATACTTCAATAGATGGAACAATGTGATCAAACTTCGGAGATAAACTTCGAAGTATTTTCTCAACGATGGTTTGATCAGAAACGATCTCCCCATAAGCTCTCTTCTGACTCACATTCCCCATAATTCTAGAGAAGTATTCTCCAACTGTTTCATTGTCTTTCATAGAGAGATTCTCAAACTCTCTTCTCAAACCTTGCAATTTTATCGCTTTCACCTGGGTATCTCCTTGATACTCCATCTTCAGAATATCCCAACTTTCTTTAGATGATTCAGCAGCAGCAATTCGAGAAAATAAATGATCATGAACAGCCTGTTGAATAATGGCCATAGCATGAGCATCTCTTTTCTTGGCAGCCTTGAGTTTGTTTGCATCGGATTCTTGATTGTTGACACCTTGCTCCACCAGATCCCAGAGATCTCTTGACTTTAAAATGGTTTTCATTCGTATGCTCCAATGTTCATACCCTTCTCCCTTAAAGACAGGAATCGGAGTAGGAGCAGTGGGCAAATTACTTGTTTGATCAGCCATTGAATGAGAGAAGAACAGGAATGGAGAACTGGATCACACTCAAGCTCTGATACCAATGTTGATATCAAAACTTATTTAACGTACAAGGATAATTGCTCACTTTGATCAAACTCAAGGCTTTTTTATTATGCAATTGTGAATAAAAAAAACAAGCACAGCGGCTGCAATTTATATGCAGCATTACAACGGAATAAAACTGAAAACCTAAAAAAGTGGATCTCACAAACTTATTCAACAAAACACTAACGTAAACAAACAGCTAGTAGATAAGCCTTGAACATCAGATGACCAAATCAAATACCCACGTGCATGATAATATAGGGGTTTGAATCATATTTCAACAAATACTACTATCTACTGCTTGTTTCCCACATAAGATTTCAAACAGTACCACCCCAAAGGCATATACATCGGACTTTCGAGTCAGCCTACCTGATTGATAGTAAGCTGGATCTAGGTATCCAAAGGTACTTTTGACAGACGTGTTATAAATAGAACTAGATTGCTGATTCGTATCAGCAATCTTGGACAACCCAAAGTCCGAAATCTTAGCTGCCCAGTTGTCATCTAACAATATATTTGTGCTCTTAACATCCCGGTGTATAACTCCATGCTTGATGCCTGTACCAGTGTGCAGGTAATCTAAACCACGAGCCGCCCCTATGGATATTTCTAGTCTGCACTCCCAAGGTAAAGGAGCTCGACCTTTGTGGAGATGATCTGCTAGAGTTCCATTAGGCATATATTCATATACAAGAATCATCTCTTTCCCATCACTACAATAACCAATTAAAGATACCAAACGAGAGTGCCTTAATTTCGAGAGCGTCTTAACTTCACCCCAAAATTCTGCTGCTCCTTGATTAGAAGTTGATTCTAGCCGCTTAATTGCAGCATACAAAAGACGTCCCTCACAAGTGATGGTTCCTCTGTAAACTGTGCCGAAACCCCCACGTCCGATCACCAGTGACTCTTTAAAGTTTTGGGTTGCATGTTCAATCTCAGAAATGGCAAACTGACGGCAAGGCCGTGGCGAATATGAGGATGAGGAGGATTCAACCGCGTCACTGGAAAGGAAAGACATAGTTAGAGGTATGAATCAATGATTATAGTATGGATCATATCATCAAATATTGATCCAAGTTATCGATATACAAATCATGGTGTGAAAACAATCATTAAAGCCACTATTCTTTATCAAAGATAGACTATGATTGAATGATATTTTTGGGGGAGTTAAAGTAGTGCAAAAAGTACACCAGGTTGGTGCATGTAAACCAAAACCCACTATCAGTTGTCCCCCGCAAGCGCTACTTTTTATTTTTCTATTACTTTCTAAATAACTAGTTCTATACCCGTCCGGTGGACGGGTATATTACTGGTATAATGATATAACTATTTTATTCTTTGTATTCTAGAGTGGAGATACAATAGAAAGTTTATTTGGTTAGGAAGGCTAGGAAGTGATCTTGACCATCCATTTAGTTAATCAATGGCTAAGATTAAATGCATGAAATTGAAGCAAAAAAAAAAAGGCGCGTGGGTTTGTTAGGGGCATTCTAGTCAATCCAGCACAATAGTTTCTCTCTCCTCTAATTCCCCCCCCCCCCCCCCATTTTTTAAACGTTAATAACTTTTTCATACGACATTATTTTTTTATAAAAATTGCACCAAAAAAACGAGCGTTTTTTTATCTTTAAAACGAGTATACTATTGCTATATTTTCGAATTTTTTTTTGAAAACCCAGTTGCGTAAAACGCAATGAAGAAAACCCAGTCGTGTAAAACGCAATGAAAAAAAAAACGTAAAAAATGACTTTTTCTAAAACGCAACGCACCAAAAACACAAAGAAACATCTTATTTCTAAAACGCAATGGACTGAATGTGTTTTACCTAAAACGCAATGCACCCAAAACACTTAAAAATGTCTTATTTCTAAAACGCAATGGCCAGAAAACACTTAAAAATGTCTTATTTATAAAACGCAATGGCCAGAAAACACTTAAAAATGTCTTATTTCTAAAACGCAATTGTAACAACCCTCATTAAAAGTCCTATTTATTTTATTATTTTATCCAATAGGAAACCCTAATTGAGACACCCAAGTGATTCTACACAAACCCTAAAATTTTCAGAACATTCAGAATCAGGATCAGGGCCCCTAAAACTCAGGGGGGTATTTCCTACCCAACGATTATCTAAATATCTCGCTGTCTAAATTGAATTTCAAGAAACAGTCGACTCAGCTAGCCTACACCCACACGTGGCCAACCTATGGTGAAAAATTGACCCTTACGGACCGTAAGGGATTATGCTTACGGTCCGTAAGCTAGTCAAATTTCATGTATAAATAGCAGACTTTGGGACTGGAAATTGGGCGCTTGAACGACGAACAAAATCGAAATATACACGGAGTTATGCTCTGTTTACCACAATTAACACACACGATTCACTAATCGCCGCCGCAATCAGGGTAATAACTCAATCGCTATTACGATTCATTGTCCGACCGATCAATATATCCAATGGATGTTTAAGTGCCGCCCACATTAGGGTGATACTTTGTCATTAATCGTTAATTCGATGGATGTTTAAGTATCGCACTTTGTCATTCGTTGTGAGAATTTGATCTCGTGAGTTATCGTAAAAGCTGTATTAAGTTATTAACCGAATTGTGTGCCTATTATTAGTTTAGGTTACAAGGCTAATCAGTAGGCTAAGCTCTGTTTGTATAAATCTGCAACATCAAGGCTTATCTGCAGATTAAACTCTGCCCGTATGAATCTGCATGATTATAAGTGAGTCATTCTCTTTTATCAAATTACTTTCAAAAGTATGTTTATTTTCAAAGTTATAATTACAGGGATTAAGTCTTTGTAATCACCAAGTTACAGCCGGTATGTGGGGTTTTGTATACATTACTTGATAATCTTCACCATTGGGGCAGCCAAGGGGTGATATGACCATAATCACAGACACCATTGGACGAATGGGCCAATGGGTCGAGTGACAAAGTACTGTGGGTAGTTGGTTGATATCAGAAACATTGTAATCTTCCTTAATACTGTAAATTATAACAAATGTGTCGTTTTAATAAATAGAATGATTCACTCAGTATTTCCCGCTGACAAAACCTTTTTCAAACATGTTTCAGGTAATTACAGTAGATTGGAATAAGAGATGGATATGGCACTGAAAGGCATCAAGAAGTGGCTTATTTTATTAATTAAATCAAATTAAGAAATATTGTTTTATGTAATCGAATTTATCTTTATTAAAGCTACCATTGTAAAACATGGGTTTATCCTAATCTATTTAATAAATAAAATCCGGTGTTTTCTAAAACTCTGATATTTTTCCTAACTCACGGTCCTGATGAAATTTCCGCTGCAACGTTTTCAAAATAATCACCGGTACCACTGGGCTGTTCGCGGCACCCGATTCCATCCAGGGGGGGTCGGGGGCCGTGACAAAAGGTGGTATCAGAGCCACTGCTTGAAGCCAATAAGTGTGTAACAATAATACCTAAGTTTATATAAAAGAGTTAGGAGATTGTTGTTAACTGGTAGCACACAGGATAACATTTAGACTTGAACTTAAGAAAAGATGCCTTAGTATTTGCTTCATGATAAGCTAAGTACTTGTGTAAATAAATATGATGGATTTTGGTGTGCCATAAGTAATTGATAAAGTAATGTCACGGGACAACTAAGTCCAGAATCACTAGTTGAAAGAATGATCAACAGTGATATGACCACAATTACTAGTTGAGAGAATGATCAACAGTAATATGACCTGAGTCACTAGTTGAAAGAATGATCAATAGTAAATTGACACTGTCACAGGAATCGTCTAGTGATCAATATAATAATAAGATATGTTATGGAAATACAAATTTCCTTAATTTTGAATAAAAGCCTTAGGCACTTTTTGAAAAGATACTATTTATGGGAAATAGAAAATTTTCTCCGGCAAGACTGGATATGATGTAGCAGACTCTCCAGTTTGTCCGGATATACTGAAATTACCTCTCCGGCGAGAACCAGGTAAGAAGGTATATAATATGTCAGCAAGTGACAAGATTTCCCTAAATAACATCATGATCTGATATCTGATTTATATTTGGAAATATGAATCTGTTAAATACATAGACCTTATAGAGGGTATGTATATTATAGCATGTGAAATATATGATTATATAGATATGTATATCTATAAGAAAATTTCCAAAAGTCAATTGGGAATAAAGCACAAGTATCTGTGTCTAGATTTCTTATTCAGGAATCTCTTTTCCAATATCAAACATTATTTCGTTTAATCATCTGTCTCGTAGCTCGTGTGATAAAATAAACAAAGGAAACCCTTTAAGTTGGAATACCATCAAAAGTATAAAGAATTTCCAAATACGTTACCATAAGCTATTAACGCAAGTAAAAAGTATGTAAAGTTGTGCTGATACACAAAGAAAACACATGAAAATTTAATTATACGTTCACAGACATTAAAATTATACATGATTTTCAAGGCAAAACCTTTGAAAATATAAATTGGACACAATGACACCAATGTTAATTCCGTCAGTAAAAGAACTACTAATTAAAAAGAAGTACTTTGCCACGCAAATCTATAAACAACATGAATCTCGCTAAGGTACGCTAGAACAGGATTTCACAAACATCCGTGCACAGCCTAATCGGAGTCATAATTATTATCACTGTAAAAGAAGTCACATACCTCTGCAAATTCCCTATTTCATTTTGTTCACATTCCTTGGTAAATGTCACTTACCACAGTTATCACACAAAATTCCAGATATAAGTTCCTATATTTCTTTCGTTGAAATTTTGACTTTTGCATATAATAAATTAACTTTCGTATTTCTACTTTCCCTAATAGTCATCATACCATGAGGATTTCTTTCATAGTATTCATTTCTTGGTAAATCCACACGTTACACATGCATTATTTGTTATGCATTTGATTTGTTTGATTTATGAAGACCACTGGAGGGCTTCATTCCAATTTGTTATTTGATTCCAACTCAAATATCATTCCACTTTTTACCGCATTATTGCAAAACAATAACTCCTTGATACCGAGTCAATGAATTTCTTGAAAAATTTAATTTTCTTTGACATACATAGTTTCTATTATGACTATGTCCGAACTTTCTTATTAAAACTTGTTTTGTTTAAATCAAGTTCAAATTATTGGACTTGCTCACACTACATATTCATTTCAAGATTCCATATGATGGATGGAAACTATCATATTCAAAATAGTCCCAACAAGCACTTCATTTGTTTTGAATCATAATAGGCTTGTTTAGTCTTCGATTTTATTAAATCATTTCTTTGATCACGATCTCCTTGTACTGACATTTTCACAAAATTTAAAGCTTGCACTAATCTCGTTTATATATATAACATACGGATTTAATTATTTATTTAATTATATATTAAATTGCTTTTAAAGCCATCCTAACACAAATCGTATGCTAAGATAATGATACACAAATTCTTGTTATATTTTAGTGTATCTCTTAATGATTCTTACAAACATCAATCGAGCCTTTCGTGATAATTATTGCTTTAACATCTTTAATCGAAAAACATTATATAAAATTAATTATATATGGAAACTTACATAAGGGATTACAAAATAGTATTACTATATTCTTATTAAACCATTGAGGTGAAGAATTTTATATTTTTATTTGAGGTATACTCTCATTTAAATTTATGTTTAAGTTATTTATTATTAATAATTAATATTAGTTTATTATTAGTAATAAAATATTAAATAGTGTTATTATTAATTTAAAATACTAGGGTTATTATTAGGGGCAGATATTGAATAGCCTAGCCTTAGTTAGGCATGGACTGGCCACCTATGCTTAAACAAGGCAGCACTAACCAATATCCAACCATGATAACAACTAGTTAATATATATATAAATTATGTCATTATATTTATTTAGTAAATCTTAAATATTTTACTTTGTACTATAAGAAGAAGACATATTTACATAAAAAGAATTAGAGGGACGAATAAAATTATAAATAATTATTTATCACATATTTTGTGGTAACTATAACGTTCTGACTAGAAAATAACTATATAAGAATAATATGGTAGTCATCAACTACGTCGGGTTAGGGGAACATTATAATAAGAATAGTCTCCGTTTTTACTTATTTACAACATTTGTAAATACATTCACAACGTTATATGGTTTCAAAATAAAAATAAGTAATCCCATAGAATCGACCCATTAAGTGTCATATAGGTACAAAAGTATTTGTACGAATATTTTGTACAATAAATATTCTTACGTTATAAATAATAATGATTTCTTTTACAAAATAATAATACTAAAATATTTTGTAATGTAATAAATTCATTGCGATGTTTTGTAATATATTACATAGTAACTATAAGTTATTTTACATAGTATAGTAAAATACTAAAATAATATTTTATTTAAAAGTGGTGACCATTTACATATAGTAAAAATGCGTAACAAATAATATATATTACATAATATTTATATTTAATATGTAAAGATATGGTTCAGACAGGAACACAAATATATTACATTTGCTTTACAAAATATAATATAATGGTTGGTCATGCCAAAACAATTTGTTCTTATTATATTTCGATCTCTAGGACATCGTATGAAAAATATGGTTACTAATAGTGTACTATCACATTGTTTCACAATTAAAACAACTTAGAACTTTAAACAATGGTACACTAACTCTATAGTCTTTTGGTGTATCTTTGCAATTTATTCGTCTCAACACTTTGATTTTCTCATAAATATTTGACAAAACATTTTTCATGCTTTTATTTTGAACTTGTCGATTCTAAGTCTTCCTCAGTTGCCAATCAAAGTAAGCTTCCTTTTTGACAAAGAATTTTATTAAATTCTAAAAGTCATTTTCATTCATTTTAAAATATTTATTGATCATATATCTTTTGGCTGGAACCTAGTCACTTTGGAAATTATATAATTTCATCTTATTCCAATTGTTATCGATTTCTTGAACTAATTCAGTTGAACTATTGAATCCTACTTAAGATACAACTTGTATTCACAAAATTCGATATTTTAAAAAATTTTGTGTCATCTACCTTAATATTATTTTTTTTTTAAAAAGTGACATAAGTCTAAAAAAAAATATCATAACCCAAATACACTTGGGAGCTGAAATCTGAGATGAAGGAAAAGTATTCCTACTTATTCCAGTAAATCTCGAGGACGAGATTTTTATTAAGGTGGGGAGAATGTAACAACCCTCATTAAAAGTCCTATTTATTTTATTATTTTATCCAATAGGAAACCCTAATTGAGACACCCAAGTGATTCTACACAAACCCTAAAATTTTCAGAACAATCAGAATCAGGATCAGGGCCCCTAAAACTCAGGGGGGGTATTTCCTACCCAACGATTATCTAAATATCTCGCTGTCTAAATTGAATTTCGAGAAACAGTCGACTCAGCTAGCCTATACCCACACGTGGCCAGCCTATGGTGAAAAATTGACCCTTACGGACCGTAAGGGATTATGCTTACGGTCCGTAAGCTAGTCAAATTTCATGTATAAATAGCAGACTTTGGGACTGGAAATTGGGCACTTGAACGACGAACAAAATCGAAATATACACGGAGTTATGCTCTGTTTACCACAATTAACACACACGATTCACTAATCGCCGCCGCAATCAGGGTAATAACTCAATCGCTATTACGATTCATTGTCCGACCGATCAATATATCCAATGGATGTTTAAGTGCCGCCCACATTAGGGTGATACTTTGTCATTAATCGTTAATTCGATGGATGTTTAAGTATCGCACTTTGTCATTCGTTGTGAGAATTTGATCTCGTGAGTTATCGTAAAAGCTGTATTAAGTTATTAACCGAATTGTGTGCCTATTATTAGTTTAGGTTACAAGGCTAATCAGTAGGCTAAGCTCTGTTTGTATAAATCTGCAACATCAAGGCTTATCTGCAGATTAAACTCTGCCCGTATGAATCTGCATGATTATAAGTGAGTCATTCTCTTTTATCAAATTACTTTCAAAAGTATGTTTATTTTCAAAGTTATAATTACAGGGATTAAGTCTTTGTAATCACCAAGTTACAGCCGGTATGTGGGGTTTTGTATACATTACTTGATAATCTTCACCATTGGGGCAGCCAAGGGGTGATATGACCATAATCACAGACACCATTGGACGAATGGGCCAATGGGTCGAGTGATAAAGTACTGTGGGTAGTTGGTTGATATCAGAAACATTGTAATCTTCCTTAATACTGTAAATTATAACAAATGTGTCGTTTTAATAAATAGAATGATTCACTCAGTATTTCCCGCTGACAAAACCTTTTTCAAACATGTTTCAGGTAATTACAGTAGATTGGAATAAGAGATGGATATGGCACTGAAAGGCATCAAGAAGTGGCTTATTTTATTAATTAAATCAAATTAAGAAATATTGTTTTATGTAATCGAATTTATCTTTATTAAAGCTACCATTGTAAAACATGGGTTTATCCCAATCTATTTAATAAATAAAATCCGGTGTTTTCTAAAACTCTGATATTTTTCCTAACTCACGGTCCTGATGAAATTTCCGCTGCAACGTTTTCAAAATAATCACCGGTACCACTGGGCTGTTCGCGGCACCCGATTCCATCCAGGGGGGGTCGGGGGCCGTGACAGAAGGTGGTATCAGAGCCACTACTTGAAGCCAATAAGTGTGTAATAATAATACCTAAGTTTATATAAAAGAGTTAGGAGATTGTTGTTAACTGGTAGCACACAGGATAGCATTTAGACTTGAACTTAAGAAAAGATGCCTTAGTATTAGCTTCATGATAAGCTAAGTACTTGTGTAAATAAATATGATGGATTTTGGTGTGCCATAAGTAATTGATAAAGTAATGTCACGGGACAACTAAGTCCAGAATCACTAGTTGAAAGAATGATCAACAGTGATATGACCACAATTACTAGTTGAGAGAATGATTAACAGTAATATGACCTGAGTCACTAGTTGAAAGAATGATCAATAGTAAATTGACACTGTCACAGGAATCGTCTAGTGATCAATATAATAATAAGATATGTTCTGGAAATACAAATTTCCTTAATTTTGAATAAAAGCCCTAGGCACTTTTTGAAAAGATACTATTTATGGGAAATAGAAAATTTTCTCCGGCAAGACTGGATATGATGTAGCAGACTCTCCAGTTTGTCCGGATATACTGAAATTACCTCTCCGGCGAGAACCAGGTAAGAAGGTATATAATATGTCAGCAAGTGACAAGATTTCCCTAAATAATATCATGATCTGATATCTGATTTATATTTGGAAATATGAATCTGTTAAATACATAGACCTTATAGAGGGTATGTATATTATAGCATGTGAAATATATGATTATATAGATATGTATATCTAAAAGAAAATTTCCAAAAGTCAATTGGGAATAAAGCACAAGTATCTGTGTTTAGATTTCTTATTCAGGAATCTCTTTTCCAATATCAAACATTATTTCGTTTAATCATCTGTCTCGTAGCTCGTGTGATAAAATAAACACAGGAAACCCTTTAAGTTGGAATACCATCAAAAGTATAAAGAATTTCCAAATACGTTACCATAAGCTATTAACGCAAGTAAAAAGTATGTAAAGTTGTGCTGATACACAAAGAAAACACATGAAAATTTAATTATACGTTCACAGACATTAAAATTATACATGATTTTCAAGGCAAAACCTTTGGAAAATATAAATTGGGCACAATGACACCAATGTTAATTCCGTCAGTAAAAGAACTACTAATTAAAAAGAAGTACTTTGCCACGCAAATCTATAAACAACATGAATCTCGCTAAGGTACGCTAGAACAGGATTTCACAAACATCCGTGCACAGCCTAATCGGAGTCATAATTATTATCACTGTAAAAGAAGTCACATACCTCTGCAAATTCCCTATTTCATTTTATTCACATTCCTTGGTAAATGTCACTTACCACAGTTATCACACAAAATTCCAGATAGAAGTTCCTATATTTCTTTCGTTGAAATTTTGACTTTTGCATATAATAAATTAACTTTCGTATTTCTACTTTCCCTAATAGTCATCATACCATGAGGATTTCTTTCATAGTATTCATTTCTTGGTAAATCCACACGTTACACATGCATTATTTGTTATGCATTTGATTTGTTTGATTTATGAAGACCACTGGAGGGCTTCATTCCAATTTGTTATTTGATTCCAACTCAAATATCATTCCACTTTTTACCGCATTATTGCAAAACAATAACTCCTTGATACCGAGTCAATGAATTTCTTGAAAAATTTAATTTTCTTTGACATACATAGTTTCTATTATGACTATGTCCGAACTTTCTTATTAAAACTTGTTTTGTTTAAATCAAGTTCAAATTATTGGACTTGCTCACACTACATATTCATTTCAAGATTCCATATGATGGATGGAAACTATCATATTCAAAATAGTCCCAACAAGCACTTCATTTGTTTTGAATCATAATAGGCTTGTTTAGTCTTCGATTTTATTAAATCATTTCTTTGATCACGATCTCCTTGTACTGACATTTTCACAAAATTTAAAGCTTGCACTAATCTCGTTTATATATATAACATACGGATTTAATTATTTATTTAATTATATATTAAATTGCTTTTAAAGCCATCCTAACACAAATCGTATGCTAAGATAATGATACACAAATTCTTGTTATATTTTAGTGTATCTCTTAATGATTCTTACAAACATCAATCGAGCCTTTCGTGATAATTATTGCTTTAACATCTTTAATCGAAAAACATTATATAAAATTAATTATATATGGAAACTTACATAAGGGATTACAAAATAGTATTACTATATTCTTATTAAACCATTGAGGTGAAGAATTTTATATTTTTATTTGAGGTATACTCTCATTTAAATTTATGTTTAAGTTATTTATTATTAATAATTAATATTAGTTTATTATTAGTAATAAAATATTAAATAGTGTTATTATTAATTTAAAATACTAGGGTTATTATTAGGGGCAGATATTGAATAGCCTAGCCTTAGTTAGGCATGGACTGGCCACCTATGCTTAAACAAGGCAGCACTAACCAATATCCAACCATGATAACAACTAGTTAATATATATATAAATTAAGTCATTATATTTATTTAGTAAATCTTAAATATTTTACTTTGTACTATAAGAAGAAGACATATTTACATAAAAAGAATTAGAGGGAACATTATAATAAGAATAGTCTCCGTTTTTACTTATTTACAACATTTGTAAATACATTCACAACGTTATATGGTTTCAAAATAAAAATAAGTAATCCCATAGAATCGACCCATTAAGTGTCATATAGGTACAAAAGTATTTGTACGAATATTTTGTACAATAAATATTCTTACGTTATAAATAATAATGATTTCTTTTACAAAATAATAATACTAAAATATTTTGTAATGTAATAAATTCATTGCGATGTTTTGTAATATATTACATAGTAACTATAAGTTATTTTACATAGTATAGTAAAATACTAAAATAATATTTTATTTAAAAGTGGTGACCATTTACATATAGTAAAAATGCGTAACAAATAATATATATTACATAATATTTATATTTAATATGTAAAGATATGGTTCAGACAGGAACACAAATATATTACATTTGCTTTACAAAATATAATATAATGGTTGGTCATGCCAAAACAATTTGTTCTTATTATATTTCGATCTCTAGGACATCGTATGAAAAATATGGTTACTAATAGTGTACTATCACATTGTTTCACAATTAAAACAACTTAGAACTTTAAACAATGGTACACTAACTCTATAGTCTTTTGGTGTATCTTTGCAATTTATTCGTCTCAACACTTTGATTTTCTCATAAATATTTGACAAAACATTTTTCATGCTTTTATTTTGAACTTGTCGATTCTAAGTCTTCCTCAGTTGCCAATCAAAGTAAGCTTCCTTTTTGACGAAGAATTTTATTAAATTCTTGAAGGGGTATGGTCCCAAATCTCGCGGCTACATAACCGCGGATGACCATTACCCTTATCAAAAACCCCCACCAGCAATAACTCACCTGTGTCCGCACGCGCGAACACAGCGGTCCAATCTATCCAGTGATGAGAAGACTTACCTTAAGGACGGAAACTAATGTTACGCATAGCGATGCGGCCCCGCACCGCATCCTATGAACATTTTCGTCACGACAAGGGATCTGGACAACAGTAACAGTCTCTCAGCAGGCAATGCGGCATAACACCGCATCCCTCGTAAATCATGGATGGAACAACCAACGCGGGAACAACATCAAGGACTGCAAGCAGAGATGCGGCTTGGCACCGCATCCTGCCTACAAGGCAAGTGGGTCTGACACCACAGTGCAAGTGGCACTGAGAACAGTCGCCTACCGGCCCACGCATATGCAAACAGTCTGACACCACAGCGGGACGTGGCATCACCACAGTAACCGACAGGTCTGACACACCTGCAAATAGCTGTGCGATGTCAGACTAGCTACTCAACTACCCTCCTCCACTCCTCGGTTATAAATACCGACCCCAAACCAGGTTTGAGGTATCACTTCTCAACTCTCTCAATACTACTACTATCATACTTTGCTTCCCAAGCAAATTACTGATTCTCACACCGGAGAGTGGTAACAAGGAGCACCCCCCACCCCATCCTCCTTGTTACGAGTCACGGTTTGTTTCCTTGTGCAGGAAACCCTCCACCAGACGATCCAGCCGACGATCCTCGGAAAGAAGGGATTAACCCTCTTGACGAGATCAGTGAGTTAACCCACCTGGTTAACCATTGTTTCATCATTGGCGCCGACCGCTACTCTTAGCACTTTTTTCCGACCATCCTTTTCTCTCCCAAGATCATGTCTAATCGTCAAAACAACACCACCGGGGATAACATAAACCCCGCAAATCAAGGGCCTGTGGGAACCATTCCCCCAGCCCCAAATGCCGAACACATTGGCACATCAACGCAAGGGGGCGCATCCCTTACGTTTGGACACGATTTATCACAGTACGCTCCTGTGATACCTACAGGCATGAACCTTCATACCTGGTACGACCAACAAGCAGCTATGTTGGCCGCAACATACAACAGAGCTTGCGCGGAAGCGCAAGTATCTGCGGGACCCACCCCAGCACCACACACCCCTGCAGGTCGTACTTTACAGTACGAAGGCAGGGCCCCAACACATCCAGCCTCCAGAAGCAGGCACGAAGATCGCGGTTCCTCTTACTGCGACGTCCGCACACTTGCGGAAGACAACTCCACGTATGGGTCCCGCCACAGTAGCCATATACAGAGTCGCCTAGGCCCACAGGGCGGAACTAGGCGACAGTCTATAACCCACCACGGCCTGGGCATTCACAGCCGACTGGGACCTCAATCCCACCACGAAGGACAAGGCAATACGGATTCGGACGATGGTACATATCGTGCGGAATCCCATGCCACCAGCAGCAGACCGGGAGGACGCAACTACGTTCCTCCCACACACCCCCGCACTACATACCTCCGCGCTGCGAAACATCACCGCGGCCAACCCTACAGGCCGAAATCTGCGGCCGAAAACTCCAAATTCGCCCCAGAAATCGCCCACGCCGATGTCACCACCACAAAATTCCCATTAAACATTGGGAAATACAACGGTTCGACCGACCCAGATGATCACAACAACATCTTCGTCGGCGCCGGGTGCAACGGTAGGTGGGATGAACCAACCTGGTGCCATTTTTTCCCCCAGACCCTAACAGGTCTGGCCAGGGCATGGTTCGATTCTCTACCACCAGGGTCACTGACCTCATTCGAGGACTTGCAAGGAAAGTTCCTCGCGCACTTTAGCTAGCAACGACGCCATGAACGTGATTCCATGGACGTCATGAACATCTGGCGCAGGGACAACGAATCACTTGATGCATTCGTTGTCCGTTACAATAAAGAGATCCTAGAGATAGGCGACGTTGCCGACCAGATGGCACGTAACCATTTCATTGTTGCGGTCAAAGACGAACAAATGGTTATGAATATTTCCGGCGGTACCGGCTTGCCTAAGAAATGGGAAGATGTCATGACTGCGGTCAAAAGATACGCCCAAACTCAGCGGTCTTTAAGACCGCACATGTCAAAGGCACAACCCCAGGCGGAAGGCCAGTCTTCCCGCCAAGAGTCCAAGCGCAGCAATAAGCGCAACCGGGACACATGGAACCGTGGCAGCGATCCCAAACCATATGTCCCACGAAGCAGCCAACCCGACGCAAGGGCTACAATCAATGCCCAACGTGATAATCGGGCGTCAAAAAAGGAGTCTCGGGACCGCAGCTGGACCGAGATTAACCAGTCGCCAAGCGAGGTCCTCCTCACGGACGCACAATTCCTGCGACCGGCCCAACCGATGAAGTCCAAAAAGAACCAGGATCTCGCACTCTATTGCGAGTATCACAAGGACAGTGGCCACACAACAAACAGCTGCATCAGTCTCCGGCTGGAGATTGAGCGAGCCCTAAAAGAGGGAAAACTGCAACATCTGCTGACAGGCGCACAAAAAGCAACAAAGCGCATCACTCCCCACAACGAGGGCACCTCCACGGGTAAGAGGACCATGCACGTGGCCTCTACCCACATGATCAATGGAGGAAGAGGAAGACCGCGCAAAGCGGGAAGGCGACCGGAATTGGAATGGAAGGACGAGCAAGTCGTCTTTCCAAAAGTCCGGGGCGGCCCGCGCGACAGACGCGCCGTGGTTATCACAGGCCATCTGGCTCACTACTGCACCGAGCGATTGTTCATCGACCCGGGCAGTACATCCGATATTATATATGAGCAATGCTTCAACCAGTTCGATCAAGAAGACAAAGATCGACTGCAGCCAGCGGACTACCCGTTGGCCGGGTTTGCAGGGGAAACCGTATTCCCCCTGGGCCAAATTACCTTTCCTGTGCGCCTCACCAACGGGAGGCATACAAGAACGGAGGAGGTAAACTTCATGGTTTTACCGCACACCTCCAAATACGACGTACTTCTCGGGAGAGAATCCCAGGGCGACTTCAACATGATCACATCCGTACCTCACTCCGCCATCGGTTTCCCAACCGAAACGGGGGTCGCGATAATATATGCCCGGAGAGAAGTTATGTCTACGGACGACCTACGTCCAGCCAAGGTCGCAAGGCCCACCCCCAACACACAACCAGAAAATGGGTGCTTAACGCAAGACACCCAGAGCAAACGGTGACGTTGGGCCATGCCTTGACACCTACCATCAGAGCGCGCCTGAAGCAACTCCTCTTCAGGAACCAAGACATTTTTGCATGGACACCCGCGGACATGACAGGGGTTCCGCGCGACACAGCGCAACACTTCTTGAATACCATGCCAGGTATAAAGCCAGTGATCCAAGGCCAACGCCACCTTGGATCAGCAAAAAACGCGGCGATGGAAGAGCAGGTGCAAGAGCTACTCTCCGCAGGGATCCTGCGAGAAGTCAAATACCGGACTTGGTTATCCAACCCAGTCATGGTAGAAAAACCTAGCGGGGGCTGGCGCATGTGTGTCGATTACAAAGACCTGAACAAAGCCTGCCCCAAGGATTGTTACGCACTTCCAGAGATCGACGAGAAGGTCGATAAGCTCGCACCATTTCGATGGAAGTGCTTCCTCGATTGTTACAAAGGCTACCACCAGGTACAGATGGCAATCGAAGATGAAGACAAAACGGCATTCCGCACTCCTACCGGGAACTACTGCTACACAAAAATGCCGTTTGGGTTGCGCAACGCGGGCGCAACCTATCAAAAGTTGATGAACGACACTTTTCGCGGTCAAATCAGCAAAAGTGTCGAAATCTATATGGACGACCTGGTTGTCATGAGCATGGAGGAAGACACCATGCTCAACGATATTGAAAGAACATTCCAAACTCTGCGAAGCGTCAACATGAAGCTTAACCCAAGGAAATGCTCGTTTGGAATGGAAGAAGGCAAATTCCTCGGATTCATCGTAACCAAAGATGGATTCAAGGTAAACCCGGAAAAAGTTCAGGCGATCGAACGCATGCCGTCGCCCTCAACGATGAAAGAAATGCAACGACTAGCCGGCAGGCTAGCCGCGCTAAACAGATTCTTAGGCAATCACGCAGCTAAGTCATACCCTTTCATCAAGACCCTGCGGAGCTGCCTAAAAAAGGAACAATTCCAATGGACCGCAGAGGCCGAAAAAGCTTTCCGGGAAATGAAAGAGTGTTTGATCCAACTCCCAACTTTAACCGCACCACAAAAAGAAGAACCACTTATTCTATACCTATCTGCCGCGGACAACGCGGTAGGTGCGGTACTCATAGTTGACCGAGAAGGAGTCCAAACACCCATCTACTACATCAGCAAAATGCTCAACGACCCAGAGACTAGGTACTCCATCATGGAAAAATTAGTACTGGCACTAGTGCATGCATCGAGACGTTTACGACGTTACTTCGCAAACCACGTCATCACAGTGTTAACCAACTACAGGATCGGCCCGATCCTGTCCAAACCCGACATCTCTGGGAGGTTAGCAAAATGGGCAATCGAGCTGGGCGCACTTTCACTGAACTATAAGCCACGCCCCGCAATCAAAGGCCAGGTCTTGGCTGATTTCGTTGCTGAAGTACCAGCAAACCGCATTCAAGAATGCGAAGAGGAACAAAACCCTGCGTCACCACCATCCTCCGCAGAAACCTGGGCACTATATACGGATGGTGCATCTAACGAAGATGGTGCCGGCGCAGGCCTGCGACTTGTCAGCCCTGATGGCCAAGAGTTGACCTACGCAATCCGCCTCGATTTCAAAAGCACAAATAACGAGGCAGAGTATGAGGCTCTACTGGCAGGGCTGCGTTTGGCAGTCAAACTTGACGTTAAACATTTGGAGGCACATGTCGACTCACTACTGGTTGCAGGGCAGATACGCGGTGACTATGCCGCAAAAGGGGATATCATGATCCTCTATCTCGAACAAGCCTTGCAACTGAAATCCAGGTTCACCTCCTTCAATATTCTCCATATCAATAGGAGTGATAACAAACCTGCGGATGCACTATCAAAACTGGCATCCACCAGTTTCCAACACCTGGCAAAAGAGGTACGCATCGAGATTCTGCAAAATCCTTCAGTACCCCTGCGCCAAGTCAACGTCATCCAGTACGGTACAGCATCCTGGATGACACCGATAATTGCATACTTACAATCAGCTGTTACTCCCGAAAGCAAGGCAGAAGCTCGGAAGCTACAATACAAAGCGTGTCACTACCAAATGGGAGACGGTATCTTATACCGTAAATCATACCTGGGACCACTCCTACGATGCGTCAACCCCCAAGGTGCCATATACCTTATCAAAGAAATTCACGAGGGAATATGTGGCATACATGCGGGCCCACGCATGGTCGTAGCCAAAATCATGAACGCCGGGTATTATTGGCCCGGCATGCACCTGGACGCAGTCAAGGTCTTACGCAAGTGCATCAATTGTCAGCGACATACCCCCAAAACCTTGCGTCCCAAGAACAATCTGATCCCTGTCACCACTGCATGGCCATTCCAAAAATGGGCAATCGATGTAGTGGGACCATTTCCAGACGCACCCGGTGCAGTGAAATTTATCATAGTGGCTGTTGATTACTTTACAAAATGGGTAGAGGCAAAACCACTTGCATCAACCACCGCCATGATAACAAGGAAATTCGTGTGGGAACACATCATCTGCCGCTTCGGTCTACCAATGTGCATCGTTACCGATAACGGTACCAACTTCGCCGCGGATGACTTTCAAAAATGGCTAAAAGAGCTAAACATTGAACACACATTCTCCTCAGTGGCGCATCCGCAAGGGAACAGCCAAGTTGAGAGTATCAATAAAAGCTTAGTCGAAGGCATCAAAGCACGATTGGGGACAGCCAGACGCGGCTGGGTTGATGAACTCCCAAGCATCTTATGGGCCCACCGGACAAGCCCAAAGACAAGTAACGGTGAGACACCCTTCAGCCTGGTCTATGGCACTGAAGCGATGATCCCCGCAGAAGTAGGCCTCCCCTCACCTAGAATGTTGGCTATCAACAAAATAGACAACGATGAGGAACGCAGGGTTGACTTAGACCTCTTGGAAGAAAGGCGCGAAAACGCTGCCATTAACGAGGCCAAATACAAAACCAAACTTGAAAAGTACTACAATGCACGCGTCCGCATTTGTACTTTCAACCCGGGAGACTACGTCCTCCGCGACAACGAAGCATCAAATGCGGAACGCCCAGGGAAACTTGCCCCCAAGTGGGAAGGACCCTACCTCATCCAAGAGGTCCTGGGCAAAGGCGCGTATAAACTTCAAACGTTAGAAGGCGAAACTATCGCACGCACATGGAATGCACAACAACTTCGACGCTGTTATATGTAAGCCATGTTTTTTACGCACGCCATGTAACCTATCGGGCCGCAGGCCATTTGCAAATAAATAAATAGACGATTCAATGCAATATTGTTTATTTATTTTCTATTACAAATGCATGTTTCACTCTGCGGTATTCACAAAAACAGATTAGCAAAATCCTCATTCGTAATACCCATACAGAGTGATAACTACACGCAACTATTGTAAGAGACCAGCAATGGCAATACTGTTTGTTCGGCCGGACACAGTTCTTCATACTTGCATATCATCTAGATATGCAAAAGGCAATTACAGGGTTAGTGTTACTCACAATAACATTAAACTCATACAAATTCAAACATGCAAGTAACAAAAAACTTGTACAAATTGAACAGAAGGTTTGAAACTTTATATTCAAAAAATTTCTACACCCACGCGGTGCACAAGGAATTTACATAAAGCTTTCTGACATTTACATGAGGAAACTCAAACGGCACGCAGGCCAACCTAGTCTTTCGTCCCGCTGGGACCCGCACCAGTTGTGCCCTCAACAGCAGGCTTCTCCTCATCTTCTTCATCAACGTATAACACTCGTAAGCGGTCCACATAGTCCTCCGCTTCTAGACACCTTTCAAGATCCTCAAGACCAGAAATGGTTGTGTTATTATACGCCTCAACCGCAGCATCAAGAAGCGCTTCAGTATCCACGCCGTGGAACCCGGATCGCTCGTCAGTATGTCCGCCCCGAGCTGCAACGTTCAAATGACCAATACAGCGGTTATAGCCAGCTTTAAAACCAGCATCCCGGGCACGCTCCTTGATCTCGTTAACACCTGCGACATTCTCAGGTGCGTCAAGAATGGCCGTAACAATCTGCAAAACAAGAATACAAGGTTATTAAGTGCAAACCTATAACAAAAAATTACAAAGGCAACGGATACTTACATGCCCAATCCCGCGCATACGCATCCATTCCTGGTCAGCCTTGAGCAGCTCGAGTGACGAAGAAAGGCTATCTCTAGCCTCCTCAGCCTCTCTTGCCCGCGTTTCAACCTCTTCAATACGGGCAGAAATCTCTTTAATGGTATCCCCCCGAGTCCGCACTTCAGCCTATTAACAAAACAAAAACAAGTATACAAAAACAATCAACATACTTGTGAGATACACAAATCCAAAAGCAAGACAATTATACCTGGAGGCCCAAGATAGTTTTTGATAAATTGGTACGATCAACATTTGCTCCTTCAAGAGCCTTTGCAGTGCGGGCCTCCGCCTCCTTCGCCTCTTCAAGAGCCCTTGCGGTGCGGGCCCCAACCTCCTTGGCCTCTTCCAGAGCTTTTGCAAGGCGAACCTCGGCCTCTCTGGCCTCTTGGGCAACCGCAAGAGCTGCGGTGTTCTCTTTAACCAGCGCAGCATTTGCTGCCTTAGCATTAACAAGCTCCTGGCGAACACGAAAGAGAGTTTCATTCTGTTTGGCCCAAGAAACTTTCCAAGCCTTGCGCTCATGTTAAAGTGTCTCGCGCTCAAAAGAAAGAGACTCTTTCCAACTCTGGCGCTCAGTGGAAAGCAGTTTGGCAGGGGTACGAACCTGTTTAAGCTCAGCAGTTGCAGCCCACTCTTCAGTCTGCTTGCGCTTTTCAAACGCAGCCCTATCCCTTTCAAGCTGCTCGGCACCCGCACGTGCAGACTTCACCAACTCCTCAGCCTCTGCACGTAAGCGTACATTCTCCTCCTCCCTGCGACTCAACACCTTATAGTTTTCCATAATGGTGTTGGCCATTATAGAACTCCCAACAAGCATGGAGGAGAGTTGGTTAATCTGGGCTTCAGTTGGTAAGGCACGGGCCCGATTGACTTCAAATGGGGTGCCCAGACCACCCAAGACCTCCCTACACGCGGAGGGATCAACAGAAATGTCATCTCCTTGCATCACAGACCAGGGAGGGCGGTGGTAAGCCATGGCCCGATCTTCCGTGTAGGAGCGATAATAATACTCCAATTCAGACTCTTCAGGCTGAATAGGAGTCTCCACAAAACCCGCACCTCCGGGACCGGAACCAGAAGCCTTCTCACCAGCAGGAGACTTTGGCTTCCCGGTATAAACAAATTTCACGTTCAGATCACCAGTATCCTCCGGGGTAATGACATTGTCACGAGAATCCACTGTGTCCTGGATCTGGGTCGCGGGCCCCTTCCCAGTGTCCTCCTCCCGCGTAGAAGGCTCAGGTGTAACAACTTTGTGAACCCCCTCACCCGCAGCAGTGTAATGCGGGGGAGAAAAAGGAGCATCAAAAATGAAACCTTCATCTTGGGGTTCTGCAATCAAAGCAAAAAACACTTTAAACTACAAGAACAAATACAACATATTTGACCAAGTAATGCATCACTTACCAGGAACAACCGCAGGTTTCCTTGGTCCAACAAAAGCCTTGCGTCTGGTTTGAATCTTCGGCTTCTTTCCCTCACCAGCATCAAGAGTTTTTCCTGCTTTCCTCTTCTTCTCATCAGCAGCCTGTGAACCCGCAGTGGTTCCACCTGTGGCCGCACCAGCACCTGGAACACCCAAGCCCTCAAGGGTGTCAGATACCACCACGTAATCGGTATATCTGCGGAAATGAGAACGAGAGATACCTGCTGCTTGCGAAACCGCAGGAGTTTCAGTGCTCTTTTTGCCGCGACCCCGCACGGGTTTATCACCTTGTTTCTTCTCCGCATGCTTTTTGGGAGCACCCTTTGACTCAAACTTTCCGAGGGCCCCAAGAGTACCTGCAGGTAGACAGACTATCAGCAGCATAAAAAGTACAAGGAATGAAAAGAAAGCTATGAATTATACCTTTGCCCTGCGGCAGGGGTGCCTTCATTGCCTCGCGTGTAGGAACGCGGAAGTTATGCAGAATGGTCAAATTAAAACCCGCACCTTCAGCAGTCTTGACAACATCAACCTTGCCAGTAAAGGTTGGATCAAACATCTTCCACAACTCAACAACTTCTTCTGATATACGAGTTCAAATTAATAACAAGTAATGAAGCAATGAAACCGCACAAGAGTAAGTACACTTACCACCAGTTTTCTCCCGCACAACGGGCCTTGCATGTTTATCAGCCCTAGTCAACAACATCCGCAGCATCCACAATTCATTGTTCGTCAACTGCCTGTGCTCAATTGTCCTCAACCTCGGGAACCACTCCGCATTCTTCACAGTTGGAATGGCAATATCCTCCGCAGGGATAGGCTCATTAACAATCCGCCAAGTCATGTGGACAACAACCGCAACAGCTTTAACGTAGAAGAATTTGCTCTTCCACTTTGTAATACCCTTGGGAGGGGTCATCAACTTGACACTTCCGTACCGTTCTCGGAAAGAGAAGAAACCTGTGTTCACCGTCAACTGATAAAACCCCCGGAAATTATCAACGGTGACTGGCAAACCAAGGGCACGAAAAGTCGATTCAAAGTGCCTAATCCGAATAAACCCAAAAGGGCTCATCTGGGAAATATGAACCCCATAATGCTCCAAACACTCAGCAACAAAAACGGTCAAAGGTAAACGAAGGTTACCGTCGATGAAAGAATCGGCCCACATTGTTACGTAACCGGCTGGGGCACAAGCACCGGTATCACCGTCTTGGGGATAAACAGCCCCAAACTCGGAGGGCATTTGTATATTGACCATCAGTTGGTCGAACGACGCTTTCGACCACTTCAACGGTGGCAAGCCACCACCAGGAACACTGCCACCATCATCTTCTTCTTCCCCGGCCACCGGAGAAGAGACTTCAGGGTTTGCACCCTCCACATTATGTGGGTTAGATGGTTCAGCCATCAGAAATATGAAGAAAAGAAGTATCGAGTCACACAAAAACTCAGAAAGTTGCCGGAAAGAAGACAAGTTCACCGAAGAAGATGAAGAGAGCACACCCTTTTTCACCGGAGAAATTTTTCAAATTTTGAACAGAGTGAGGGGAACCTAAACGGTTTCCCCTTATATACTCATTGCAATTAATGCGATAAAGTAACCGACTTACAAAGTTCAAAAAGGGCCACGTACGTCTCGCCACGTGTTCAGCAACTTTTCAGTTGACGGTTATCACGCGCGCGTGGCCGCCGACGCGCCTGACAGAATTGACCTTTACACTACTTGCTACAGTGCAGTTATGACCTCGGTAAATGCACCAGTCCTTTCAGAACATCACATGTCAGAATTCTACTGACTTTCAACAACCCACACGTGCCATCAGCCACGTGTACAATACAAAAGCGACAAACTTATCCAAACTTAAGCGGCATGCGGTTTCTCTGGTTTACCGCACCATAACCCATACCGCATTTCGTTTTTTACATACCCCTCAACAAAGGCAAAAATATACATCTAAGGGGGTATAAACAATAAACCGCACATACCCACGCGCACACGTGGAATATGCGAAGATTACACTCATCAACCCGCACAGATGCGTCAGATACTCAGAACCAGCATGGTTCTGCGGACTGCGAAACTCACTTCTCAGGATGCAGTAAAACGCACTCCATGTAAGCTTGTTCAAGCTTCAAAACCCTCATTTCCGGTTCACAACCACGGAGGGAACGCAAACAGCCTCTCATTAAGGAAAAGGACAAGTATGCTGAGCAACCGCACATCAGCAACCCTGTCTCCTGAACCTTCAAGAGCTACGTCCAGGCTACAAGACTTCTAGAAGCGAGTTCTTTGCTGCAAACCGTAACCATTCGTGCATAGTTACTACGAACCGCAACCATGCGAACGGTAGCTATGGAAGAGCCACAACTAAGCCACCACGCGGAGGACCAAGCTACTTCAAGGAAAAACTGCTTTCCAACCAAGATTGAAAGAAAGTGGCTACAAAACGAATGCGGAAGAGTTTCAACCAACTTCCCAAGTATCTGAGGAGATCTCCTCCGGCAACACTACTTAAAGAAAAGCTACCTTCCACCAAAGTGTGAAGGAAAGTGGCTCCAGAACGGTGGTAACAAGTCTGCTTATGACTAGTTACCCACCTATGGACCACATAGAATAAACAATGGTGGGCACAACACTGCCTATGACCATGTTTATCTGCCCATAGTCCAGATTCACATTGTTCGACCAAACACGGCCAACAATGACGCAACTACCCCACGATCCTCAAACAAACATGACAAACAAGGTCCGGCAACGAGGTAACCGCAAAGAACGTGCGGTTTCTAGAGAGCTAGACCTCTGAGGACGTGCGGTTACTTGAGAGATAAACCGCAGAGTACGTGTGGTTACTAGAAAGCTTAACTGGAGAACATGAACACCCCACAAAACAGGGATCATCATTGCATGTCCAGTTGCTGAACATAGAGCTTGAGCAAAGTACCCTTCACTTTGCACTAGCCGACGCAGAGGTTACAACTAGACTGAAGAAGACACATCTTCAGTCACGATCTCAAAGGTTGGTTCTAACCCTGCTAACACCTTCAGTCACCGTCTCAAAGGTTGGTTCGAAACACCAACAGGTGGCTGATGACATCAGAAAAAGGTAGACCGAGAGTCAAGTCCCTGGCTGAGAATTCCGCATCAGACGAAACTTGCTCACCGGACATCCGTCTCAAAGGAAGAAACAATCCACTCGAAAGGCCTACCGACTAAACGAACGGTCAAACAGGTTGAAGGAGGAGCCATATTCTACCTTCTAGACACCTAAGTCCAGCGTTCCTCCCACATGCAACTTGCATACGGAAGAAACACTAGACTGGGGGGACTTGAAGGGGTATGGTCCCAAATCTCGTGGCTACATAACCGCGGATGACCATTACCCTTATCAAAAACCCCCACCAGCAATAACTCACCTGTGTCCGCACGCGCGAACACAGCGGTCCAATCTATCCAGTGATGAGAAGACTTACCTTAAGGACGGAAACTAATGTTACGCATAGCGATGCGGCCCCGCACCGCATCCTATGAACATTTTCGTCACGACAAGGGATCTGGACAACAGTAACAGTCTCTCAGCAGGCAATGCGGCATAACACCGCATCCCTCGTAAATCATGGATGGAACAACCAACGCGGGAACAACATCAAGGACCGCAAGCAGAGATGCGGCTTGGCACCGCATCCTGCCTACAAGGCAAGTGGGTCTGACACCACAGTGCAAGTGGCACTGAGAACAGTCGCCTACCGGCCCACGCATATGCAAACAGTCTGACACCACAGCGGGACGTGGCATCACCACAGTAACCGACAGGTCTGACACACCTGCAAATAGCTGTGCGATGTCAGACTAGCTACTCAACTACCCTCCTCCACTCCTCGGTTATAAATACCGACCCCAAACCAGGTTTGAGGTATCACTTCTCAACTCTCTCAATACTACTACTATCATACTTTGCTTCCCAAGCAAATTACTGATTCTCACACCGGAGAGTGGTAACAAGGAGCACCCCCCACCCCATCCTCCTTGTTACGAGTCACGGTTTGTTTCCTTGTGCAGGAAACCCTCCACCAGACGATCCAGCCGATGATCCTCGGAAAGAAGGGATTAACCCTCTTGACGAGATCAGTGAGTTAACCCACCTGGTTAACCATTGTTTCATCAATTCTAAAAGTCATTTTCATTCATTTTAAAATATTTATTGATCATATATCTTTTGGCTGGAACCTAGTCACTTTGGAAATTATATAATTTCATCTTATTCCAATTGTTATCGATTTCTTGAACTAATTCAGTTGAACTATTGAATCCTACTTAAGATACAACTTGTATTCACAAAATTCGATATTTTAAAAAATTTTGTGTCATCTACCTTAATATTATTTTTAAAAAAAAAAGTGACATAAGTCTAAAAAAAAATATCATAACCCAAATACACTTGGGAGCTGAAATCTGAGATGAAGGAAAAGTATTCCTACTTATTCCAGTAAATCTCGAGGACGAGATTTTTATTAAGGTGGGGAGAATGTAACAACCCTCATTAAAAGTCCTATTTATTTTATTATTTTATCCAATAGGAAACCCTAATTGAGACACCCAAGTGATTCTACACAAACCCTAAAATTTTCAGAACAATCAGAATCAGGATCAGGGCCCCTAAAACTCAGGGGGGTATTTCCTACCCAACGATTATCTAAATATCTCGCTGTCTAAATTGAATTTCGAGAAACAGTCGACTCAGCTAGCCTACACCCACACGTGGCCAGCCTATGGTGAAAAATTGACCCTTACGGACCGTAAGGGATTATGCTTACGGTCCGTAAGCTAGTCAAATTTCATGTATAAATAGCAGACTTTGGGACTGGAAATTGGGCATTGAACGACGAACAAAATCGAAATATACACGGAGTTATGCTCTGTTTACCACAATTAACACACACGATTCACTAATCGCCGCCGCAATCAGGGTAATAACTCAATCGCTATTACGATTCATTGTCCGACCGATCAATATATCCAATGGATGTTTAAGTGCCGCCCACATTAGGGTGATACTTTGTCATTAATCGTTAATTCGATGGATGTTTAAGTATCGCACTTTGTCATTCGTTGTGAGAATTTGATCTCGTGAGTTATCGTAAAAGCTGTATTAAGTTATTAACCGAATTGTGTGCCTATTATTAGTTTAGGTTACAAGGCTAATCAGTAGGCTAAGCTCTGTTTGTATAAATCTGCAACATCAAGGCTTATCTGTAGATTAAACTCTGCCCGTATGAATCTGCATGATTATAAGTGAGTCATTATCTTTTATCAAATTACTTTCAAAAGTATGTTTATTTTCAAAGTTATAATTACAGGGATTAAGTCTTTGTAATCACCAAGTTACAGCCGGTATGTGGGGTTTTGTATACATTACTTGATAATCTTCACCATTGGGGCAGCCAAGGGGTGATATGACCATAATCACAGACACCATTGGACGAATGGGCCAATGGGTCGAGTGATAAAGTACTGTGGGTAGTTGGTTGATATCAAAAACATTGTAATCTTCATTAATACTGTAAATTATAACAAATGTGTCGTTTTAATAAATAGAATGATTCACTCAGTATTTCTCACTGACAAAACATTTTTCAAACATGTTTCAGGTAATTACAGTAGATTGGAATAAGAGATGGATATGGCACTGAAAGGCATCAAGAAGTGGCTTATTTTATTAATTAAATCAAATTAAGAAATATTGTTTTATGTAATCGAATTTATCTTTATTAAAGCTACCATTGTAAAACATGGGTTTATCCCAATCTATTTAATAAATAAAATCCGGTGTTTTCTAAAACTCTGATATTTTTCCTAACTCACGGTCCTGATGAAATTTCCGCTGCAACGTTTTCAAAATAATCACCGGTACCACTGGGCTGTTCGCGGCACCCGATTCCATTCAGGGGGGGGGGGGGGTCGGGGGCCGTGACAGCAATGGCCAGAAAACACTTAAAAATGTCTTATTTCTAAAACGCAATGCCTAGAAAACACATTAAAATGTCTTATTTCTAAAACGCAATGGCCTAAAAACACAAAAGAAACTGTTCTCACTAAAACGCAATGAACTGAATACACATAAAAATGTGTTTAGCTAAAACGCAATGAGTAAAAACACTTCAAAAATGTTTTATTTCTAAAACGCAATGACCAGAAACTGTTGTTCACAGAACCAGAAACTGTCTAAAACGCAATGACCAGAAACTGTTGTTCACAGAACCAGAATCTAACTAAAACGCAATGACCAGAACCTGTTGTTTACAGAACCAGAAACACTGTCTACGAATACAGTTTTCCAGAGGCAATTTACAGCTCAACCCCAGCCAGGGGCTCTGCCCCTTGGACCCCGCCAGGGGTTGCCGCCCCTGGGACCCCGCTACCAGGGGCGCTGCCCCCGGACCCCCGCCAAGATCGTAAAACGCAATGATTAAATAAAAAACCCAGATCGTAAAAATGAAATTAAAGAATTTCTTACATGGATCGAAGTGATTTCTTCAACAATTGACGAAGTTTGAATGATATAAACACTTATCAGCGCTCGAATCGAACGAATCGAGTGATTATCTCCAAAATCACCGGAAAAAACAAGATTTTTTATGAAATTAAACTGGGTTTTCTTCAAAAAAGCTGAAGAACACGTTGATCGGGTGTTTGAATCATTGATTTGCGATGAAAATCGCACTATAATGTAGTGATTATTGAGATAGAAAGTGAAGAAATGGTTGAAGATGGTGGGTTTTGAAAATGGTGGGTTTTGAAGTTACTAGGTTTTGAAAAGGAAGAAGAAATGGTTGGATTGACTAAAATACCCTTCATCTTTATTTTAAATGTTGGCACATGTCCTAATCCTATTGCTTCCTACACTTCCTAGCCAAAATAAACTTCCTATTTGATCTTTTCCCTCTAAACAAAAAGTTTATTTATTTAGGCTGGAGGGTGTGGGGCGCCACCCTTCCGCCACCTGGACCACCATAGCGGCCCCCTCCGCCATCGCCCACACCCCCGGCGCTATAGCCGGGGCGCCATTGAACCTCCGCCACCATGGTAACGAGCTGCAACGGGCTTTATAGGTGGGACCCACTTGTTTTGCACCAATGATTTTTTTTTAAAATTTTCTTTAATATAGGGCTCCATCCACACCCTGCAATTTAAAGGGGGCTCCATGGTTGAGTTGGATCCTAGGTGACGCTGACGTAGAGCTTAGGTGGACTTGATAAAGCCCATGTGGCTCCATCCACACCTCATAGCCTTAAAACCAACGTAATTGTGTAGAATGTTTTGTCAAAAAAGTTCATATTTAGAGTTAAATGACACAAGTAGTTTTATACCGGTCCGGGTTTCCAAAAATAATAACATTCAAAATCAACAAACATATTCACCCAAATTAATAACATTCATTGGTAGTAACCGGGGCTACGATTTTTTATTTTTATTTTTTTTGAACGGGAGGCACTTTTATTCAATGAAAGAACTTTGTCTATTAGATAAACAATAAGTCAATAACAAATGAAAGCCAAAGCACAGGCTTGAAGACATCAAACAAATTACCTTTATCAGTTATTGTCACGCAAATTTTTTTGTAAACAAAGATGGAAACAATAAAAGATGTTTAAGCATCAATCCCCTCAACACCAACGTCATCCTTTCTATATGCCATTTGAGACATTAATTCATAAGTGGATCATGTTCTATTCCTTCCATGCACATCCCAACACCAACCTGTATTAAATTAAATAAAAAAAAAAAGAAAACACAACATCAAAAAATATAATTTAACTGTTCCAATAATCAAGTTATTATCTACAAATTATATTATCTGTCTACCTGAAAATAAATAAATATACAGTAATTGAAAATTTTACAAACACGTGCAACAATAGGGCCTGATGCGAGTGTATCCAATACGCCATACATCTCAATGTTCCCTCCAAAACTGTGTAACATACTACTCATGTATATATAAATCGCAAAATAGGATGTAATCTACAAACAATTGAAAAACTTGTATGCTAAAAGTGATTTATACTTGAATGATGATGTTACCATGTATAGAGGGCGCCACACCATAGAATTGAGATGATGATTCCCATACTGGTTTTACGTTGGCATATAGACAGAATGAGAGAGCCTGAAGTTTACAAAAAATGAACTTGGCAAGTCATCACTCAAGATTTAGTCTTTTATTCTAACACAAAATCAATAAAATAACTGAAAAATATACTTTCATTTGTGGCAGTTTCCAGAATGATACGTCTGAATAGAACAGCCAGCCCTGCACAAAAGATATAGTAATTTACAAATGCAAAAGTCCCACAATAATAAATAAATAAATAAAAATAAAAACCTTCATAAGTTAGACTGCATCCTTATTTGCTTTGGACTGCTTTATAAACGCATAAGCTAGCCCATTACCATCATCAATGTTCTACAGTTGTCGCTTAAAGTTTACAACATGAGAAAACATCATACATTTAAATCAGGTTCCCTGTGAAATCTCCGCCTTCTAGCATCTCTCGTAGCCCCTAGGAGGGGTAAGACCATGGCGACACTCCAATACATCTGGTGGAGGATCACTGTCACCCTCTTCATTGACCATGGTCATCTTTGATATTATACAATTATCATGAGATTAATAAATGAATCAATAATGTTAATTTGTAAACAGATATAGAAAAGGCAAACACTGCCTACCTGACCAACATCTGTTGTTTTGATCAGAACATTGTCAGCGTAAGTTTTGTTACAACTCCACGATAGTGGGAAGGTCGAAGAGTGAAGCTGAATGATACACTGATTTCCTAAGACAAAATACATTAGGGCCATTTAGGGGTCAAAATAATCAAGTTCAATTGGTTATCTCAGTAGAGAATGAAAAATCCAGTAGAAGAAGCATTCTCACAATCCTGATGATGCAATTTACTTTCAAAATACATTAAAATAATGCGAAACCTAAATTATGATGAATGAGGAGTACAACCACATTTAGAATACAGTGAATTTAAATTTACATATACATGAATAGGATTAAGGACTGAAGTAGGTTAGGGTTCACTCTGTATTACAAAATCAATAATTATGACGATAAATGAAACAAAATCACGGACTTAGAGATCTTACCTTGGTTCGTTGCTAAGGAGGAACTAATTATATAGCTTTCGGATTGGTGGCCGGAATCATAATCACAAATTCGCAAAAGGTTGAATGATTCTCAGATCAGATGTTGGGAAAAAGGTATTTGCAGAGAAATGGAGACGGAGTTGATGATGAAGAAGGGGAAGTAGACGCTAGTTTGGGAGAGCAGTGATGATGGTGAGGAGTTTATAATATGGGGACGGTTAAGGGACGTGGGGTGGAAGCATAATCAGTTATTTCCCAAAATTTCCGAGATACAAGGTCAAATCCGAAACTGGCAGATAACCTCCGCTTCTAGAAGTTTTCCCCTATTTTAAACGGTTGAGATCTCATGTGAGCATGATCCAACGGTGCTGATTGTATATTGAAAGCTTTGACTTTAACGGGGACATTAGTATATATAATATTCGCTAATGTTTTACTTTATGCATCTTTATTAGTTTCATAGACTTGTACTTTCCTATTTAAAAAAAAATACATTAAGTTTGTAGTAGTTTTAATAAAGTAATGAAATTAAATTATGTTTTTAACTAAAAAAATTGAATTTTATATTTGAATCAAATTGAATTTCAAATCAGAAGCGAATTCGTATTTTAATCAACCTAAACCTGAAAGAACTCGAATTTCGTATTGTTTGTTTTGTTCACGCTATACTTGACAATCGTGTGTTGGTTTATTGTTGAGCCACCCAATGCTATGAAGATAAAATAATATTGTGACATGATTAAGAAAAGAAGACTAATTACCACACAATATTTGATAAAAAGTTACATGTATGTTATTTTAAGAAATGCACTAACGTGTGCATAACCAATGGGTGGTGGTCCATTAGCAAAGACCTTTTAAACATCTTGAGAGGGGAAGGTTTTAGTTCAAGTCCCACAGACGACATGAATAAAAGAAAATTGCCGTTAAAAAAAAAACACTAACATGGGCATAACTCAGATATAAATGCTTCAACCGCACTAGTATCATAATCTTCAATGCACCAATCCAAATTTGGTGATAAATCTGGAGGCGAGCAATTAGGAGGCACACCATTAATCATCGTTGCTCGAATTTCCGACATATGAAAAGTTAGAGACGAAGTGCCAAGCAACATGCCAATAACCTCCTCCATTGTTGGCCTATCCGCTGCTAATCTTTGAACACACAACAACCCCGTCTCCGCGAATTTTGTCATCAAAACTGGATCAACATCAATTCAGGGATCAATTATATCTGACAATGTCCCTTCCAACCAATTTTTGTGGACCTACAACGGTTATGCATTTCCCAGTTCATCATGTATATAACTATCAATTAGATCTACAAGACAAAAATAATACAATAACAATATGCATTTCCGTTAAGCAAACACTTTTTCAGAAGCTGACAAGTCACGTTAAAAAAGTATGTTGTAAGGAAAAAAGAAGTCGGTTATATGTTGATATATTAAGGGATTGGCTAAATACACCTCCTTTTTTACTAGTCATACTTCCTTTTCAAAAATACAATTTAAAAGTTGTCAAATTTCATCCCTTTATACAATTCGAATATTGTTTTTGAAGACACCTTCTCTATCTAGTATTTTATTATGTTTCTATAAAACGTTATTACAAATTAATAAAAAAAGATATTTTAAAACAATAAAAAAGTTTCAGATCTTTTTTTTTTTTTAAAAACAGTTTAATTTATATTTTTTTGATTTGTATTTTAGTTATCTCATCTTTTTATTTCTTTTTTTAGTATTATTATTATATGAAATTGTTTTTATAATATAACTAACAACTTTTATTTATTAAAAGTAATAAAATGCAAAAAGATATAAAAGGTGAACTAGCACATTAGGTAGTAAAATGATTTAATCAAAGCATGTAATATCAATTAATAATCGATATAAGTGGAAATTTAATTATTGTGAGGGTACGTTATTGACTAATCAAAATCATTATCTATAAATTGACAGTGGTGATTCTCAAATACATTTCTCTTATTTTAACTCTAAAAACTATATTAAGTTGGCTGGCTTCAAAGCTTTATTTAAATTTTTATGTATTATTGTTTATACAAATTGTATTCGAATACCACCTTCAAGCCGTTATGAACAAAAAAAATCACAGTTCAAAATTAAAATGACTCGCTTTAGTTTAAAACGTAGGAAAACTAATAAAAAAAACTTCTGTTTAAAACGTAATAAAATGAATAAAAAAGTTCTTTTTAAATAAAATAACGTTTTAAAAACAAAAACTAGTAATAATGATAATTAAAGAAAACAAAATGAAAAAAAAAAAACAAAAGGGTTTAAACTGCATTAATGTAAAAGTTGAAGGTGGGGATACGTTCACTAGAAAAGGGGTTACATTTAGCAACACCGAATTAAAATCAGTGTGCTTAGAAAGTGTGAGCATGATTTAAGTAGGAATGCATCTTCTTGTTAGGATATAAATACATATATATTATACAAACACAAATGTAGCCTCACAGAATCTAATCATACTTACATATTCTACAGGACGAAGGGCGTTGTCTATATCTGGGGGTGATAAATTCCAAATGCTTTTCCCGGTTATAGTTTCGAAAATCAACATACCAAAACTATAGACATCTGCCTTAGTTGAGAAACAACATGACGTAAGACATTCAAGTGCAATGTATCCTCTGTAATATGTGCAGGTATTAGCCATGGGTCAACAATGCAAGTTACCAGATTTCAGAAGGAAGACATTGGAACAGAAACATGCATATAGAGGGGAAACTCTAATATGGAATGCAATATTCCTTCACTATGTGTGAATAAGAAAGTCTGGGTTTGTTAAAATATTGTAAAGACTTCAACAAATGAGCATGAAATTAAGAAAATGACAGTTCTTAAGTGAATTGTTATGTACTTACAGAGTCCCAGGCAGATTGTCAACCTAAACGCGATCCGTCTCATTGTTTGTCAATGCTACCCCAAAACCTGACAGTCTGGGGTTATAACTTTCAACTATAAGAATGTTTGCGGGTTTTACAACACGATGTATGATCCGAATGGGAGCATGCCTGTGAAGATATACAATTGCCCTGGCTATACCTAGGAGTATTTTGTATCGGTTATCCCAGTCCAAAAGATTACACATGGGATCTACAAACACACGCAGATGACGAATCAGACATTTGTCAGTGTGAAATTCAGATAAAATAAGGTTTAGAACACTAACAGAAACAAATTTCGAAAAGAAAAAATTACCATAAATCATGCCAGCCAAAGTTGCATTAAGTGGAAAGTGATAAATGAGGTACACTTTTGTTCCGTGAATGCAATATCCAAGCAACTGCATCAAACTTTGATGTTCAACCTTTACAAGTATTAATGCTTCATTCATACACTGTTTATATGTGAAGGCTTTTGAATATTGAGTGATTGTTATATCCTGTCCATTTTGTAGCCATCCCTGAAATAAGAAATTAAGTAGGAGTTTCTAACAAATAACGGTTTAAACCTTTCAAAAGTGAAAGTATATATGTAATTTTGGATACCTTGTACATGGTGAACTCACATCTCGGCAAAATCTTATTAGCTTCAGAGAAGCTATCTGTTGCATAAATGATTGTATTAAAATCAAACAGGTGTACTATTCGGTCTTCACCTCCAACAGTGTAGAGGTATCGATCCAGGGATTTTAAACTTGTACTTCTAGCTGCAGGTTCCACAAATAGATATCTGTTAACTAGAAATGAAAATGATGGAAGAAAGGGAATTGATCATGTAAAAGAAGCTGTGTTTGTTTTGAGTTAACATAAATTGAATATTCAAAACATTTCTTGGATAGACCATAGGTGATAAACTTTTCTTCAGTAACAACAATCAGCTAAATCATTCCACATAACTTAAGAATGGGTAGAAATTTAGATCTACACTTGGGAAAGGGTTAATTTGGGTTGTGTTGTATCTTAAACTTGTCTTGGTCAGTAACAACAACAACAACAACAACAGCAACAACAACAACAACAATAATAATAAGCATAAGTGCAAATGGATCAAATGGATTGAAAGTCACCCAGTCAACTTTTAATGAATACACCATCCGATCGTTTAATTAAACCCTCGAATTAAATGCATGACAAAGAATTCCCACTGTAGTATAGTGTTTGGTAAAAGTACAATCTCCTCCCAACTATATACAACATTACAACCTATCACACTTTAACTTAACTGAACACTATTGCATAACATAAAAACCCTAACGTAAGATAAACACACACAGTCTAAAGAGAACATATTACCTGACTTTTCCCAAGTGGATGGAAAGAGAAATGTTGGTAGCCATGTACTCTCGGTTTTCTCTTGTAAGGCTAGGATAGACTCAAGACTCACCACAACCTCGGCCATGGTAGGGCGTAGCTTGGGACGGTTATGCAAACACCGGTCAGCTAGCAGTGCAAACTCCTTTAAACATTTAGGGGATATTCTCTCCCTTACGTTAGAATCGATGATCTGCTTTAGCCTTCCTTCTTTGATGGAGTCTTGAGCCCATGTTGCCAAACCCCATTGCTCCTCATCAATACTTCTATCCATTGCTTGTTTCCGATATAAGACTTCAAACAGGACCATCCCAAAGGCATACACATCAGACTTTCGAGTCAGCCTACCTGTTTGAAAGTAATCTGGATCCATATATCCAAAGGTGCCTCTCACCAAAGTGTTAACATAAGTTGAAGGCTGATTCGTTGGACCAATTTTGGACAACCCGAAGTCCGAAACCTTAGCTGCCCAATTGTTATCTAACAATATATTTGTGCTCTTAACATCCCGATGTAAAAATCCATGCTTAATACCCGTACCAGTGTGTAAGTAATCTAAACTACGAGCCGCCCCTATGCATATTTTAAGTCTTCTCACCCAAGTGGGAGGAGCTTGATGCTTGTGGAGCTGATCTGCAAGAGTTCCTTTGGGAATGTATTCATATACAAGAATCATCTCTCGTCCATCATTACAGAAACCAATTGAAGATACCAAATGACAGTGCCTTAATTTGGAGAGCATCTCAACTTCAGCCCAAAACTCTACTGCTCCTTGATTAGAAGTTGATTCCAGCCGCTCAATTGTAGCATCCAAACAAATATCCCCATAAGTGATGGTTCCTCTGTAAACTTTGCCAACCCCCCACGTCCGATCACCAACGACTCATCAAAGTTTCGGGTTGCACGTTCAATCTCAGGAAAGGTAAATTGACGGCAGGGTTGTGGCGAATAGGAGGAGGAAGATTTAATCGCGTGACTTGTAGGGAAAGACATTGTTAAAGGTATAAACTAGAATAATCGTCTGGAAAGAATAATCACCAAATATATGATCCTAGTGTTATATATATAGATCAAGGTATGAGAATATTCAAATAGCCTATTGATTGTGATATAAAGATACTAATGACTGATTCTTCCCAGAGAAAGACGTAGACCCCAGGACGATTGTTGACATTTAAGAAGGAAATGTTGCAGTGATGTAATACCACGTTAAAACTTGTCCAATTATGTCACGGCCCCCGACCCACCCTGGACGGAATCGGAAGCCGCGAGCACCCCAGTGGTACCGGTGATTATTTTGAAAACGTTGCAGCGGAAATTTCATCAGGACCGTGAGTTAGGAAAAATATCAGAGTTTAGAAAACACCGGATTTTATTTAAATAGATGGGATAAACCCATGTTTTACAATGGTAGCTTTAATAAAGATAAATTTGATTACATGAAACAATATTTCTTAAATTGATTTAATTAATAAAATAAGCCACTTCTTGATGCATTTCAGTGCCGTATCCATCTCTTACTCCAATCTACTGTAATTACCTGAAACGCGTTTTAAAAAGGTTTTGTCAGCGGGAAATACTGAGTGAATCATTCTATTTAATAAAACGACACGTTTGTTATAATTTACAATATTAAGGAAGATTACAATGTTTCTGATATCAACCAACTACCCACAGTACTTGTCATCGACTCGTTTCGTGCATGTGGTCATATTACTATTGAGTCCGTTCACCCAATAGTAACGAGTATTAGTAATTAGGTTCGCTCACCTAAAGTGATAAAAGTACTAATGTGCACAATACCCCACATACCGGCTGTAATTTGGTGATTACATAAACTTAATCCCTGTAATTATAACCTTGAAAATAACATGCTTTTGAAAGTAATTTGATAAAAAGAGAACGACTCACTTATAATCATGCAGATTCATACGGCCAAAGTTTAGTCTACAGATAAGCCTTGATATATTGCAGATTTATACAGGCAGAGCTTAGCCTATTGATTTAGCCTTGTAACCTAGTGCACACGAACTAGGTAGGTAACTTAATACAGCAATTACGATAACTCACAAGATCAACCCTCACAACGAATGACAAAGTGCTATGCTTAAACATCCATCGAATTAACGACTAATGACAAAGCATCACCCTAATGTGGGCAGCACTTAAACATCCATTGAGTACATTGATCGATCGGACAATGAATCGTAATAGCGATCGAGTTATTACCCTGTATCGTAGCAGCACCCCCCTACTAATTAGTGTTTTTGAGACTGTTTCGACTATATCTCAGCGTACGTTTGGAATTTGATCGTCGGTCAAATGTCAGAATTCAAGTGCCAATGCCTGCTATTTATACATGATTTTGACCTGGCTTACGGACCGTAAGACTTATCCCTTACGGTCCGTAAGGGACACGTAATAATCGAAACTGACCAGACTTACGGACCGTAAGACTTATCCCTTACGGTCCGTAAGGGACACGTAATGACCATAGGTTTGCCGCGTGTGGGAGTAGGCTAGCTGAGTCGACGGAACAAGAATTTTCAATTTAGACAGCGTTTTATTTGGATAATCGTTAAGTAGGGAATACCCCCCCCCCCCTGAGTTTTAGGGGTCCTGATCCTGATTCTGATTGTTCTGAAAAGTTTAGGGTTTGTGTAGAATCACTTGGATGTCTCAATTAGGGTTTCCTTATTGGATAAAATAATAAAATAAATAGGACTTTTTAATGAGGGTTGTTACATTCTCCCCACCTTAATAAAATCTCGTCCTCGAGATTTACTGGAATAAATAGGAATACTTTTTCGTTATCTCAGATTCCAGCTCCCAAGTGTATTTGGGTTATGATATTTCTTTTAGACTTATTTCATCTTTTAGTTAAATAAAAATAATATTAGGGTAGATGACACAGATTTAAAATATCGAATTTTGTGAATACGAGTTGTATTAAAAGTAGGATTTAAAGGTTCTACTGAATTAGTTCAAGAAATTGATGACAAACGAATGAGAAAAAATGATATGATTTCCAAAGTGACTAGGTTCAAGCCAAAAGATATATGATCAATAGTTATTTTAAAATGAATGTGAAGGACTTTTAAAATCAATAAAATTCTTTGTCAAAAGAAAGCTTACTTTAATTGATAACTGAGGAAGACTTAGAATTGACAGGTTCAAAATAAAATAAAAGCATGAAAAAAATGATTTGTCAAATATTTATGATATGAGAAAATCATAGTGTGGAGATGAGTGAATTGCAAAGATATACCAAAAGACAATAGAGTTAGTGTATCATCGTTTAACGTTCCAAGTTATTTTAGTTGTGAAACAATGTGATAGTATACTATTAGTGACCATATTTTTCATACTATATCCTAGAAATTGAAATAAGAACAAGTTGTTTTGGCATGACCAACCATTATATTATATTTTGTAAAGCAAATATGTAATATATATTATTTGTGTTCTTGACTGAATCGTATCTTATATATCAAATATAAATATTATGTAATATAGATGATTTGTTACATATTTTTACTATATGTAAATGGTCACAACTTTTAAATAAATATTATTTTAGTATTTTACTATACTATGTAAAATAACTTATATTTACTATTTAATATATATTACAAAACACCGTAATGAAGTTATTACATTACAAAATATTTTGGTATTATTATTTTGTAAAAGAAATCACTATTATTTATAATGTTAAATAAAATTTAAAGGTGTAAAAATATTTATTGTACAAAAGTATTTGTAAAATATTTTGTAAATATATAACACTTAATGGGTCGATTCTATTTGATTACTTATTTTCATTTTGAAATCATATAACGTTGTGGATGCATTTATAAATGTTGTAAATAAGTGAACACGGAGACTATTCTTATATTACAATGTTTCCCTAACCCAATGTAGTTGATGACTACCATATTATTCTTATATGGTTATTTTCTTGCCAGAGCGTTATATAGTTACCACAAAATATGTGATACTTTAATTTATTAAATATCTTTTCCTTTTATGTTATCATAAAGTAGAATACTAAATTAATATAGATAGTTTTTTACAATATCAAAACCCGTGGTAATTTCGACAAAATAATAATATATGTTTTATTAATATGTTGATCCAAATATCCTAGAATTCACGATTATCATTTTTTTTTAAAATCAAATATGTTTAACTATAAGATTTTACAATAAGATATTTTAAATCATAAAAGTAAAATAGTAAATATTTATTTTAATATCAAGCATACTTAAATATTGGCTTGAGTAAATAACATTTGATATTTTAATATATATTAAAATACATATATTATAAAAGTATTGTAGAATATTTAAACAAGATGAACAATTACATATAAGTATAAAGGTCTTGTTCATGAATACTTAGACAGTTATTTAGATAATTTTATTCATTCCTCTAATTCTTGTATTGTTTTATGAAAATATATCTTGTTCTTACAGTACAAAGTAAAAATATTTTTATATATAATTCAAATTTACTGAATAAGTATACTGATTTAATTTATATACATTAACTAGTCATTATCATGGTTGGGTATTGGTTAGTGCTCCCTTGTTTAAGCATAGGTGATCAATCCATGCCTAACTAAGGCTAGGCTATCCAATACCTGCCCCTGACAATAACCCTAGTATCTAAAAATAATATTAAAACTTTTGATATTAATTTATTATTATCAATAATAAATAACTGAACGTAAACTTAAATGAGAGTATATCTAAAATTTTATTATAGAATATAAATTCTTCACCCCATTGGTTTTAACAAAATATAATAATACTATTTTGTAAATTAGATAATCACTTATATAAGTTTCCATATATAATAAATTTTATATAATGTTTTTCGATTTGAAGATGTTAAAACAATAATTATCACGAAATGCTTGATTGATGTTGTAAGAATCATTAAGAGATATACTGAAATATGACAAGAATTTGTGTATCATTATCTTAGCACACGATTTGTGTTAAGATGGCTTTTATAAATATATATAAATAATTAAATCCGTATATGATATATATAAACGAGATTAGGCAAGCTTTAAATTTTGTGAAAACGTCAGTACAAGGTGATCGTGATCAAAGAAATGATTCAATGGAGTCAAAGATTTAAACAAGCCTATTATGGTTCAGAAATGAAATGCTTGTTGGGACTATTTTGAATATGATAGCTTCCATCCATCATATGGGATTTTGAAATGAATAAATAGTTTGAACTTGATTTAAACAAAACAAGTTTTAACAAGAAAGTTCGGACATGGTCACAATAGAAACTATGTATGTCAAAGAAAATTAAGTTTTTCAAGAAATTCATTGACTCGATATCAAAGAGTTATCGTTATGCAATAATGCGGTTCACAATACAAAAAAACGGAATGATATTTGAGTTTGGATAAAATAACAAATCGGAATGAAGCCCTCCAGTGGTCTTTTATAAATCAAATGAACCAAATGCATAATAAACAATGCATGTGTAACGTGGGAATTTACCAAGAAATAAAATAGATCAATATTCGCTATTATGAAAGAAATCCTCATGGTATGATGACTATTAGGGGAAGTAAAAACACGAAAGTTAATTTATTATATGCAAAAGTCAGAATTTCAATGAAAGAAATATAAGAACTTTTATCTGGAATTTCGTGTAATAATTGTTGTTAAGTGACATTACCAGGGAATGTGAATAAAATGAAATAGGAACTTTGCAAAAGTATGTAACTTCTTTTGCAGTGATAATAATTATGACTCTGATTAGACTGTGCAGCGATGGTTGTGAAATCTTGTTACAACGTACCTCATCGATATTCATTTTGTAGGATCATGTGGCAAAGTGCTTCTTTTTGATTAGTCATTCTTCTACTGACGGAATTAACATTGGTGTCATCATGCCTAATTTATATTTTCCAAAGGTCTTGCCTTGAAAATCGTGTGTGATATACTTTAATGTCTGTGAACGTTTAATTTTCACGTGATTTCTTTGTGCACTAACACGACTTTACATGCTTCTTACTTGCGTTAATAGTTTATGGTAACGCATTTGGAAATTTTTACACTTTTGATGGTATCCCAACTTAATGGGTTTCTATTGTTTATTTTATCACACGAGCTACGAGACAGATGATCAAACGAAATAATCGGAAAAGAGATTCTTAATAAAGAAATCTAGACACAGATGCTTGTGCTTTATTCTTAATTGACTTTTGGAATTTCTTTATAGATATACATATCTATATAATCACATATTTCACATGCTGTAATATACATACCCTCTATAAGGTCAATGTATTTAATAAATTCATATTTCCAAAAACCAGTCAAATATCTGATCATAATACTATTTAGGGAAATCTTGTCACTCGTTTGACATATTATATACCCCGTCTTATCCGATTCGCGCCGGAGCGGTAACCTCAGTATATCCGGACAAACTGGAGAGTCTGCTACACCATACCCAGTCTTGTCGGAGAAAATTTTCTATTTCCCATAAATAGTATTTTTTTCAAAAGTGCCTCTTTTATTAGGGCTTTTATCCAGAATCAAGGAAACTTGTATTCCCATAACATATCTTATTCTAGACCAAGTAATATCAATAAGCAATAATTAATAGCAATTAAATGTTATTGCTTATTTATCGTATCTTGTAATATTCTAATTACCATTCTTATGGCATACAAAAACCCATCATAATTTATTCACATAAGTACTTAGCTTATCTTGAAGTTTATACTAAGTCATCTTTTCTTAAGTTCAAGTCTAAATGCTATCATGTGTGCTACCAGTTAATAGCAATCTTCCTAACTCTTTTATATAAACTTAGGTATTATTATCACAACACCAAAAGGCTTAAATCAGTGGCTCTGATACCACCTTTTGTCACGGCCCCCGACCCACCCTGGACGGATCGGAAGCCGCAAGCAGCCCAGTGGTACCGATGATTATTTTAAAAACGTTGCAGCGGAAATTTCATCAAGACCGTGAGTTAGGAAAAATATCAGAGTTTAGAAAACACCGGATTTTATTTAAATAGATGGGATAAACCCATGTTTTACAATGGTAGCTTTAATAAAGATAAATTTTATTACATGAAACAATATTCCTTAAATTGATTTAATTAATAAAATAAGCCACTTCTTGATGCATTTCAGTGCCGTATCCATCTCTTACTCCAATCTACTGTAATTACCTGAAACGCGTTTTAAAAAGGTTTTATCAGCGGGAAATACTGAGTGAATCATTCTATTTAATAAAACGACACGTTTGTTATAATTTACAGTATTAAGGAAGATTACAATGTTTCTGATATCAACCAACTACCCACAGTACTTGTCATCGACTCGTTTCGTGACTGTGGTCATATTACTATTGAGTCCGTTCACCCAATAGTAACGAGTATCAGTAATTAGGTTCGCCCACCTAAAGTGATAAAAGTAGTAATGTGCACAATACCCCACATACCGGCTGTAATTTGGTGATTACATAAACTTAATCCCTGTAATTATAACCTTGAAAATAACATGCTTTTGAAAGTAATTTGATAAAAAGAGAATGACTCACTTATAATCATGCAGATTCATACGGCCAAAGTTTAGTCTACAGATAAGCCTTGATATATTGCAGATTTATACAGGCAGAGCTTAGCCTATTGATTTAGCCTTGTAACCTAGTGCACACGAACTAGGTAGGTAACTTAATACAGCAATTACGATAACTCACGAGATCAACCCTCACAACGAATGACAAAGTGCTATGCTTAAACATCCATCGAATTAACGACTAATGACAAATCATCACCCTAATGTGGGCAGCACTTAAACATCCATTGAGTACATTGATCGATCGGACAATGAATCATAATAGCTATCGAGTTATTACCCTGTATCGTAGCAGCACCCCCTACTAATTAGTGTTTTTGAGACTGTTTCGACTATATCTCAGCGTACGTTTGGAATTTGATCGTCGCTCAAATGTCAGAATTCAAGTGCCAATGCCTGCTATTTATACATGATTTTGACCTGGCTTACGGACCATAAGACTTATCCCTTACGGTCCGTAAGGGACACGTAATAATCGAAACTGACCAGACTTACGGACCGTAAGACTTATCCCTTACGGTCCATAAGGGACACGTAATGACCATAGGTTTGCCGCGTGTGGGAGTAGGCTAGCTGAGTCGACGGAACAAGAATTTTCAATTTAGACAGCGTTTTATTTGGATAATCGTTAAGTAGGGAATACCCCCCCCCCCCCCCCTGAGTTTTAGGGGCCCTGATCCTGATTCTAATTGTTCTGAAAAGTTTAGGGTTTGTGCAGAATCACTTGGGTGTCTCAATTAGGGTTTCCTTATTGGATAAAATAATAAAATAAATAGGACTTTTTAATGAGGGTTGTTACAAATTATGTAAAGACATGTGTCCTAAGCTCTAAATATGTGAAAGATTGATTTTGAAGGACTAAAGTTGACAAACGGTGAAAATATGTATGCGAAGGGACTAAAAGTGTCAACATGCCAAACTTGTGCCTCTGATTGACCATACACGGAGAATATATTCTTAAACGAGTGATTAATTGGATATAAGAAGCCGTTTGTGAAAATAATCGGAAGATTTTAAAACTACAGGGGTTAAACGTGTCAACATGTTAATTCTTACCTCTGAGTGACCTTTTAACGAACCCGAGGCTTCGAAATATTCAAATATACTCTCAAGAATAAGTGGTATAAATTTCATATGGTTTCGAGATCGTTATACAAGTTTTCAATACTTTGGGTGAAAAGTGTCAACATGATGAAACTTGTGTTTATAGTGATATTTAACGAAACCGAGCCTAACGAAGTTTGATTATACTTCCTTGAGCCTCTATAAATTAACTACAAGGGCCTTTTATGCCAAAAAAATGAAGTGGTATTAAGTTTATAAGGGCCAGGGACTGAAACTGCCAAGATTTAAAATGTTTTAACCTGATCAGAAGGTCATCGCGGCCCTCGTAGACTCTTGCTGAGTCTTACGCAGCCCGTGTAGAAGTGCCCAGCGCAGAAAAAATTGGACAGCTGTGAGTTTCAGCTCAGAACCGCCTTAACCTCATTCTAATCAATACTAGGGGCTGTATGTCGGTCTTATATTACCACTAGGACACCTGGGGTGATCCTAGATGCCTCCAAAACAGATGCAAACATCCAAATGCATGGCATATTAGTATATAAGGAGCTTAAGTTCTTTGTTCATATGCACATTTGGTTGCAACAACTCAAAAACTCATTTATGGAGATAGCAAGCATTAGGAGAAGATAAGAAGTGTAGAAAAGATAGCAAGGACCTTATGTAAGTGTTTTAATCCCTGCTTAGTCCATTTTATTAGCTTAAAAACCGAAAAGTCAAATATATCGTAATTAGGCTTTGACTTTCGGTTTAATCATAAATGATCCAGCCACTGACCGAAATGAAAGTGGTTATGGAATCATATTAAGGTAGGTGATTAACCCTTAAAAGGGCACCTCCTAATTATTTCGTTTGACTAGTTAATTGTCAGGTCAAACTATAAAGTCAAAAAGTCAAACTGGACAGAAACTTTAAAAATGATTTAAATTAATAAAACAGAGGTTATAAATTATATTTTAACATTCTAATAACTTTGTAATTAGTATTAGAACATGTTTAACCAGGTCCAACCCGACAATTATCAGTCTAAGGTCAGTTTATAACCGAAAGTCGCAAAAGCTTGACTTTTGCTTTGACTTTTAGTTCTGACCCGTTTAAGCTTAATTCTTCCATGTTTTAAACTTCCATTAGGACCATATTATATAGTAGTATAACCCCCTGGAGTTATATTGCTTGGTCCTTAGTGGTTTGAATTATATGCTCTTGTTTGTTAATATGCTTATAAATGCCGAAAATGCCCTTTTGACATATAATTGAGATTTTTAGAAATGTGAGAGGACAAAAACCTTTGCTACTGATATATAAACTTTTCCCAAAAATTTGACATCAGTTCTTGGTCTCAAACAGAAGTTATGCTCGTTATCGTAATTAGAAGTTTTTTATTAATTAAATTGCGATATCTTGAATAAGACATGTTTAAACTTGGATTTTGAACCAAAACTCATTACCTACTATTAAGATATTATTTTTAAGGATTTTAAGATTTTTGGTCAGATTATAATCTGATTAAATCATAGAGTTATTGTGTAATTCGGTAAATGACGATAATACCCTTTTCATGCATAAAATGAGATTAACAAATGATTTGAATGCCAAACCTTTTCCTACTGATTTCATACATTAAATAAATTATTTTGAGCATTTAAAACTGATCAAAATCCCAGATTTACATAAACATCTTGATTATAGTCAATTTGCGAGTTTTACACTAATTAGGTGCATAGTATGGTTTAAAACCATATTTAACACCTAAGACTTGTTACCTACTGAATTTTTTAAACAAATTTCAATATTGTTATAGTAGGTATAAGTCATGAACTCAGACTTCCAAAAATGTCCTTAAAAGCATATGTGAAATGACCAAAATGCCCTTTCAGGGCATAGTTTGGCCATAAATGGTAAACCTCACATATATGTAGTATCTTACTGATGTAATGAGATAAAATAAAAATTTTTACAGATTACCAAAGAACAGAACTTCAGTTTGTTATAAAATCTCTTTTATAATTATTAAAATGACCAAAATGCCCTTACGGGACTTAAATTGGTTTTAAATAATTTTTGGGCATATATGTTAACATCCTACTGATGTATTAACATATTTTAAGCATAATAACATTTGAGACCTGTATATAATTCATTTGGTTACCCGTTACGCGTTTGTACGTTCGGATCGGTTTATGTGACTAGTTTACGTAAAATAGCCAAAACGGGTTTAACCTTATCATTAAATCCTCAAATTCCAGAATGTGTTTAGTTTACCCATATTATACAAGTATCCAAGCTTGTCGGGTCTAAACCATATTCTATTCCGGTCTTTGCTTAATCTAGCGTTTAGAACTGTAAAGTTTCTTTCTAGCTAGCCGGTCTAAGTCTTTGACTTAACTAAAGACCCGTTAGCATCCTAATAGGTTATTAAACCTTCTATACAGATTAAGTAGTATCCAGTAGAAGGTATCATCATAAAGCTTTAGGATTATACGGCTGAGTTACTTTTCACATTTAGCTCAGGTAAATACTTTTAACTTATTTTCCTTTATACGGACTTGGGATATGGTATTATAATAATATCACTTGGTCGGGTATGAAATCATTTAATCGGATTGTGATTAATAAATTTACATAACCCGTTTTAATCTGTCTTGTTTGATAACATAAACATTGGGGGTTAATTCGACCGTGTCCTGGATATCCTAGGCTCATTTCATTTGAAAATGGCCACGACCTATGCACAGGGTGTAGGCATACACCTGACAGATGCAAGTGCTAAAAATATAAACCCAGATGTTCAGGATAACTCCTTGTGGGTTCTATAAGTGGTGAGTCAGTTAATCATGACCGGCTTCCAAACCGGCCCCAATTGTATGACAAACATGTAAATCTGTATACAAGATTATCTTTAAATAATTGTCCCAAGTTATAAATGATTTGTGTCTTGTGCACTTAAATCAATTTTCATAAATGTTTTCAAAAGAGTCAGTTAATTGTATTTACCAGTGTAAACTGACGTATTTTCTAAAGACTGATTGACAGGTACCTCTCGTAAATAGGCTGTAGCTACTAGGTGTTATATAAGAGGATCTTGCAAATCCCTAGATACCTGAAGTCTGTTATTTTGTTTTCTTGTATTTTGTTATGATCCGCCTGTGTATCTTATTACAACCGAGTCTGTATATTCTTTCATTCGGACACTCAGACATTATGTTTTGTAATAGTTTAATCACCAAGCCTTCCGCTGTGCTATTATATGGTGTGTATTGACTATGATGATATCAACTACGTCACGATACTCCCCGCCGGGCCCACCGGTAATATGTGGAAATATCGGGGTGTGACAAGTGAAGTAGTCAAATTGGAGCTTGGGAACACGGTTTCTACACAATTATGATATAAACTGACCAGTACTTGTATTTTCGCCATAAAGTAGGGTCTGTGGTCCTTGGATTTGAAAAAGAAAACATAATCTTGAAATTTACAGAAACCCACAACCTGTTTTCGACCACCATAACCCAAATTTACATGGGTTCTATATTGGTGTGCAAAAAAGCAAAACCAAGTTTCAAACTTTTTTACCTGATTAATCATTGAATATCTCTCTAAATTACCAATTGTAGGATTCACTTCACATGGCCAATCAATCTCTTGGTCTTGAAGGTGAGATGAAGCTTTCTCCACCTCCGTTTGCATGAGGGTTTCGTCATTAGCATCCATGTGGTGCACTTAACAAACACACAAAATACTACATCTAAAATTATGGTTTTTGTGTCGAGAGATTTCGGGATCGGGTGCATTGAGAATGGCGGTTTGTGGCGCCAGTGGTACCAGACCATAGTGACGACAGACGATGGTGTCAGAAGGCGGTGCTAAAAGTTTTCAGATTGCCACAAACAATAGTCGCATTTTTATACCACCGTAGTGGGGGTTTTCAGACCTTTTTTTCAAAAAAAACGCCCTACAACGCCTTTGAACCGCCCTCATGGGCGTTTTTTTCAAAAAAAAATTGTTTTGGCGTTCTTTTTCCACGCCTTTGTTCTAATTCTTTGGTCAATGTCCGTGCATCCCTTTATGTTTGGCCAATACCAATTTTTGATGGTTTTTTAATTTAAATTCTATTAAACCCCTTTTAACATAATGCTCTACAATACCCACATCCCCACTACACCCATTTTAGAAAAAAAAAAACGTCCCATAATGCTGTGACAATCGGCAAAATTCCGGTAATTCCGTACAACCCGAACAACTAATTACATTAATTATTTTCACGTGTATGACTTGATTTTATTTAATTAAGTCTTAAAAGTCTAGGAACTTCAAAAATCATAGTTAAGTATGATAACAAATCCGTTGCGATTAGAAACAATATCCTAGACCGACACTAGGAACGCGAATAAACGATACTTGTCAGTACTAGTCCCGATACAGTCTGACACGATAAAAACAAGACATACAGATATGTCTACACAATTATTTAGAAAATTCCAATTAAAACCCAAATTGTCCATGTCCGCAGAAAAATATAGTAATCCTGCGGAAGTGTACAGCATTCCGCAGACCGAAACAGAAATTGTCCGAAAACCCAAAAATAAATATTATTTGACATAAATAATATAATGGGTATTAAAAACGACACAAAATCCACAATCGAATCCTTTTGCGTTAAGCTGCACGGCTAGTTCAGTAAACTGCCAGACAGCAAAGCCGGTACCGGAACTATATAAGAAATAATAAAATTTTCAGTTAAAAAAGTTGGATTAATTATTTGGATGATAAAATATGTGCAAAAATAATTTTTGTCATGTATTTATTTAAACAAAACACGGTGTCAGTATTTAACCCGGTACAGGACCCGAACCAACTTTTTCACCTGATCAACAAACTAAAATTTTTGGTGGACTAGTTTTACTTAGTGTCACACTACTTTAGAATATGAAGGCTTAAAACCTTGTAGATATTTTTATATAAAATAGCAAAGTTCTTAAAGTTTATAAATTAAACAAGATTTAAAAAAAATAAAGCAAATACCCCCCCCCCCCCCCCCGCATAGCTGATTTTCAGAATTAGTGGGTCCCCCTTGAGCCTACTCATCTTGTAATGGTGTGTTGGAAACATTTAGAGTATGATTAGTGTGCTTTCCAAGACTTTAATTGATCTTTACACTCCATCTCCCTTCCATAATTCCCAAAACCATCAACAAAATACCATCTTCTTACTCTCTATCTAAAAATTTTGGCTAGAGCACCCATCACCATCTTCATCCAGTTCAAACTCAAGAACACTAATTTCAAACATGCATGGATGATTCAAGAAGGGTTCAAGACTTGAAGAAGCACTAGGAGACCTTGGATAATCTTATTTTCTCATCTTCATCCATATTTTTCTAGCAAAAATTGTAAGAACACTACACTAGTCTTATTTGTATTCTTGATTTTTTTTAAGGAAAACAAGTTCATCATAAACCAAAATCAAAACAAAACCCACATGAAAAACACTAAGAAAAACTAAAAGTCATTATTTTTATCTATGATTTTGGGATGAACTTGGAAACTTTAGACTAGTGAACATGAATCTTGGTTATTTTTGTTTAAAAATATGATCTACATACATGCATGTCGGATCAACCAAGATTCATCAACAAAGGTGATGAACATGAGTATGATGATTTAAATGATGAACATGCATGCTAGAGAAGTATGAGAAATCATTTAAATCCAAGAAAATAAATTTTTGAAATTTTTTTTGAATAAAGTTTCCATTTCTGGAAAGAATCAAAAGTATGAAATATGTTAGTAGAAAACGTTTTGAACTAATATTTGTGCTTCAAATGACTATATGAGTCATCTAAAACAAGAATTTTAAATAAAATCTTGTTCTACAAATTTTTGGCAAAAACTAAGAATAAAGTTTCCTTTTTGGGAAAGTTAGGAACTATATCATGTTCATGTTACTTTTGTTGACAAATTATGATTAATATTGATATTGATATTTAATGATGTTTTATGTTGAAATAAATTGAACACAAGTTTTGTATAAACTTGGGAAAAATCCATATTTCAAAAATTGTTAAACAAAGAAATATGTAACTTGAACAACTATTTGAATTCTTTGAACATGGTTAAACAAATTTTTGGACAAAGTTATGAACTCATGTTTTATAAGAGACTTCTAAGCGAAAAGTGACAAGTATATATTTTAGGTAAAATATATACTTTCAAAAAGATTCATCAAGTATCATAAATATATATTTTGATATGTACATTATGTATTTAGTTCAAGTAGGAACAAATACAAAATTTACACACATCTACAAAAATTACAAAATATATATATTAATACTTGAAAAACAAGACTATAAAATGTAATGTCCATCCTTGGACATAAACATACAAACGGACAAATTCGGACACATTGGACAATATGGACTTTTGGACAAAATAAAATGGCACAAACGAAACAAATGGTATAAACGAGACGGACGACACGAACAGGACAAACGACATGAATAAACCAAGCCGACACGTAGTAAACGATTATAACAAAATACGAGCCGTCACACACTCTAAAAATCTTATGCATTAAAAAGAATTCATATATGACATAAGTAACAATTTTTATAAAACTAGATTTTTATAAAAATACAAATATTATTATTATTTATGACTAGCCCAAATCTTTTAAATCAAAAGGAGTCCATAAATTAAAATTTGGGCTAAAGTCCATTTTTCTTGAATAAAATTTGGGTTAGGCCCACTTTTACAAAATATTGAATTAAAATATATTTTTAGTCAAAATTGGGCTAAAGCCCACTCTACAAAAAAAATACTTGGACTAAAAACCCAATTTTAATAAACTATTATGGACTAGATCCATTTTTAGAAAATAATTTGGGCTAGGCCCATTCTTACACAAATTATTTGGCCTAAGTCTACTTTTATAAACTAAATTGGGCTAGGCCCACTTTTTTAAAAGTATTTTGGGCTAGGCCCGCCCTTACAAATCAATTTGCACTTGACCCACTTTAAACAAAGTTATTTGGGCTAGGCCCATATGCACTAAATATACAAAATGGACTTAAAATGAATAAAATTTAGTACATGCGTTAAGCCCATTCAAATATAAACCAAATAGAATATATATATATATATATATATATATATATATAAACAAAGTTATTTGGGCTAGGCCCATATGCACTAAATATACAAAATGGACTTAAAATGAATAAAATTTAGTACATGCGTTAAGCCCATTCAAATATAAACCAAATAGAATATATATATATATATATATGCGAAAACACAAACAAAGAAAACAAACGATTACGAGAAACTAAAAACGAAATTCAGATGAATTACTTATATGAAAAACAACCACAAACCTAAGTGTCTAACGAGATTAGAACACTTGTAGGTCGAGAAACAAACGACGAACCCGGAATCGAATAGAGATTTGCACGGAACGCAAATCTGTGAGTTCATGTTTCCTCTTTTACTTTAAATGTTTATAGTTTTAAACTTTCGGGGATGTATACATGTTACAATTAGTATGATGACACGATGAAACTATTTTGATCACATGCGGATAGGTGTTTAAAATAAAGGGACCATTAATGAATAAACAAGTACCGAGAAACAAAAGAATAGATCTATTTGGGTTTTGGCAAGCCCCACTCTTAACGGCAACGATAACCGCGATCCTTAAGAGTGCCTTTGTGTCCAAACTAGTGTCGTTGACACACACGATAAATTGTCAAGGTTTGGTTGCCTCCTATTATGGCATACATATTAGTGTCCTTGCAAAACACTATTGATCACACGATTTTCATCATACTATATAAAACAAATTTTACTACTTCAAATGTTTTGGAGACTCATTTGATGCAAAAACTAAATAAAATGAATTCACTCAACTTTTGTTGACGTTTTCAAAACTAACATGTATTACAGGAGATTAGTGGACAACTTTGGAAAAATATATTTGTGTCGTTATCAAGAACGCAAGCTTTTGAGATGTCATCCGTTTTCAGTTATCGTGTTATGTGGAACTGTTTTAAACTTTGAACAATGTGGTTAAAGTTGTAGTTGTTTTAATTCCGAACAAGATGTTTGTATTGTAAATTATGGTTTCAAAACGAATGTATGGATGAACACCCTTTTATGGTTTTAAATATGTTGTTTACTCAATTGATTGTAACGATTGCCGCTCTGGCCACACCTCGCAATACGCTTCCGCATAAACCGAAAATTGGGGTGTGACAGACCTGGTATCAGAGCATCAATTGTAGTGAACTAAGATTCTTTTGAGTCTTGTCTACAATTTCAAAACGATGTCTTTAACAACAAGTGTTTTACATTATATTTTTAGAAAGAGTCCATTAATACAAAACGATAAATTCGAAGCGATAATGCAAGGATACTATGTGATAGTATTAAACGATAATTCGAAACGATGATACGAGGATATCAAATAAACTAGTCTATGGGGTTTAGACACGATAACAATAAGTTGAACTTGAAACGATATACGATATAAACAACGATGAAAACAAAAATACAATTGCCCAAAAATCTATTATTTATAAGTTGTTCACATGTGTACGTTGTACGGATTATTTTTGCCAGGACCATGTCTACCGACTCAGACACAGATTCAGCGGGTCACGCCTCAGATGCCGACTACATACCACTTGACGATCCTATTCCACCCGTCATACTCATTTCCGATGACGAGGTTTCTGTCGACGAATGGATGGACATTGATTTCCAGCCATTCGCCCTCCCAGAGCCCGATCCAGTCGATATCCCACCTGTGGATGACGTTCTTGCTATCCCTCACTTCCACGACATGATCATACACGACCACCCTGAGGGTGAGCACGTTGTAGTGTTCGTTCCGATACCACTCGCTGTAGTAGGTCCAGAGGACGGTGATGTCGATCCTCCTGTTGTTGATCCTATGCTTGATGATGATGATGAGGACATCGTCATTCCAGTTGTCCAGGTCGAGCACATAGATGATGATCTCGGCATTGGTATTGATTTGATATTGCTATTATAGTGGTTCACCTCTGACACCATTTCCGATTCACTCTCATGATACAGTGTTACCTCCACCTTCGGAGGCGTTGCCTTTCCATGTCGATCCCATTTTACCTACTACACTTCCAGATTTCCATCCTATCATTCCTCCTGTTGTTGGACCATTTCACTACTCACTGGGTGGTACATATATGCCAGATGAGCATCTACCCCCACATCCATTTGTCAGATCTTTTGCTACCTCTGTTACATCGACTGTCAGTTCTCACTATGACCCGTATTTTGCCGGGCCATCTCACACTGCTCCTACTTACCCTGCGGCAGGGAATTCTTCACAGACCTCATTTCCCATGGTTGGAGATCCTTATCATGTCACTACATCTATGCATAGTACCATTACTTATCCATCTCTGTACTTTTCAGATTTTCATAAACAGCCACCACCGGTCATGGGCCCGTTCGATCTGTACCATCCGAGTCATTTGCCTCCATCCACTACTGAGTTTAGACCCACATCAGTCGAGATCCTGCCCGGCATTGTTTTCAGTTGTCTCCGCGAACTTAATGCTCAGCTGCCTGTTTCCCGAGCACCTACGAATGCCTCTCCAAAATCATCCACATTGCCACCATTACCTACATCATCCACTCCTCCTCCACCACCATTACCGATGTCACCACCACCACCATCTCCATTAGCACCGTCATTTCCACCACACCATGCCACACCTCTGTCTATTGAGAGCGCGTTAGCGCCATAGAGGAGGAGATGGCTTTCTTTCGAGGGGTCGTCGGTGCGTCTTCATGTCACACCCCGACTTTTCCACATGTCACCGGTGGGCTCGGTGGGGAGTATCGTGACGTGGTTGGCAACATAATAGTCAAACAACACAATATTTAAATGCACAGCAGAAGCAAATGAAAGATAAAATATATTACAATCCGATTCAAAGTAATATCAAATATTACAACGGAACGTAAGTTGGATCCACAGGCGGATCTTTAACAGAAAGATAATATCATTCAACAGACTTTAACATCTAAAGCTTGCGAGACTTGATTATTGATGCCTGGAGTAGCCAGCCTATTTCGTCTAGCACCTGCACTTAACCTTTTTGGAAAATACGTCAGTTTACACTGGTAAATACAACTCAACTGACTCATTTTGAAAAGAGTTTGAAAATTGATTTGAATGCACTTCGGCAAAATATATCTTTATAACTTGGGACAATTATTTGTAGATAATCTTGTATACAGTTTTACTTATTTGCCGTCCATTAGCACCGGTTAGAAGAGCCGGTTTAAGTTAACTGACACGCCACAGGTATAATGCCCACAAGGTTGATTCCTTTACGTGGATTACCAGTTTTTACATAATGCATCTGTCAGGTGTACGCCTACACCCCGTGCTTAGGTCGTGGCCATTTCGTAAAATGATGCCAAGGATATCCGGGACATGGTCATTTAACCCCCAAGGGCCATACATCAAATAATACAGAACAAAACGAGTTATGTAAATACATTAATCACAATCCGATTTAAATGACTACATACCCGACCAAGCGGTACTTTTATAGTACCGTATCCCAAGCCCGTATAGGGAAAATAAGTTAAGAGTATTTACCTGAGAAAAGTATCAATCAAATACAGCAAATGCAATGTCACACCCTCAAAATCCACATGCGGAGTACTACCGCGAGGACGTGTGACATGACCAGGATCCAGCCACCAATTATACTGAGCATTGGTTAATAGTAATAATGATCACCAACCATAATGGGTAGTAAATATTATAGTTTAAAGTTCAATAGTTTAAGTTTAAAATAACAGTTTAAGTAAGTAGCGGAAGCATAGGCAAAACAGTTTAAAACAAAGTTCAGAGTTCAAGTTTATTTAGAACCCAACACACGGGTTTAGACGACCACTACACTTCCCCAAGCCGCAAGCTCCTGAGTCACTGGGTACCTGCAAAGCATGCAATAGGGTATCAACAAAATGTTGGCGAGTTCACGAGATGTCCAGTTTTTAACTTTTTGAAAACGTAGGTTGTTTAGATAAAGCGTTTATAATCACGTCATGGGGAGCTACCCCATATGAAAGCTATTAAACTGGCGTTACCGAAACTGTTGACGAGAAGATTTTGTGCCCCGGGTCAATGTCTATCGTCATTGACCAAGATGCAAGGTCTACTAGTTCACGCCCGATCTCCCCCGGTCACGGTGTGAGGTTGTCAAACCTAATAGCGCTATCAACTAATAACCCGTTCGCCCCCGGTGATTAATCGGTACAATAAGCAGGGACTTTATATGATAGAGATTCGTTTAGTTTTTGCTAGTCGTGATATAAATATTATCCAAACGTATCTCCCCCGGAAATAGTAATTTAAATTATACCCAATCGCATTTCCCCCGGAAATATTAGTTTGAAAGCATTCCTTAGTTTGTTCGTGTCCCTCCCTGGGACACATGCTTATAGTGTGTGAACTCACCTTAGGTTGCTCGGTAGAGTGTTTAACTTGATAATGCAACTTTGGGTCAATCACGTCCTATTATAATTACCACATCTTAATTAAACTCGTATACAATTTATTCACGTATTCAAGTAGCACATAGGTCACGTTTCATATAACTACACACTGGATCGAATTTCATGAACAATATCACATTGGCCCAAACACATACTACTCAAGTGTGTGTGTCCAGCTATGTATAATAGACATGGCCCAACAACATATTGCAGTCCAATATGTATATTAGTAATATGTGAGGCCCAACATATGTTGTGCGATTGAGACACATTTGTGCGATCAAAAGTTTTCAAACAAACAAAAGGGGTGTGGGGTCCAACCCATTTACATGTGCAGCCAATTAAGAGTGTGTGACAAATTTGGGTGACAAATTCTTAGGAGTGGCCCCCACCCTTGTACGGTTCTTATGAAAAAGAACAAGTGTGTGACATACATGCTACTCATTCATCATTCATGCTATTAACCACATCATGCTCAATTGAGTTGTAACTTATGCATGCACAGTGGTACATTTCATAATCATCCAATCATCAAACTTTTCAAATGGCATACACATACACATTTGGATTCAAACGGATAAGACAAACTTTCTCTTCTATCATCCCTAAGCTATTTCAAAACCCAGATATTCATTTATACATTATATCATCAGACAACAATATTGTTATCATCAACTACTAATTATCGACATTTATCGTTCTCATATGAAAACACAAATCATGAGAATACCATATTCATCATTCCCCATATTTACACATTCACCAATGCTCAAATCAGGTTGTACACTAGCCAAGATTGGTTGTACGTTCAAGAAGACTCAACATCATTCATCATTATTTTGAACATCCTAACAAAAACTATTGTCATCATATACACATAAAATCATCCATTTTCAGTTTGACGCATCATCTTCTTTATTAATACAACCAGCAAAAGACTATTACCACCATCAATTCAAACATGGAAACCAAGTTGTACCATATGCATACACAGTTGTACATTTTCATTAGCACACAGCTTTACAACTTTGTTAACAAACAGAGATTCATTTAAACTTTATTTATTTCATCTTTGGCTCAAAACCTATCAATTGAACATGCTTTTTGAACGAACAGAAATGTCAACATGAATCCAAGCGAGCATCAATATGAACAGAGCAAATATCAAGCATCAAGTGTCAAACAAATTTTTAGAAGTATTATCATTATTAAATTGATTCAGCACCTAAATTTCAATTCTTTTGTCATTCACTATTTTATTAACAATCACCCATTAATTATTCTAACCTGGATTCGAGATTGTAGCCAAGTGTGGGTTGAGTAGAAGAAGAACGGAGTTCCGAGTTGAAGCGTTGCGGGCTGTCGGAGACTTGACCGGAGTGGGACACCGTCGCCGAACAGTCGGAGTGGATAAGGTATCTCCGGGAATGGAGGGGGAGGTGTTTTCTTTGTTTGCAGGTTTTAGAGAGAGAGAGAGATGTCTAAGGATTGCTGCTGAGAATGTGATTGCAAAACATTCCTGATGTGTCGGCTGGTGCTTTTATAGCAGGATTAGGGAGTGATCGCACAATCATGAGTGTCCTCCCAATCCACTTGTGCGATTAGAATTAGGGCAAATGGGAAGGGCTTGGGCTTCTGTTGTTGGGCTGGATATAAGAACTCAGGTGACCCATTTCGTTGATGTGTAATAACAAGGGTAAAATTTTCATCATCATGCTAATTAAATAATGAACATGGAGTTAAAAATTTGGAATTTTTAATTTTACTAATTTACTTAATCATTCCGTACAATAAGTTTATGCGGGAAGAACCCGAAGTGTCACATGCAAGTACTTTTACTGGGCTCCTAATCTGGAACGAAGGTTTATAATAACCTATTAGAATCCTAACGGGTCTTTAATTAAGCTTAAGCTTAGACCGGTTAGTTTCAAAGATACGGTTCGTACGCACGATTAAGCGAAGACCGGATAGAATGTGATTTAGACCCGACAAGTTCGGAGACTTGCTTAATATGGGTATTTCATACACATTTTGGATTTTGAGATAAAACCGATAAGGTTTGACCCGTTTCGGCTAATTTATGCAAACTAAAGTGTGGGTTGAGTAGAAGAAGAACGGAGTTCCGAGTTGAAGCGTTGCGGGCTGTCGGAGACTTGACCGGAGTGGGACACCGTCGCCGAACAGTCGGAGTGGATAAGGTATCTCCGGGAATGGAGGGGGAGGTGTTTTCTTTGTTTGCAGGTTTTAGAGAGAGAGAGAGATGTCTAAGGATTGCTGCTGAGAATGTGATTGCAAAACATTCCTGATGTGTCGGCTGGTGCTTTTATAGCAGGATTAGGGAGTGATCGCACAATCATGAGTGTCCTCCCAATCCACTTGTGCGATTAGAATTAGGGCAAATGGGAAGGGCTTGGGCTTCTGTTGTTGGGCTGGATATAAGAACTCAGGTGACCCATTTCGTTGATTTGTAATAACAAGGGTAAAATTTTCATCATCATGCAAACTATAGATAATTAAATAATGAACATGGAGTTAAAAATTTGGAATTTTTAATTTTACTAATTTACTTAATCATTCCGTACAATAAGTTTATGCGGGAAGAACCCGAAGTGTCACATGCAAGTACTTTTACTGGGCTCCTAATCTGGAACGAAGGTTTATAATAACCTATTAGAATCCTAACGGGTCTTTAATTAAGCTTAAGCTTAGACCGGTTAGTTTCAAAGATACGGTTCGTACGCACGATTAAGCGAAGACCGGATAGAATGTGATTTAGACCCGACAAGTTCGGAGACTTGCTTAATATGGGTATTTCATACACATTCTGGATTTTGAGATAAAACCGATAAGGTTTGACCCGTTTCGGCTAATTTATGCAAACTAGTTACATAAACCGAACCGAACGCGTAATAAGCGTAACGGGTATTCATGAGAGCCATAAACAGGTTTCCTAAGTTAATATACCTCAAATATGTTGTGACATCAGTAGGATGTCTTTTATTATGCCCGAAACGAGTTTAAACACAAAATATGCCCCGTAGGGGTAGTTTGGTCATTTACAAGTTTATAAAAGAGTTTAAGTGTTGACCTAAGTTACAGGTCTGATGTAATCAGCAAAAATATTCAATTTACTAAGTTACATCAGTAGGGTATTGTATATATGTGAAATGTATCAATTATAACCAAACTATGCACCGTAGGGGCATTTTGGTAATTTCACATAAGCCGAGAAGCTCAAAACAGAAGTATGAGTTTATCAACCTTTGCTTACTGTTAAAATATTATAATTTTCCTAAAATATCAGTAGGTATCAACCCGTGTATGTTTAAAATAGTTTTAGTACATACTATGCGTTAAAAACGCTTAAAAAGGCGATTAGAAGCCATTTCCGGGTTTTATACAATAAGCTGATATTTTTATTATTTTAGAAGGCTTAAAATAATTTATTTATCATATGTAATCAGTAGCAAAAGGTTTGGAGTCATTTAGATAAGTAAAACTCATTTTATAGTCCGTAAGGGCAAAACCGACAATTACCGGATTAAGCCAACGACTATAAGTTATGCTCAGCCTAACATTTATTAAAAATCTTCAAAAATCCCAAAATAATATATTATATCAGTGGGTAATAAGTTTGATATAAAAAAGTAGGCTTAACTAGGCTATACGCTAATTACGCTGTTTGATTAATCATAAGGCCTTCAATTTACGCTAATGAGCATAACTCTTATTCTACACCTCAAACTGATGTCAAACTTTGGGTACAAGTTTATATATCAGTAACTAAGGTTTCTACACTTTTATATTTTCAAAAATCACGTTTTATGGTAATAAGGGCAAAATGGTCAACATATAGGCAATTAACGGAATCATGCGTATTAATCGGATAACTAATGATCCGAGGTGTATAATCACAGTGGGTTATACTTGCATGTAACCTGGTCCAAATGAAGCTCTAAGGTATTTCTAAAACATACCAAAACGGGTCAGAACTGAAGTCAAAGCAAAAGTCAAAGCTTTGCGACTTTCGGTTCCGAACCGGGTCTAAACAGTAAATTGTCGGGTTGAACATGTTTAGACATGTTCTTACACTAATTACCAAGTTATATTAATGATCAAACAGGTTGTATGTGTTCTACATTACTAATCATGCATAAATTAGAATTTAAGTATCCTGTTGACTTTTTAATGATAAGTTTGACCCGACATTTGACCTAGTTAGAGTGGGAATCAGGGGGAACCCTTTTAAGGGTTTATTACCCACATAATTACCAACTTATAACTACTTTCAATTCGACTAATCACTGGACCATTAGTGATTAATCTTGAAGTCAACCGTTAATTACGACGGTTTGACTTTTAAGCTAAACTAAGCAAAAACTTAACTAAGGAAGGTTAAGCAAACTTACAAGAGTCCTATGAACGAACAGAGATCACTTGAGAGAAGTATTGAGCTCCAGAGATGATCAGGAATGCAAGAGAAAGGTGTGAAGAATGAGTTGCAACTTCATGGCCTTTTATAGTGTTTAATCCACCATAGAATGTTGACACACAAGTCTACAACTGACCATAACTCATCAACAAGTGTCCCTAGATGTTTAGGGGTTGTTTAGGGGTCGTCCAATATGAGGAAACTCGGATAAAGATAAGTTCCATGTGCATAACAGCAAACAGCCCCGTTTTCTGTTGCTGGGCATCCCTTGCGCACCGTAAGCATAAGTCTTGCGGTGCGCAAGGCTTCTGATCAGCCTTCACAATTTTCTAGTTTTTGCATCTTTGTCCCTTGGCTCTTCGAAAGGTCAACTAGCTTATTTTCTTGCACTTTGACCCCTTCTTATTTACCTACAAGGGCTTTAAGACTTGTTCCCACTTTGCCAAGTCCCTGGACATTTCTGGTTAACCCGAAAAGTCGTAACTTTCAACGTTAACGCTTTAACCCCTCGCCTACGAATTTGATCATAACTTTCTCATACGATAACGAAACTTTATGAAATTTATATCGTGCATTCTAGTGAGCATAATTAATCGTTACAAAGCTTCAGGTTTGCTAAAGGTCACTCAGAGGTATTCTTTAAACATGTTGACACATTTAACCCCTGTGGTTTGTAATCTCTCACTTTCTTTCATATTTTAGCTTCGTACGATCCATGATTTATTCGTTTAAAGGTATAAACAGTATGTAGGGTTATTGTAAAGTATATTTATCCATTGTTGACATTTTGAACCCCTATAATCACATACTTTCCTTGTTTGTCAACTTTAGTCCCTCTAGAGTATTCTTTCACACGTTCAAGCTTATGACATGTGTCAATACATTATAGGACATGAAATTTCGAGGTGTTACATCCTCACCCCCTTAAAAGAAATCTCGACCTCGAGATTTGCTAAAATGCTGGAAGTACTTTTTGTCGCATAATGGACTTAACTTCAGTAACATATCTGGAGTCTTTCCAAGCTCCCAAAGTGACCCCTAAATTAGGTACATGTATCCTTTTGGAGCTTCTTACCCTGTCGATCCTCAGTCGATACAGGATGCTCACCACATCATAAATCTGCATATCATTATGTGATAGTGCTTCTTGACTTATTGGCGAAACACATCCTTCAGTCACTAGTGTGCAATGAGCTCCGCCAAGCTCCTTAAATAGGTTTTAGCTTATAAGCTACTTGATCCTGATACATTCGATTTCCTTCGAATGATTCTATATATTCAGAGCTTAACTAGCCTGATAATTTAACATGTTTGGCACACCCTTCCTAGGTGATATCTTTTGTTGAACCTTATTCCTTAAAAAGAATTTAGGAGGGTTGCTACTTTCATTAATTCTTGATTTTCTACCGGATACTGGCATCTTACAGATGATTATGAATTTGCGTGATCTTATTTGTTGTTTCCAATGCAACTTTCAGATCCTGATAATTGGACTTACCAATCTATTGTCCTAACAATAGATGTTTAACATTCCATCTATACAAGGTCTCCAAAGGAGTAGCCTTGATACTTATATATCAACTATTATAGAAAAGCTTATCTTACGGTGGAATGGTTATTCCAACCACTGCTTAACTAATTTTAAGGAATAGCTAATCCTTGCCGTTAGTCGAACAAATCGACGATCCTGGGCAGCTGATGGCAATTTTTAATCGTTGCCTAATTAGGGTTGCGGTAACAATGCATAAGCAAAATGAACCGTCTTTCATACTTAACTATACCGAATTCTCCGGATATTGAGTCAGGCTATATGAATCTATATCTTAAAATTTACTTAATCATGGTTTCGGTTATTCCATAATCAACATGAGTTCTTACAACACTTCAACCCAAAGCGGGATGTTAATCTTAACTCTACCTGCCTTCCAGGAGGTAAGCAGGGAAAACTTATGAGAAGATCATCAAGATACAAGGAGGCTACATAGATTTTCTATATCTCAGGCTCCAGTTCATCCATCATTGCTTGTGTCAAATAAGTGACACATTTATGTTATAAGTCCACGAATTCCTTAATCGGGAACATTTACTTGGACAATTCCATTCTGGATATCTTCTTTGAATACTACTAGTCGACTTTAGTACAATATGATCATTGGGATATCTCAGGGGTTCCATGTATTAAACCTCCATAGTGATCAGGCATGGAAGTAATCTATGGGACACACTAGTATACGCCAATCCTCATATGGCACTTTTATCAAACATAGTTTGGCATTCGCAGGCGATAGAAAAACAATGAGAAAAATAATTAAAATAACATATGTTGTCATACTCTATGCGAAGAAAGAGTACTCTTAGATTTTTCGGAAGGATTCCTTGCCGATACTAGAAGAATCGGTTACTATGGTTTCCTTGGTAAGTTATACCTTGTGGATAATATAAAAGTTTGCTAAGCTTATGGTTTATGAAGATTTATTATTGCCTGTATTAAATCAGGACACTTAGTAGAAATTATCATTGGTAAATGATAAGGGATGTACTTGATGACATCATGAACTGCCTCTTGGCATTCACCGGGTGAGTTCAGGCATTTCTTCCTTTAGCCTTTCCAGGCTTAGCTGCACCTTCTTTGGCAGCTTTATGGAATCTAGTTTTGATGCGGCCTTACTCACCACAGCCGTGATAGACTGCATTCTTTATGTCCCTGCATTCCTGGGAAAAGATGACCTGTTCCTTAGCAGATGTCACCCTGCTTTGGTCCTGGTTCTATTCGACATTGTCCCTAGCGTCTTTTATAGTAACTCTTACATACAGGCTTCTTACTGAGCTTTCATTGCTTTTTATTAAGCCTGTACTTGCCCTCTTTCTTAGATTTCTGGGAGTTATCCTCCTCCTTTGGTTCATCCTTCATATTCGAAGTGTGAACAAAGCTCTTCTCATGAGTAATTGAACGTGGTTTTGAATGAAATTTAGAGCGAGAAGCATTCGGCTCTTTGGACTGTTTCATGACCTTTTCCCATGGCCTTTCAAACTGCTGCGTTAACCACTGCTTGGAGATTAACTCCATTAATATTGAGGTTTACGTTTGAGACATTATTTGCTTTTGTCGCATTAATAGCATCGCGACTATTGCTTATCTCATCCGAGTTTTCCATACTCAAAACTTGGTACTAATTACCAAATTAAACCATTATTAGTCATCATCCTGATGACCTGACATAGACTAGCCACGGCATCCACGAACCGTATAGGCCATTATATTCCGAACATTCTTAATGAATGCTATTTGAATGTATATCTATTACATTTAGCTTAGGTCACAAAAGGACTATCAATGGCATTCAAGGTTTGGAGCGAGTCCAATACCTGCTTGACAGGGGACCATAATGTCACAACTGTCTTTGTCATAGGGACGATTATAAATAGCTCAAAGGCTAGCCTTACATGACTTTGGTTATATATATATATATATATATATATATATATGGCATAGAAGCCTGTCGTGAGGGACGTAGAAAGATATGGCATAAAACCCAGTCATGAAGGACATAAGTAATCATATGGCGCGAAGGCCTTGTCGTAATGACATTTAGATGCGGCACAAATGGCCTTGTCTCTAGGACGTTATAGGATATGGCACTAAGGCCTGTCACCCGGGATGTTAACATTTAGTATGTTAACTTGTCACGAACGACGAATTATAGCACGGAGGCTTGTTATGGGTGACTTGAATTATAACTTGTGGATTTGTCACAAGGACATCAATTCATAGGCTACAATCTTAATAGATCAGGAGTTTTAAGGCTTGAACATAGTTCTTCACCTTTGGACAGGGAGTCATAGACTACAACTGTCATCGTCTTGAAAGGCGATTCTCTTGACAGAAAGGTAAACCAATTAACATCACTAATGGATGTCTATCTATAATTTTCGTATCTAATGATATTAGTCATGATCACATCGATCATATTGACTATTAGGTTTAGGTATAATCCCACCATTTTGAATAGGGGATCATAAAGATCACCACTATTTTGTCTTATCGACAGTAGAAGAAAGTATAGCCCGTAGGCAATTCATCACTAGGGATGTTAATATTATGAATTTATGATCATCATACTGATGATACTAGTCAGGATCGCAATGATCATATAGACTATTAGGCTTGAGCGCATCTCACTACCTTAAACAGGGGATCATAGAGATCGTAATGTTTGTGTCACAAATGGACAATATAATATGGCCCGTAGGCGAAACATCACTAATGGATGTTTATAATGGATTCATCATTTTAGATGATATACGTCAGGATTGCATTAATCATATTGACTATTCGGCTTGAGCATAGCTCACCACCTTAGACAAGGAATCATAAAGATCATAATGTCAATGTCTCAGATGGACAATTTATTATATCCCGTAGGCAAAACATCTTTTCTTGACAGGGAGTTGTAGGCTACCACTGTCTTTAGTCTCGGAGGACGTTAATTATAGCCCGTAGGCATTTCCCTCCTAAGGGATATTTATGGTATGATCATCTTTTCAGATGATATTAGTCGAGATCGTATGGACCCTACCGACTATTACGCTTGGACGTATTCCAACATCTTTAGACAGGGTCAAAGACCACCACTGTCGTTGTCTTATCGGACAACAAATTTAGCCCGTAGGCACTTCATCACTCACGGATGTTTATAATATGATCATCTAATAAGATGATATAAGCCATGATTTCTAGATCATAAGGCAAATTAGGAATTTAAAAATTTCCAATATAGGGATGACTGTTGTGATTTTATCGAATCACATTTGTCAGGAGTGCTAACACATTCTTAGGTGTTAACAAGGATCTGAATCCTTTGAGTAGGTTTCACCATCTTGGCCGCGTAGGCTAGGTTTCACCTTTAAGATTCTTTCTAAAATGCATACTGGCAGGGAAGGAAGGATATTTATTTTATTCAGGATTTTTATCATAAATCCTAATTTATAAGTTAATAATAGCACAAATGGCCTAGTCGCGTAGACAAGTTTAATTTATAAGCCATGATTTCAGAGAAACGCGGCATTAAGGTTTGAATCAAAGTTCATTACCTTTTCCTGACAGGGAGCTGTAGGCTACCACTGTCTTTAGTCTCAGAGGACATTAACTATAGCCCGTAGGCACTTCCTTTCTAAGGGATGTTTATTACGGAATTGCCCCTTAGGGAAATTCATTAACCATGGTAAACAGAGACCATATTTGGTTAATTTATTAATCATATATATTTAGGATTTCTATTATAATTTATCCTAATTATAAACAATAACAATATATATTAGCACGTAAGGTCTAGTCACAAGGACAATTTTTAAATCATAAGCCAGGATTTCAGAGAATCGAGGCATGAAGGTTTGAACATAGTCCATTACCTTTTTCTGACATGGAGTCATAGCTACCACTGTCTTTTGGCTCATATGGAAATGAGCAAGGCCCGTAGGCACCATATTACCACGTATGGTCTAAATATGATCATCTTAATTGATGATTTAAACCCATGATTCAGAGATCATTCAGTTGGGTTAGGAATCTTTTGGATAGGTTTTACCGTCTTGGCCATGTTTGCAATGACATTTAGGCTAGGTTTTACCATCTTGGCCATGTCTGCATTTGATATTTAGGCTAGGTTTTACCATCTTGGCCATGTCAGCATTGACATTTAGGCTAGGTTTTACCTTTAAGATTCTTTTTAATAATTAACGCAGAACAATTTCTAAATTGAAATGTTAATAAGGATCTGAATCTAAATTGAGGAACTGCGGTCTTGGCCGGGTCTTAATATGACAATAGGCTAGGTCTTATCCTTTTAGATTTTGCCATTTTATTATAATGGTAGATCTTATAAAAGGAATGTTATTTTTCATTTATTTAATATTTCCTGATTAGGATAAATATTTAGTCATTCCACTATAAAATTAAAATTTCAGGTTTGCCCTAAAAGGGACTTTGAAAGAAATAATGTTGTCCTCGAAAGGACTGAAAAAATAAGTATGTCCTTAGAAGGACTATTAAGGAAACGATCTTCCACAAAAAGGAGTTTCTTCTTCATTTTATTTCTGAATGCTTCCTCCTTGGTTGCACGTTTCGTCCTCATCGCGGTACGAAGCTCAGCTTTTCAAGGTTCTGGATGTGGAGAATTTCTATTACAGCTTCTTCGCTTGGCGACGTATCCAATATATAAAAAAAAATTGGAAGCAAAAATTTCCAGATTAGGATTGAGATTATTCCTATGTTAAGTCTAGACTCAGAAGGTCAAGGAATGTGCTAATGTGTCATTGAGATTAAACACAAAAGTTAGTGTTCAATTCACTCAATGTTGGCTCTGATACCAACCTGTCACACCCCGACTTTTCCACATGTCACCGGTGGGCTCGGTGGGGAGTATCGTGACGTGGTTGGCAACATAATAGTCAAACAACACAATATTTAAATGCACAGCGGAAGCAAATGAAAGATAAAATATATTACAATCCGATTCAAAGTAATATCAAATATTACAACGGAACGTAAGTTGGATCCACAGGCGGATCTTTAACAGAAAGATAATATCATTCAACAGACTTTAACATCTAAAGCTTGCGAGACTTGATTATTGATGCCTGGAGTAGCCAGCCTATTTCGTCTAGCACCTGCACTTAACCTTTTTGGAAAATACGTCAGTTTACACTAGTAAATACAACTCAACTGACTCATTTTGAAAAGAGTTTGAAAATTGATTTGAATGCACTTCGGCAAAATATATCTTTATAACTTGGGATAATTATTTGTAGATAATCTTGTATACAGTTTTACTTATTTGCCGTCCATTAGCACCGGTTAGAAGAGCCAGTTTAAGTGAACTGACACGCCACAGGTACAATGCCCACAAGGTTGATTCCTTTACGTGGATTACCAGTTTTTAATATAATGCATCTGTCAGGTGTACGCCTACACCCCATGCTTAGGTCGTGGCCATTTCGTAAAATGATGCCAAGGATATCCGGGAAATGGTCATTTAACCCCCAAGGGCCATACATCAAATAATACAGAACAAAATGAGTTATGTAAATACATTAATCACAATCCGATTTAAATGACTACATACCCGACCAAGCGGTACTTTTATAGTACCGTATCCCAAGCCCGTATAGGGAAAAGAAGTTAAGAGTATTTACCTGAGCAAAGTATCAATCAAATACAGCAAATGCAAGTACTTTTACTGGGCTCCTAATCTGGAACGAAGGTTTATAATAACCTATTAGAATCCTAACGGGTCTTTAATTAAGCTTAAGCTTAGACCGGTTAGTTTCAAAGATACGGTTCGTACGCACGATTAAGCGAAGACCGGATAGAATGTGATTTAGACCCGACAAGTTCGGAGACTTGCTTAATATGGGTATTTCATACACATTCTGGATTTTGAGATAAAACCGATAAGGTTTGACCCGTTTCGGCTAATTTATGCAAACTAGTTACATAAACTGAACCGAACGCGTAATAAGCGTAACGGGTATTCATGAGAGCCATAAACAGGTTTCATAAGTTAATATGCCTCAAATATGTTGTGACATCGGTAGGATGTCTTTCATTATGCCCGAAACGAGTTTAAACACAAAATATGCCCCGTAGGGGTAGTTTTGTCATTTACAAGTTTATAAAAGAGTTTAAGTGTTGACCTGAGTTACAAGTCTGATGTAATCAGCAAAAATATTCAATTTACTAAGTTACATCAGTAGGGTATTGTATATATGTGAAATGTATCAATTATAACCAAACTATGCACCGTAGGGGCATTTTGGTAATTTCACATAAGCCGAGAAGCTCAAAACTGAAGTCTGAGTTTATCAACCTTTGCTTAGTGTTAAAATATTATAATTTGCCTAAAATATCAGTAGGTATCAACCCGTGTATGTTTAAAATAATTTTAGTACATACTATGCGTTAAAAACGCTTAAAAAGGCGATTAGAAGCCATTTCCGGGTTTTATACAATAAGCTAATATTTTTATTGTTCCAGAAGGCTTAAAATAATTTATTTATCATATGTAATCAGTAGCAAAATGTTTGGAGTCATTTAGATATGTAAAACTCATTTTATAGTCCGTAAGGGCAAAACCGACAATTACCGGATTAAGCCTACGACTATAAGTTATGCTCAGCCTAAAATTTATTAAAAATCTTCAAAAATCCCAAAATAATATATTATATCAGTGGGTAATAAGTTTGATATCAGAAAGTGGGCTTAACTAGGCTATACGCTAATTACGCTGTTTGATTAATCATAAGGCCTTCAATTTACGCTAATGAGCATAACTCTTATTCTACACCTCAAACTGATGTCAAACTTTGGGTACAAGTTTATATATCAGTAACTAAGGTTACTACACTTTTACATTTTCAAAAATCACGTTTTATGGTAATAAGGGCAAAATGGTCAACATATAGGCAATTAACGGAATCATGCGTATTAATCGGATAACTAATGATCCGAGGTGTATAATCACATAGGGTTATACTAGCATGTAACCTGGTCCAAATGAAGCTCTAAGGTATTTCTAAAACATACCAAAACGGGTCAGAACTGAAGTCAAAGCAAAAGTCAAAGCTTTGCGACTTTCGGTTCCGAACCGGGTCTTAACAGTAAATTGTCGGGTTGAACATGTTTAGACATGTTCTTACACTAATTACCAAGTTATATTAATGATCAAACAGGTTGTATGTGTTCTACATTGCTAATCATGCATAAATTAGAATTTAAGTATCATGTTGACTTTTTAATGATAAGTTTGACCCAACATTTGACCTAGTTAGAGTGGGAATCAGGGGGAACCCTTTTAAGGGTTTATTACCCACATAATTACCAACTTATAACTACTTTCAATTCGACTAATCACTGGACCATTAGTGATTAATCTTGAAATCAACCGTTAATTACGACGGTTTGACTTTTAAGCTAAACTAAGCAAAAACTTAACTAAGGAAGGTTAAGCAAACTTACAAGAGTCCTATGAACGACCAGAGATCACTTGAGAGAAGTCTTGAGCTCCAGAGATGATCAGAAATGCAAGAGAAAGGTGTGAAGAATGAGTTGCAACTTCATGGCCTTTTATAGTGTTTAATCCACCATAGAATGTTGACACACAAGTCTACAACTGACCATAACTCATCAACAAGTGTCCCTAGATGTTTAGGGGTTGTTTAGGGGTCGTCCAATATGAGGAAACTCGGATAAAGATCAGTTCCATGCGCATAACAGCAAACAGCCCCGTTTTCTTTTGCTGGGCATCCCTTGCGCACCGTAAGCATAAGTCTTGCGGTGCGCAAGGCTTCTGATCAGCCTTCACAATTTTCTAGTTTTTGCATCTTTGTCCCTTGGCTCTTCGAAAGGTCAACTAGCTTATTTTCTTGCACTTTGACCCCTTCTTATTTACCTACAAGGGCTTTAAGACTTGTTCCCACTTTGCCAAGTCCCTGGACATTTCTGGTTAACCCGAAAAGTCGTAACTTTCAACGTTAACGCTTTAACCCCTCGCCTACGAATTTGATCATAACTTTCTCATACGATAACGAAACTTTATGAAATTTATATCGTGCATTCTAGTGAGCATAATTAATCGTTACAAAGCTTCGGGTTTGCTAAAAGGTCACTCAGAGGTATTCTTTAAACATGTTGACACATTTAACCCCTGTGGTTTGTAATCTCTCACTTTCTTTCATCTTTTAGCTTTGTACGATCCATGATTTATTCGTTTAAGGGTATAAACAGTATGTAGGGTTATTGTAAAGTATATTTATCCATTGTTGACATTTTGAACCCCTATAATCACATACTTTCCTTGTTTATCAACTTTAGTCCCTCTAGAGTATTCTTTCACACGTTCAAGCTTATGACACGTGTCAATACATTATAGGACATGAAATTTCGTGGTGTTACACTTCACCTCCACCCCCACATCCACACTAGACATGGTATGTAGTTGCATTATGAGGTAGGTACCCGTAGCAGGTTAAAAGACTTTTGAAAGATGATTTTGAAGATATATATATATATATATATATACATAGATATATATATATATAAATTAACTTGAAGACGACGAAGAACTATGTGAAGAAGGATCTATTTTGTTTTTGTATTTGTCTATGACATGGATTTTGGAGTAATGTAACTCCTAACTATATTTTTGTTTCTTCACAAATATTTTGTATCAAGTTGACAACTATATATATATATATGGATGTGGCATATCTTCTTTTTATGCTTTGTTATTGTTGGATTTGTTTATATGGTGACGATTTCGATATGGATGTTTTGCGCGAGATGTGATCGATTTATCTTTTTTTTTATGTATGTATGTACTGAGATGATTTATTTCATTCGATTTGAGCCCATGAACGACAATATTTATTTTAAATATTTTTCTAATTTCTTCTATATGATTTTTCATATGAAGATCATGGCGCCAAGAAGAAGGAACATAAGTAACCTTTAAAATCCTTTACCCGCGACCCAAGCTGAGCTTGATGCCTTATGAAACCAATGCATTGCTGATGCGATTGCACAACACGAAGCAACACGTGGAAATCAAAATGATGGCCCAAGAGTTCAAGCTAGTTCAAGCTCCACCAGTAGCCCAAAATCCTGCTAACGGTTGCTTACTCATAACCTTGCAAAGGAATTCTCATTAATATTATTTGCAAAATATATATTTTTGACAATTTGAGAACCAACATTTCAGGATGCACGTATAAACAATTTCTTGATTGCAAACCATTGAATTTTGATGGCACGGGTGGTACCGTAGCATTCGTCCGTTGGACGGAGAAAATGGATTCCGTGATTCGTACGAGCAACTGTACCCCAAATCAAATTGTATTACATGTATCGGGTATGTTCATGTCTGAAGCTTTGTCATGGTGGAACCTACAAGTACAAATTTTAGGAGATGCAGCAGCTTATGCCATCACGTGGGATAGACTGAAGGAGATGATGAGAGAGAAATACTGTTCGAGGGCGGACTTGCAAATGTTAGGAACAGAGTTTTGGAATTTAATGATGGACGGACCAGATATCTACGGGTACACCCAACGATTCCATGACCTTTAACGAGTAGTTCCTTACATGGTGACTCCGGAGTTTAAGCGAGTTGAACGGTACATATAGGATTAGCACCCCAGATCCAAAGTACGGTCACGTCTTAACATCCTACGACAGTCACCGAGGCCATCACAATCTCCGTTAGCCTAACCGAAGAAGCAAAGAGAATGAACAAATTTGACAAGAAAGTCACCGAGAAAACAAAGGATAAACAATTGGAATCCGCACCACATGATAACAAACGGAAATTTTCTCAATTCAAGAAAGGATCCCAATCAAGCAATAAGAAAAAGGAGAACCCCCCAAAGAGAACTGGTAAAGCATTTGTGGCAGCAGCAGAGATGGAAACGAAAGGATATGTGGGGAATGCACCTAAGTGCAACCGATGTGGTTACCATCACACTGGTAGTTGCCGAACTATCAAGTGTGACAAATGCGTGAAGATGGGTCACCGCACAGAAAAATCCTGGGGTAACAACAAGGTGGTTAAGAAGGAAGGAGGCAGCGGAAACAATAACGAACGAGGGAAAAATCAAGGCTGTTTTAATTGTGGAGATATGGGACACTTCAGGAAGGACTGTCCCAAAGAAAACAAAGGCCGCGGACGAGCCTTTGTGGTTGGAGCTAAAGAGGCGTGAAAGGATCCCAACGTAATCACCGGTACGTTCCCTATCAACGATCATTTCGCTTCTATTTTATTTGATACCCGTGTAGATTTTAGTTTTATATCTTAAGAATTTAAAGATATGCTTGGACTAAAGTCAACTAAACTAGATATTCCATTCACTATCGAATTAGCGAATGGAAAAGTGATTTAATCCGATAAAATTGTTAAAGGATGTTCCTTAGAACTAGGAGGACGAAAATAAAAAATTTACCTAATGCCCGTTCAACTAGGTAGTTTTGATATTGTAATTGGAATGGATTGGTTATCCACCAATCAAGCCGAAGTCGTATGTTACAACAAGATCGTTCAAATTCCCCTTCCTAATATCGAAACACTTCTTGTTAACGGTGAGAAAGACGAAATGCCATTACGAATTATTTCCTGTATGAAAGCCCGAAAGTGCCTACGAAAAGGATGTATAGTATTCTTAGCGCACATAGTTGACAAAAAGGCCAAGGAGCTAAAACTTGAGGAAATCCCGGTTGTGAAGGAATTCCCTGGAGTCTTTCCAGAAGACTTGCCGGGAGTACCTCCACAACGACAAGTCGAATTTTGGATAGACTTAATTCCAGGTGCCACACCTGTGGCAAAGTCTCCAATACCGATTAGCTCCTTCGGAAATGCAAGAATTGTCCACGCAACTTCAAGAGTTGTTGGACAAAGGTTTCATCAGGCCAAGCTACTCACCCTAGGGAGCTCCAGTGTTATTCGTGAAGAAGAAGGATGGAAGTTTTAGGATGTGCATAGACTATCGGGAATTGAATAAACTCACAATCAAGAATCGGTATCCATTACCGAGGATTGACTACTTATTCAATCAACTTCAAGGATCGAGCTATTATTCGAAGATTTATTTGAGATCAGGATACCATCAACTCAGAGTTCAGGAAGAAAGTGTTAAAAAACAGCATTTCGAACTCACTAAGGTCATTATAAGTTCCTTGTTATGCCTTTTGGCTTAACAAATGCACCAACGGTGTTCATGGACTTAATGAACCGTGTGTGCAAGCCTTACCTTGAAAAATTCATGATAGTGTTTATCGATGATATATTGATATATTCACGAAACAAGAGTGAACAAGAGCACCATCTTAGAACTATTCTTGAGTTGTTGAAAACGGAGAAACTGTATTCGAAATTTTCCAAATGCGAATTTTGGCTTCGCGAAGTTCAATTTTTTGGACATGTGGTCAACGAGAAAGGCATACACGTTGATCCATCCAAAATTGAGGCCATAAAGAATTGGAGTGCACCAAAGACACCGACCGAAATACGTCAATTTCTAGGAATGGCCGGTTATTATCGAAGATTGCTCAATCGCCACTTCTCTCACTAAAAAAGATAAGAAATTTGATTGGAGAGAAAAGCAAGAAGTAGCTTTTCAACTGCTTAAAGACAAACTTTGTAATGCACCAATTCTATCACTCCCAGATGGAACAGATGATTTCGTTGTCTATTGTGACGCCGCACGACATGGGTTAGGATGTGTGTTAACGCAAAGAGAGAAAGTTATTGCATATGCATCACGCCAATTAAAAGTTCACGAAAGGAACTATACCACACATGACCTAGAGTTAGGTGCAGTGGTATTTGCACAAAAAAATTGGCGTCATTACCTTTATGGTACCAAATGCACGATATTCACGAATCACAAGAGTCTTCAACATATATTTAACCAGAAAGAGTTAAATATGCACCAAAGACAATGGGTCGAATTGTTGAATGACTACGATTGTGAGGTCAAATATCAGCCGGGCAAAGCGAACGTTGTCACGGATGCATTAAGTCAAAAAGAACGAGTTAAACCTTTGAGTGTACAATCTTTAAAACTCACAATTCATAACGACCTTACCTCTCGAATTCGTGATGCTCAGCAAGAAGCATTAAAGGAAGAAAACTTTAAAGCAGAAATGCTTAGAGGTATGGAAAAACAATTAGAACCGAAAGAGAACGAAGCTTTATACTTCATGAATAGAATTTGGATTCCTCATTTTGGTGGTCTTCGAGACCTAATTCTTGATGAGGCTCATAAATCCAAATATTCGATACATCCTGGAGTAGATAAGATGTATCACGATCTCAAGGAATTTATTGGTGGCCTAATATCAAAGGTGATATTGCAACATATGTTGGAAAATGCTTAACATGTGCTAAAGTTAAGGCCGAGTAACAAAAACCTTTTGGATTGCTACAACAACCCGAAATCCCTAATTGGAAATGGGAACATATTTCTATGGATTTCATAACTAAATTACCCAGGACTTCTCGTGGTCACGACATGATTTGGGTAATTGTCGATCGATTAACCAAGTCAGCTCACTTCTTGCCTATACGCGAGAAAGATAAACTGAGAAGTTAGTTGAAATCTATCTCAAGGAAATTGTGGCAAGACATAGAGTACCTGTTTCGTTCTGCGGAATGATGTACACTTCTGCGGAATGCGACTAGTACTGACAAGTATCGTTTATTCGCGTTCCTAGTGTCGGTCTAGGATATTGTTTCTAATCGCAACGGATTTGTTATGATACTTAATTATGATTTTTGAATTTCCTAGGCTTTTTAAGACTTAATTAAATAAAATCAAGTCATACACGCGAAAATAACTAATGTAATTAGTTGTTCGGGTTGTACGGAATTACCGGAATTTTGCCGATTGTTACATTCTCCCCCTGTTAAAGAAAATTTCATCCTGAAATTTTAAGTTGCATTACTCTTTGTTGGGACTTTCCTAAACAGGTGAGGGTACTTTCTTTTGATTCCGTCTTCTCGTTCCCACGTTAACTCGGGTCCGCGTTTCGAGTTCCATCGGATTTTGATTAGTTTGATACGACTTCTCCTCGTTTTATGAATCTTTGAATCCAAAACCTCAACAGGTTCTTCGATGAAATGGAGTTTGTCGTCTATATGAATTTCGTCCGGGGAATAATAAGTGATTCATCCGAAAGACACTTTTTCAGATTTGACACATGAAAAGTGTCGTGAACGCTATTGAGTGTTTCTGGCAACTTTAACTTGTAGGCGACGTTTCCAATCTTTTCCAAGATTTCGTATGGTCCTATGTATCTCAGGCTAAGCTTTCCTTGCTTCCCGAATCTAGTTACGCCTTTCCATGGTGAGACTTTTAACAACACATTGTCTCCAACCTCAAAAGACAACGGTTTACGACGTCTATCCGCGTAGCTTTTTTGTCTGTCTCGAGTCGCCTTTATACAGTCTCAAATTTTGAATATTTTATCAGTAGTTCCTTGAACTAACTCAGGACCTAACATTTGTTTGTCACCTATTTCCGCCCAACATAGCGGAGATCGACACTTACGTCCATATAACGCTTCGAATGGTGCGGCTTTAATACTAGTGTGATAACTGTTATTGTATGAGAACTCCACTAAAGGCAAGTGAGTGTCCCAATTTCCGCATAAGTCCATCACACAAGCACGCAACTAAATACAGTAATCCTGCGGAAGTGTACAGCATTCCGCAGAACGAAATAGAAATTGTTCGAAAAACCAAAAATAAATATTATTTGACATAAATAATATAATGGGTATTAAAAAAGACACAAAATCCGCAATCGAATCCTTTTGTGTTAAGCTGCACGGCTAGTTCTGTAAACTGCCAAACAGCAAAGCCGATGCCAGAACTGTGTCAGAAATAATAAAATTGTTAGTCCAAAAAGTTGGATTAATTATTTGGATGATAAAACATGTGCAAAAATAATTTTTTTCATGTATTTATTTAAACAAAACACGGTGTCAGTATTTAACCCGGTACAGGACCCGAACCAACTTTTTCACCCGATCAACAAACTAAAAATTTTGGTGGACTAGTTTTACCTAGTGTCACACTACTTTAAAATATGAAGGCTTAAAACCTTGTAGATATTTTTATATAAAATATCAAAGTTCTTAAAGTTTATAAATTAAACAATATTTTTATAAAAAAATAAAGCAAATACCCCCCCCCCCCCCACATAGATGATTTTCAGAATTAGTGGGTCCCCCTTAAGCCTACTCATCGTGTTATGGTGTGTTGGAAACATTTAGAGTATGATTAGTGTGCTTTCCAAGATTTTAATTGATCTTTACACTCCATCTTCCTTCCATAATTCCCAAAACCATCAACAAAATAACATCTTCTTACTTCTCTCCAAAAATTTCGGCTAGAGCACCCATCACCATCTTCATCCTTTTCAAACTCAAGAACACTAATTTCAAACATGTATGGATGATTCAAGAAGGGTTCAAGACTTGAAGAAGGACTAGGAGACCTTGGATAATCTTATTTTCTCATATTCATCCATATTTTTCTCGCAAAAATTGTAAGAACACTACACTAGTCTTATTTTTATTCTTGATTTTTTAAGGAAAACAAGTTCATCATAAACCAAAATCAAAACAAAACCCACATGAAAAAAACTAAGAAAAACTAAAACTCATTATTTTATCTATGATTTTTCTATGATTTTGGGATGAACTTGGAAAATTTAGACTAGTGAACATGAATCTTGGTTATTTTTGTTTAAAAATATGATCTACATACATGCATGTCGGATCAACCAAGATTCATCAACAAAGGTGATGAACATGAGTATGATGATTTAAATGATGAACATGCATGCTAGAGAAGTATGAGAAATCATTTAAATCCAAGAAAATAAATTTTAAAATTTTTTTTTTTGAATAAAGTTTCCATTTCTGGAAAGAATCAAAAGTATGAAATATGTTAGTAGAAAACGTTTTGAACACATATTTGTGCTTCAAGTGACTATATGCGTCTTCTAAAACAAGAATTTTAAATAAAATCTTGTTCTACAAATTTTTGGCAAAAACTAAGAATAAGGTCTCCTTTTTGGGAAAGTTAGGAACTATATCATGTTCATGTTAGTTTTGTTGACAACTTATGATTAATATTGATACTTGATGATGTTTTATGTTGAAATAAATTGAACACAAGTTTTGTATAAACTTGGGAAAAATCCATATTTCAAACAAAACTATGGCGAAATTTTTATAAATTTTGTTATGTTCAAAAGTTGTTAAACAAAGAAATATGTAACTAGAACAACCATTTGAAGTCTTTGAACATGGTTAAACAAATTTTTGGACAAAGTTATAAACTCATGTTTTATAAGAGATTTCTAAACGAAAAGTGACAAGTATATATTTTAGGTAAAATATATACGTTCAAAAAGATTCATCACGTATCATAAATATATATTTTGATATGTACATTATGTATTTAGTTCAAGTAGGAACAAATACAAAATTTACACACATCTACAAAAATTACAAAATATATATATTAACACTTGAAAAACAAGACTATAAAATGTAATGTCCATCCTTGGACATAAACATACAAACGGACAAATTCGGACACATTGGACAATATGGACTTTTGGACAAAATAAAATGGCACAAACGAAACAAATGGTCAAATTCGGATACATGGTTGGTTTGGCACTTGTCAATTCCACTATCAAAAAGAAGAATGGTCACCAGACAAAATTTGATCAATAATTACATGTATGGTATTTTAAGAAATGCACTTTGCATAACTTGAATGCACTATCTTGGGCATAACTCCGATATAAACTCTTCAACTGCACTAGTATCCTAATCTTCAGTGAGGAAATATGCAGGCGAATCTGGAGGCTCAACAATAATCCTCCTTGCTCGCATTTTCGACATAGGGAGAGTCAGAGACGAGGTGCCAAGCAACATGTCGACAAATTCCTCCATAGTTGGCCTAACTGCATCATCTCTTTGAACACACAACAACCCAATCATGATTAATTTTGTCACCAAGGTTAAATCCACATCAATTCTGGGATCAATTATATCTGACAGTGTTCCTTCCAACCATTTTCCCTCCACCTAACAATTATATATAGTCACAATTCAACATGTATATAACTATTTATTAGACCTACAAAATAAAAATACTAAATAACAAAATGCATTTCCACTGACTAAGCATTTTTTCTGAAGCTGAAAAGTCACATTAAAAAGTTTGTTGTAAGTTTAAAAGAAGTTGGTTAAATGTTGATCGATGTTAAAATCCACGTTCTTAGGAAGCGATGGTTTTGAATTAAGAAGTAGGAATGCATCTACTTCTAGAATATTATACAGATTATGCAAGAAAAAGTGAAGAAAAAGTGTTATGAAGCACTCCAGCTTAAATAAGTGGCTATGTAAACCTGAATAAAACGTGTTTTTGTAATCAAGGATTTATCCCCGTGAAAATCCTATATTTAAATACGGGTTTTACCCCACAGTTTATGAATAAAAATTTGGTGTTTTGAAACTCTGATATTTTTCCTGACACCCGGTCCTGATAAGTTTTCCGCTGCGATAATTTAATGAACACCGGTACTCGTGTCTGCGCACGGCTCCCGCCCGGGGTAGGGTCGGGGGTCATGACAAATGTCCTCTCAAATATATAAATGAACAGTAAAATTTTCTCTCTTTTTCACTCACAACCAGTTTTTAATAATATGAAAACCCCTATCACATAATTTAGGGGATACGATGTGAATGCTCTCTATTCCATCAAATTTTTACCCTATGCTACACTAAAAAACATACGTTTTCTTTCTACTTTTTAGTTAAATAATATATTTTTATACCTTTATCACAACCTTCTCTCTTCTCCACTCACAAGCTCTTTCAAAATATATTAAAAAATTATAGGGGGTGAACAGTGTCCCCTCAAATATGCATATGAACAGTAACATTTACAACAACTTTTTATACTCTTTATAATATAAAAACTCCACTCACACAATTTGATGGAATAGACGTAAATGCCCTTGTACATTTCTTTCATCTTTTTTACCTTATAATTTCACTAAAACTAACTACGTTTTCTCTCTCATTTCAATTAAATAATATTTTTTTATACTTTTATTATTATCTTTTCTCTATCCTTCACTCAAAACCATTTTCCAAATATATTAAGAAATTATAGAGAGTGAACAGTGTCTTCTCAAATTTACGGATGAATTGTAACATTTTATCTCTCTTCTACCACAACCACTTCCAACCACCTACAATAACTTTTCATAATATAAAAAGCTCTCTCACGCAATTTATAGGGGACGGATTGTGAATGCTCTTAAGCATAGTGGCCTCTTTAACCTCCCGGGGTTGTAGGTATTACCAGCCTATGTGGCTGGGGAAGCCAAACCACAACGATCGACCTAAGGGAGTATAGCGGTGGTCGTGGTGATTAGATAGATATTCCTACAATAGTTAGTTTATGTTCAAGTTGAGTTTTTTGGAGCAACTTATCTTCATTTTTTAGAAGTGTTAGAAGAAAGTCAAGAAACAGATACGGAGCTTTACATGTAAAGATGTCCACACTGATAAAAGTAATATCGTTGGAAGATAATGAATATTAGGGGCCTTAGCCATAGATCGTTTGGCATTTGATTCAAAGAAAAAATAAAATCTGTTAAACAAGAAATTAAGAACACTGGTCACCTTGAATCACTTCAACACATTATTTGCATAACTCTGATATAGACTCTTCATCTTCACCGACATCAGTGCCTTCAAACTCATTTGAATCAAAATCAAGGGACTCTTCTTCATCAATCCTTGCTCGCATTGAAGCAAAATCAAGGGACTCTTCATTAATCCTTGTTCGCATTTCCGATACAGGGAGAGTTAGAGACGAGGTTCCAAGCAACATGTCAACAACTTCCTCCATTGTTGGCCGATTTGCAGCCTCCTTTTGAACACACAACAACCCAATCTCAATGAATTTTGTCATCAAGATTAAATCAACATCAATTCTGGGATCTATTATATTTGACAGTTTTCCTTCCAGCCAATTATCCACCACCTACAACAATTATATATATCATACTTCAACACCTATATAACATGTTGTACGTTGATTTACAGAACGTGTTTCCAACCAAAAGCATGTTGTACGTTGAAAGGAAGTCGGTTATATATTGATACTAGAGGTGTGCATGCGCGATATAGGGAATACAGACACTGGTAATTACATAACTCGTTCATATTTTTATTTTATTTAAGTATGGTATTCCTATAGTGACTTTTTTATTTTGAGAAAAATTAACTTGTTACATGATTACCAGTAATCAGGTAGCATGTTAATTTTTTAAAATTAAAATACACAAACAACACCATACTCAAACTAAAGAAAATAAAATGTTTGTTTTTATTGTGTTTATTTTTTTAAATATTAACGTATGAAAAAATTATGGTGGTTTAAAATCTAAAATCGTAGGGGTAGTTGGTTTGAAAGTCAAAATTGAGAAATACATGGGTAAAGATAAGACGTAAAAATCTAATTATTGTTTAAATAACCAAAAGTTAATTAATGTTGAAGGTGCAAAGGTGTAAAAGTTGTTTAAAAATCAAAGATTACATGGTTGATAATGACTAAAAGACATATTTGCCCCTAAAAAATCTTTAACACATGCGTTAAGTGTTTCATTATAATATAGTATAGATTATAATTTATAATCCATGTTAGTTATGTGCTTAGGAAGGGATGAGAATGCATCCACTTATAAGAATATATGATTTTCAAGCACAGGTGTACTTTAAAACATACGTATGTTTGTGTTAATCCCGATCAGTTAGTATTAGTTAGTTGGGTTTAGGGTCAAAACTGTAAAACATTAGATTTAGTAGGCTTATTATGAAATTATGTATAATTACCTATGTGTTGCCACGTTTAGGCAAGGTCGCGTAGCTTGATCAGATTAAAAGTTAATGAAATTCAGATTTAAAAGTTAATCAATACGAGGATCCTGTAAAAAAGACACTTTTCATGAGAAGTGTGAGAAGGCATAAAAATTCATATGTAGACATCATGTTTTGGAGTTAGGCATAATGTTTTGGGTTGTTTTGGCAAGAAAAACACCAAACATAACAATTTAAGATACAATGCAATGAATTCTAGGCTTAAAACTTAAAACACCATGCCAAGAACATTAAGTAGTGTGTTTTAAGTGTTAAGTAGTGTGTTTTAAATTTCACACCCATAATACATTGCATTGTGTTTTAAATTGTTATGTTTGGTATTTTTCTTGCCAAAACATCATGACTAAGTTCAAAACATGATGCCTACATGTCAATTTCTTTGCCTTCTCACACTTCTCACGAAAAAGGTCCTTTTTACAGGAACCTCACCCCGTATTCACATATTCTTAATTTTATCTCTGTAATTCAGTTATCAGAACTTACAAGACCAAAGCCAAAATTCCTTTTCCCAGCTACAGTATCCAAAACCAACACACCGAAACTATAGACATCTGTCTTGGCTGACACATCTCCGTGTATTGCATATTCAGGTGCCATGTAATCACTGTCAAGTGTGGTCAACAATACAAATTATTAGATTAGAATTTCAAAAAGAAGACATAGGAACATAAATACGCATGTAGGTGGAAAACTCTAATCTGGGATGCAATTTTCCTTTACGAATTGTGGTCACAACTACACTAGCGAATTTCCATAAGAATAGATGCAGTGGATTCTTTACAAAATATCATAAAGACTTCTATAGATGAACATGAGATAAAAAAGACAGGTCTTAAAGTAATTATTATGTACTTACTATGTCCCAACAATTTGATCAACCTTAATGTGGTCAGTCCCGTAGATTGCAATTGCTGCACCAAAATCTGACAGTTTGGGGTCAAAACTTTCATCTAAAAGAATGTTTGAAGGTTTCACATCACGATGTATGATCCGAATGGGAGCATGATTGTGAAGGTATACAAGTACCCTAGCTACACCTAAAATTATTTTGTACCGTTTATTCCAGTCCAAAAGATTACACATGGGATCTACAAACACAGATGACAAATCAGACGTTTCAGCAGAAATCCAGATAAAATAAGGTTTAGGTCACTACTTGCAATGTTCTCTGTTGAACAAAGCAATGACCATCTTTCCAAAGAATAAATATCAACTGAAATGATTACCAAAAATCAAGTTATGCAAAGTTGCATTGAATGCATAGTCAAAGATGAGGTAAACACTTGTTCCTTCAACGCAATATCCAAGCAACTGAATCAAATTTTCATGTTCAACCTTTACAAGTATTGATGCTTCATTCATACACTCTTTATATGTGAAGGCTTCTGAAAATTGAGTGATTGTTATATCTTGTCCATTTTGTAGCCGTCCCTGAAATAAGAAATTAAGTAGGAGTTTCTAGCAAATATCGGTTTAAACCTTTCAAACGTGAAAGTATATATGTAATTATAGATACCTTGTACATGGACTCATATGTGCGGGATGAAATCTTATTAGCTTCAGAGAAGTTATTAGTTGCATAAATGATTGTATTAAAATCAAACCGGTGTACTATTCGGTCTTCACCTCCAACAGTGTATAGGTATCGATCCAGGGATTTTATACTTGTTCTTCCAGCTGCAAGTTCCACAAATCGATAGCTGTTAAACATCATCCTTTCTCGCATTTCCGACACATGAAAAGTTAGAGACGAGGTGCCAAGCAACATGCCAATAACCTCCTCCATTGTTGGCCTATCCGCTGCAGAATATTGAACACAACACAACCCAATCTCCAGGAATTTTGGTATCAAAACTAAATTAACATCAATTCGGGGATCAATTATATCCTGCAATGTCCCTTCCAACAAATTTTTCTGGACCTACAACGGTTATGCATGTCCCAGTTCAACACGTATATAACTAGTAATAAGATCTACCAGACAAAAATAATACAGTAACAATATGCATTTCCGTTAAGCAAACACTTTTTCAGAAGTTGACAAGTCACATTAAAAAGTATGTTGTAAGAAAAAAGAAGTCGGTTATATATTGATATTAAAATCAGCGTGCTTAGAAAGTGTGAGCATGATTTAAGTAGGAATGCATCTTCTTTTTAGGATATAAATAGATATATATAATACAAGCACAACTGTAGCATCATAAAATCTAATCATGCTTACATATTCTGCAGGATGAAGGGCGTTGTCTATATCTGGGGGTGATAAATTCCAGATGCTTTTCCCAGTTATAGTTTCGAAAATCAATATACCAAAACTATAGACATCTGCCTTAGTTGAGAAACATAATGATGTAAGACATTCAGGTGCAATGTATCCCCTGTAATATGTGCAGGTATTAGCCATGGGTCAACAATACAAGTTACTAGATTTCAAAAGGAAGACATAGGAACAGAAACATGCATGTAGATTGAAAACTCTAATATGAAATGCAATATTCCTTCACTATGTGTGAATAAGAAACTCCTTTCTTGAAAGCGTTAATGGGTTTTTGTTAAAATATTGTAAAGACTTCAACAGATGAGCATGAAATTAAGAAAATGACAGTTCGTAAGTGAATTGTTATGTACTTACAGAGTCCCAGGCAGATTCTCAACATCAACGCAATCCGTCTCATTGTTTGTCAATGCTACCCCAAAACCTGACAGTCTGGGGTTATAACTTTCATCTATAAGAATGTTTGCGGGTTTTACAACACGATGTATGATCCGAATGGGAGCATGCCTGTGAAGATATACAAGTGCCCTGGCTATACCTAGGAGTATTTTGTATCGTTTATCCCAGTCCAAAAGATTACAAATGGGATCTACAAACACATGCAGATAACGAATCAGACATTTGTCAGTGTGAAATTCAGATAAAATAAGGTTTAGAACACTAAGAGAAACAAATTTCGAAAGGAAAAAATTACCATAAATCAAGCCAGCCAAAGTTGCATTAAGTGGAAAATCATAGATGAGGTACACTTTTGTTCCGTGAATGCAATATCCAAGCAACTGCATCAAATTTTCATGTTCAACCTTTACAAGTATTGATGCTTCATTCATACACTCTTTATATGTGAAGGCTTCTGAAAATTGAGTGATTGTTATATCTTGTCCATTTTGTAGCCGTCCCTGAAATAAGAAATTAAGTAGGAGTTTCTAGCAAATATCGGTTTAAACCTTTCAAACGTGAAAGTATATATGTAATTATAGATACCTTGTACATGGACTCATATGTGCGGGATGAAATCTTATTAGCTTCAGAGAAGTTATCAGTTGCATAAATGATTGTATTAAAATCAAACCGGTGTACTATTCGGTCTTCACCTCCAACAGTGTATAGGTATCGATCCAGGGATTTTAAACTTGTTCTTACAGCTGCAAGTTCCACAAATAGATAGCTGTTAACTTGAAATGGAAGTGATGGAAGAAAGGGAATAGATCATCTAAAAGAAGCTGTGTTTGTTTTCAGTTAACATAAATTGAATATTCAAAATATTTCTTGAATAGACCATAGGTGATAAACTTTTCTTCAGTAACAACAATCAGCTAAATCATTCCACATAACTTAGGAATGGGTAGAAATTTAGACCTGTACTTAGGAAAGGGTTAATTGGGTTGTGTTATATCTCAAACATGTTATGTATTGATACATATTGTTTAAATCAAAATTAAAGCATTAATTATTTATTAGATAAGAAAAGAATTGCTTGTGGACCAACTGACCCAGCCCGGCGCCTTTTTAACCAGATAAAAGGTATAAAAACTCATTTAAACCTGTTACCCAACCCACTTACCCAATCACACCCTTCAATCAGATGCATGGCAAGGAAATCCCAGTGCAGTACAATCTCCTCCCAACTACGAACAAGCTATCACACTTTAACTTAACAGAACATTATTGCTTTCTTCTGCTAATACTTATGTAATGTAAAAACCCAAACGTAAGATAAGCACACACAATCGAAAGAGAACATAATACCTGACTTTTCCCAAGTGGATGGAAAGAGAAATGTTGGTACCCATGTACTCTCGGTTTTCTCCTGTAAGGCTAGGATTAACTCAAGACCCACCACAACCTCCGCCATTGTAGGACGTTGCTTGGGACGGCTATGCAAACACCGGTCAGCTAGTAGTGCAAACTCCTTTAAACATTTTGGGGATATTCTCCCCCTTAAATTAGAATCAACAATTTGCTTTAGCCTTCCTTCTTTAAGAGAGTCTTGAGCCCATGTTGCCAAACCCCAGTGCTCCACATCAATACTATTATCTACTGCTTGTTTCCCACATAGGACTTCAAACAGGACCACCCCGAAGGCATACACGTCAGACTTTCGAGTCAGCCTACCTGTTTGTAAGTAATCTGGATCCATATATCCAAAGGTGCCTCTCACCAAAGTGTTAACATAAGTTGAAGGCTGATTCGTTGGACCAATTTTGGACAAACCAAAGTCGGAAACCTTAGCTGCCCAATTGTCATCTAACAATATATTAGTGCTCTTAACATCCCGATGTATAACTCCATGCTTAATACCCGTACTAGTGTGCAAGTAATCTAAACCACGAGCGGCCCCTATGCATATTTTGAGTCTTCTTACCCAAGTTAGAGGAGCTCGACACTTGTGGAGACGATCTGCAAGAGTTCCATTGGGCATATGTTCATATACAAGAATCATCTCTTGCCCATCATTACAGTAACCAATTAAAGACACCAAATGACAGTGCCTTAAATTTGAGAGCATCTCAATTTCAGCCCAAAACTCTACCGCTCCTTGAGTAGAACCTGATTCCAGTCGCTTAATTGCAGCATCCAAATATGTTTCCCCATAAGTGAAGGTTCCTCTGTAAACCTTGCCAAACCCCCCACGTCCTATCACCAACGACTCATCAAAGTTTTGGGTTGCAAGTTGAATCTCAGAAAAGGTAAATTGACGGCACAGTTGTGGCGAATAGGAGGAGGAAGATTTAGCCGGGTGACTGGTACGGAAAGACATAGTTAAAGCTTTGAACTAGGATTATAGTCTGGACAGTATCATCACCAAATTAATATATGATGATATAGATACTTAGACCATGGTGTGAGAACAATCAAATAGTCTATCATTATCAAATTGATTGATACTGTATTTCTTCTTCTTCTTCCCGGAAAGAGATGTAGTAGACCCCAGGTCGGCTGTTGACATTTAAAAAGGAAATGTTAGTCAAGGGGAACGCGGTTCCTACGAAATTGTAATATAAATTGATCTGTTTTTTGTATTTTCCCCATTAATAAGTAGGGTCGGTCTGTGGTCCTCAATTCAAAAACAGAACCCAATCTTGAAATTTATAACACCATTACCCGGGTGTTTGATTTGAATGTGAAAAAAAGCAGAACATGTGTTCAACCCTTTGACCTGACTGAGTCATCATCAAATCTCTCCCCGAATTCCCGATTGTAGGATTTACTTTACATGGCCAATCAATCTCTTGAAGGTGAGATGAAGCTGTCTCCATCTCCGTTTACATAAGGGTTTGGTTATTACTATCATCATGTGGTACTTAACAAACACGCAAACTCCTTCATCTAAAATGGGGGGTTTTGCTTCCATGGATTTCTGATGCATTGAGACCATAGCGACAAACACGGCAAAATGCGGTGGCAGATAAGGGTGTAAGGGGCACTCACCTAAGAGGTGAGTCCCCCCTCTTACACCCAACCAATCCTCTTGTGCCACGTCAACTCCCCTCTTAAACTCCCCTAACACCCCATTTTGATGGCGGCACTCCCCTCGTTAGGTGACTTGGTTTGTTTTTTTTTTTTTTTTTATTTGTTGAAATTATGCATGTTTATAAAAAAATATTAATAAAAATTAAATAAAATTTAACAAACTAAAACTACAAAATAAAAATAACATTAAAACTAGAAAATACATTAAAACTAGAAAAAAAAATTACATTCAAACTAGAAAATAAAAATTACATTCAAACTAGAAAATAATAATTTTAGAAATCGATTGGCCAGTCGTACTTCTTAGCGATGTCGCGTTTTCGGGCGAGGATGATCGGCAACATACTTGGCGGAACATCGTCGTGCGGCTTGATGAATATTTCCATATCTCGATCGTAATTGTAGTTTTTCATCGTCTCGCGTTGTTCCGATATGAGCTCGAGAGCCTGCTCCTCTCTTTTCATCCTCAATTCAGCCGCCTTATATTCAATCGCGGTTTTCTTTTCTTTCATGGCGGTGTACTCTTTGAATTGTGCCGCCAACTCGGCCGAGCTTCCCTCGGACGATGTAGCTTGACGCTTGTCTCGCCGTTGTGGTCTTTGTGGCGAGGGGTCTTCGTTCATATCCGGTATCGAAGGGTCCACCTCAACGGGTTTTCTTTTATGTGCCGAACCTTCACCTTCCTCACCCAACAATGGGACTTGGGCCCATTTCTCGTGACTTCGAACGACCTCCCACGCCTCGATATGTTGAAAACCGTTCGGATATCTTTCTTTAAAATCTTTTAACGCGACTGCCATCACGTCGAAATCCTTGCACCCGCTCCCTCGTGTGCGATCCTACATATTATACAATAATAAAAATAAAGTAATAAGTGTTAAAAAAAATAAGTTGAAAAAGTGTATAAAAAAAATTAAAAATATACAATGTTAAAAAAAAATATAATTTTTACCGCTTGTTGGTATAGGCCGTTGAAATGGTTTATTTTCGTATGCATCGGGCCCCATTTAGACCGTACTTGATGCACGGTCCGGTTAGTTCCACCGACAGTTTTGTTAAAATGCTCTAAAATCTTACGCCAAAAACTGTCGCGGTTTTGTTGATTGCCCTTCTTTTTGTTGATAGAGCAATGTACCCACGCCTTAGCCAACGCCTCTTCTTCGAGCTTTGTCCAATTCGTGCTCTTCGTTTTTCCCTTTTTTTCCCGAGCGTCGTCTTCTTCGTTGCCCGCGTCTTCATCCACATTGTATTCATCGTCCTCGTCGCCCAAATTTTGAGTTTCGGGCACTACCTCATCGTCCTCCTCGTCTAAAATAAATGGACGACGTTCGACATTTCCTCGTGTAGATGGAACTTGTGGGGAACGAAAAGCATATGGGTCGAAGGCGGGGGATTGAGGAGCGTCCGTTGATAACAAATTTTGAAAATACCCGAAATTGGGTTGTTGGGTGTTGTAAAACGAGGGGTGTGAAGGTTGTTGGAAAAAAAACGGGGGTTGTGAAGTGTATCCGAAAGGGGGTTGTGGTTGAGCACTTGCACCGCTCGAACCACCACGAGACGGTTGCGAGCCCCGTCCCTTAGTTTTTTTCTTCGCCTCGCGGGGTTGGTTCTCCATTGCTCGGTGTGAAGGAGGTGTGGTTGGAGAGTATAAAAAATAAAGTGAAGTGGTGTAGTTGGAGAGTATAAAAATTAAAGTGGTGTAGTGGTTTGAGTATAAAAAAAATGGAGTGAATGGGATGGTTATTTATATATGTTTTAGAAAAGTGAATTTTTTTTTTTTTTAAAAAAAATCCGACCGTTGCATATGACCGTTCCTCGAATGTCGTGCACAAACAAGCGGTAAGTTCCCACCGATCTCACCCCCCGATTCGGGTCCCCGCGTTGATGGCGGCGGTGTTCCCGATCGGGGACTAGGGTCACCGCACCCCTTCCCCGCGAACGCCCCGTACACCCTAAGGAAGTTTAATTTTTTTTTTAGATTACACAAAAAATTATTAGATTTTTCTCTTTTTCAAATTAAATAATATTTTCTTATACTTGTTACCATTTCACTTTCCTATGTTCACAACTAGGTTTAAAAAAATGTTAAAAAATTTATAGAGGTGAATAAGGTTTATTGATAAAGATTAACATTTTCTCTCTTCCACTCACAGGCCACAACCACTCCGTCGAAGCAAAACCGCCATTTTAGATGAAGGATCGAATGTGATTGCTTTTATATATGGAGAACTCAATCAGATAAACACGGAGGATCGAATGTGAATGATCTTAAAGCATCTGCTTTTTTTTTCTGTCGAAGCAAAACCGCCGAATTACAAACCGATGTTTTAGGGTTTTTTATCAGAACGAGGATACGAGTCGATTGATGTAAAACTTATCTCGAAATTAGGGATGAGCTCGGTACCGACCGATACCGGTACCGAAAATCCCCCAAAGTGTGTACTGGTATTTGAGGGTAAAAACCGGTGCCGTACCGGATCGGTACCGAAACTTTCAAAAGTAGGTACCGAAAGTGTACCCGGTTCGGTAAATTCGGTACCGGTACCGGGTACCATTTGCTCATCCCTACTCGAAATTGTGCTCGAAATGGCTTAATTTTTGTTAATTGTAAGTTTAAACACCCGAATTAAAGCACCATTTCCGTGGGTTGAGGCAGTATTTCGTGGTAAGTTTTATATCAATCGACTCGTATCCCCGTTCGGATCAAAAGCCCTAAAACATCGGTTTGTAATTCGGAAAAAAACTTAACTCCGTTAAGCTATTTTAACGGCGGACTATTTTACAAAAAAATGACCAGTCCGGATTATTATCGGCTAATAACTGACTTTGAATTATTATTGGCCAAATTGAGTTAGGTAGGTGTAACACCCCGAAAACGGGTTTGGTAATCAATCTTTGTTCATACTAAAAGACGGGTAAAGTACCGTTAGCAGTAAAAATAACCCGTTAACTATTCGGATTTAAATAAGAAATCCTAATAATTAAATACAAGCGAATCAAAGAATTTAAGAATTTAGTTTATAAGAGCCCGAGTCAACAGGACTTAAAATACAACGGGTTTTTAACTCCCGGAACCCACTAAGTTAACTAGGTAAAATTAACCTAGTTAGTAATGGGTAATTAAATAATAAACTATGAGTTATAGTTTCATTTATGAATATCTAAACTTGAGGGACCAAAACTGTGAAAAAGGAAACAAGTTTTATTTAATAAAAAAAAGATAACACACCACACACACTAAGTGTGTGTGGATCGATCTCCAGGAGCGACCAGGAGGGTGAAAACCCTAGAACTCAACAAATCTTGCAAATTGAAGGTTCAATTCAAGTCCAAATCGAATTCTAAACATAGATTCCTGATCCTCATCACAAGGGGATTACAAGGTATGTAAAATTTTGAGAAATCTTTCAACTTGAAATTCTCATGAATTTTGAATAATCTGAGATTCTAGTTGCATGTGTATGTTATGATGATTTAGGAACTACTATAGTGTTTAGGGACAAACCCTAGATAAACACAAGCTGAAATCATGTGAATTTTTAGTGAAAATTATGATCACCATTGTAGGTGATTAGTGAGTTATGTGAAATTTGATGAACACTAGGAAATAGATTGTTGATCTAGTGTAAATTGACAAGTTTGAAGTGATTTCAGAAATTATAGAAGTTAACCACTTTGTAAGATGGTTGATTTATGTGAAATTTGAGCTAAGAGATAAGCTAGAGACATGATAAATAAACATGTAAAATTCTGCCCTTAAGGTGTTCGTTGAAATGCCTCAAAGAAGGCTTGAAACTAGAATTTTGTAGTTAAAACACCTAGTTGTGATGTTTCGGCTATTATGAAAAATGTGATTAAAAAGAGTTCTAAATATGATAAACGTGGTCAGAACTTCGGTTAAAACGGTAGTATGAAGATAACACCTACCGGGTAATCAAAAATGCTAAAACTAGTTGATAAACTCGAATATGCGATTAGTGTACTAATGGGCATTTGACTCTTAAAAAGTCAAACTGACCTATAGTACGATAGATGGTAATTTTGATATGAAATGCGTAAGGTGGAATAATCGTATTAAGTTATGATTAAACTAACCACCTTGTGAAATGATGAATAATAGTTGGCGCTTAAACAAGCTAAGTAAAGCTTGGAGTGAAAGCGGGTCAAACAAGTCAAGCATGGAAGAAAAGCGAAGCTCGGATGCAAGGTAAGTGAAACTTACATAATTATGTAGAATACTTGTTCATTCAATGCGTTATAGATGCAATAATGATAATATTGAAAATATGGATTCCGACGCGATTGATACGAGTCGGAACATATAAAGATGATAAAAACCATGGTTTATGGCAAAAAGGGCAAAACGGTAAATTAATCATGTAATGACTAAGAAAGTATGAATTTCCATTAAGATTTCCTAGAAGTGTAATCTAATAATGGTGAAAAAGGATTTGGTAATAAAATCCGGGATGGGATGGATGTATGAATTGGAAATCAAAAACCATGTTTTTGATTTAATAGGCAACGTTGGGCATATAGGTCGAACGGGTCGAATGGTGGTGATAACACCATTTGACAATATCGATTAATGTGGTTGTCAAGTCTTATGTTAACAGGAGCGATTAGCAAATCGGATAATCGCGCCGCCATAGATTGTGTGGTAATAAAAGCGAGATATAAATCGGGTCTATTTGATGACCCGAGCCAGGTACGCTTGTATGAACTTATAGTTAAAAAGTGCAAATAAGGTCCAATGGATAGTGAAATCCTTCATCGCAAAAATGAAGGATTAAAGGTTACTAAAAACCCCTTGAGGGGTAACCCGAGTAAACAATCCTTAGAGGTTGTTTAGGAACTTGCATTATGATTATAGTAACCCTTGAATGCGTGCAAAAGTTGTAGACATAAAACTTTCAAGGGTTAAATGCTTAAAATGTGTATTGCCGCAAAATAACATTTCCGAGGGATAAAACTCGGAATAAAAGGTCCATTTCGTTAAATCCACCACACTCATAGTTGTGGTGGAAGACTAATCAATAAGAAACGGGTGGAATTATGAGGTATATGGGAAATGAGCATAGTTTATGCTAAAATGGTCGTAAATACCCTTAACGGGTCAAAATATGAATTTAAACAAAAACGGGTAAATAATTGCGTAGAAACCCGTTTTCAGTACTTAATATGATTGACAATATTAGAATTAAAGGGTTCATGATGAATGGTGGTTAAACAAACATGTTTGTTTGATAAACACATAGTCGGGTCAAAATTTGGTGAAAAGATAATAAGCCGAAGGTTTAAAAGTCTCAAATTTATTTAATCCGGATGTCGGATCTCAACTCCACTAGATGGAGAATTAAATTACGGTCGCGTAGGAAAAAGAATCGCGTAAAACGGACAAGCGGATTGAAAGATACGAAAGTTTTCGTGTCAATAAACGGCAAAATGGAAAAGCTGAATGCAGGGGCCACCGTAAATTACGGTCTCCACCGTAATTTACGGTGGAGCTGAAAATGTTACGGGGATTCTCTTCTGATTTACGGTGGAAGAGTAAAGTTTCAGGGGCTACCGTAAATTACGGTACCCACCGTAATTTACGGTGGGCCCTGTACAAAAATGTATTTTTAAACCAAGTTTCGTTTCCCGGACTCGTTTAGACACATTTTAATCTCCGTATGACTAAATCATTTCATGTTTATGAAATGTAGGTACATTTTGGATGCCGAAAGACGATCAAGCTCAACGAAGAACCGAACACGATAAAGATACATGCTTCCGCACATTGCATCATCGTAAATTTTTAAACGACGAATTCGATCACGTTATGTTGATTAATTATGATTTGTAAAAGTTTTAGTAAACCCGTATTTCCGGTGTATATGTAATCGTAATTACATGATTGTTTTCATAAAATATTCATTAAACCTTGAATTATAAGAACGGGTGTTACAGTAGGATTATTTATTTCCAATTTACCATTTAAAATTATGAAAAAAAATAATATATTCTCATTTCTTAAAATACAAGTCACTGGACATAATTTTGATAAATGAAGTCACTAAAACATACAAAAAAAGTTTATAACTTAATTTTACTATAATTTATTTATTTTCGTTTGTTTCATTAAATTCGAGTGAATTGCAAGTTTTGTCCTTTATCTTTATACCCAATTTCAGACGATGTACTTTGTCTTTAAAACTGATGAGTTATGTACTTAATGTTTTAAAATGCTACACGTTATGCCATTTAGCACTAACCAAATTTATTTTTTCAGTTAAAGTTAGTCATGTGAGTTGCACAAGAGGGCAAAACAATCTTTTTGCCCACCCTTCACATTTTCCCTCAATTAAAATAAAAAAATATGGTTCGCAAATTTAAAACTCAACAGCATCATCTTCGTTATTTCCATCAAATCACCAATTCAAGAAACCCAAAGATCAACCAAAGAACTTTCTTTACAAAAATCTCACTCATCTCATCTTATTTATTTCAAAACCATATATAAATGCTTGAACCATGAAATCTAAACCAACATTAGTCAAATCAGAACCATAAAATCAAGCCCCTTTGTCAAAATCAAAACTTGAGTCATGGTGTTGAACATGGCTGCTGACAAAGGAGTGGGATGGGAGAATCAGATGCTTACAAACCGATATTTTAGGGCTTTTGATCGGAACGAGGATACGAGTTGATTGATGTAAAACTTACGTCGAAATTGTGTTCGAAATGGCTTGAATTTTGTTAATTGGAAGTTAAACACCCGAATTGAAGCACCGTTTTCGTAGGTTGGGGGCAGTATTTTGAGGTAAGTTTTACATCAATCGACTCGTATCCTCGTTCCGATCAAAAGCCCTAAAACATCTGTTTGTAATTTGGAAAAACACTTAACTCCGTTAAACTTATTTTAACGACAGACTATTTTACAAAAAAATTGGACGATTTCGGATTATTATTGGCTAATAATTGACTTGGAATTATTATCGGCCAATTTTAGAAAGATGATATTATTATTTTCCAATTTGCCTATTTTTAAAGCAACTATTAAATAGCCAAGAATAAATTGCTAAAACTTTTAACGGTTTGCAATTAACTTTTAATACCTTCAGGCCCAATAAAGTAGCGTTTCGTCGTAGAAGAATGTTCCAATGAAAAAATATCATCCTACAAACTATCATCCTACATCCATTATGCTATTGTTTTAGACATATTGCTATACAAGATTATAAAATTAGCCAAAAATGTCAAGATCTTTTAAAGTGTTAGAATCTAACTTCTAATAAAGTATTTTAAATAATTTCACATAATAATATATGATTAGGTTATTGTCTCGTGTATTACACGAGTTGATATTACATGAGTTTAACAATAAAAACTGTTTACTTACAGACCACAATAAAAACTAGTAGGTGTAAACTGCTAATTATCTCATAAGCTGGCAATCTCTTACTTATTATAATCAATACCCAACCCGTTTATAAAGTGGTTAATCATCATTTTTTAGGAAACTTTTAAATTACTTTTACACCGTTAGCCACAAAACATATTTGGATAAATATATCCTTCAAAATCATTTTTTTTTTTTGCAGATAATATAAAATGGTTCATGATTATGATTATATGAACCAGTTGTTTTGCCAAAAAAGTTTGAAAAATAAATGAGCATTCATTTTGAAACGAGTATGACGGGTGAGTTAAACTTCTTTTTGGGATTACAAGTAAAACCAAAATATGATGGTATATTTTTAAGTGAAACAAAATACATCAGAACAATTTTAAAGAAATACTCACTAGAGAATTGCTCATCATCAAAAATCCCAATGGCCACTTGAAATAAATTGGATTCTGATCCAGATGGTAACACTGTAGATATTAAAACCTGTATAGGAATGATTGGGTCATTGTTATATCTTACTTGAAGATATAAACTTGCAGAAAACTTCAATATGTTTTCTGACTAGATATCAATGTAATCTTGAAGAATCTCACTTAAAAGCTGTAAAAAAGGGTTTTAAAATATCTAAAAGGTACATCAGATCTTGGATTATGGTATCCGAAGAACACAAGTTTGGATTTAATTGTATACACAGATGCAGATCATGCAGGATGGAAACTTGATAGGAAAAGTATATCTAGAGTATGTTGGGCAAGCAAGAAACAAAATTGTGTTTTTACTTCCACAACTGAAGCAGAATACATAGCAGCAGCAAGCTGTTGTTCACAAGTTCTATGGATACAAACTCAGTTGAAAGATTATGGAGTTAACCTAATAAAGACTCCTATTCTTTGTGACTCAAAAAGTTCTCTGGCAATAACTTCAAATCCAGTCTATTACTCAAGGACTAAGCCCATTGATGTCAGGAATTTGTGGTCATTGTTTAGTGAATTAACTAATTAACTACTATTGTCACCATTGTAGCAACCGCTGAAGCGACCACTGGAGCCACGACGTCCTCTCCAACAACCACTAGAAAGCGAGCTTTGATCGGCCTGAAAATATCAAACTGGAAAAAAATGAGTATCAAAAACTAAATTGTAATCTCATATCTAATTATGAATACATGACTATGTTTATATAGGAGAGAACTATCAACTATACATACAACTAACAGCTAACTATAACAAACATAACTAACTGCTATACATACAAACTCCATATATACTCTAATAATATTATGAGTTAAATGCCCGGATAGTCCCTCTGGTTTGTCATTTTTTCACTTTTGGTCCCTAACTTTCTAAAATTACAGCTCTAGTACCCAGCTTTTCAATTTTCGGTCCCGAATAGTCCATGTGCCTAACATCAGTTAGTTTTCTCAGTTAAGAGGGTGTGAAGTGACAAAAATACCCTTTCCTTAAAAAGGGCAAACCACAGGGACTATCCGGGCATTTAATAAATAAAAAAATAAAAATGTAATTAATAAGTCAAATTTCAAGTGGGCCCCACAACCTACCCCACCCTCACCCTACCCCCTATCATCATCTTCTTCTTCTTCTTCTCCACATCAATCACCCACCTGCAAATCAGATTAAACCAACCCCACCACCTGCAAATCAAATCTAGATCTTCACATAAATCATTACTCATCAAACTAAACCAATCCCCACCCCAATCCGCGGCCACCTTCACTCCCCACCACCACCACCGTCGGATCAACACCCTCTTAAGTTTGGATTGCTGGCACATATTTGAATTTGATAGTTTTCACTTCACATAAGATTAGTTAGGCCGTTCAATAAAAAAAGACAAGTTATTTAGATTGTAAACAGTTTGATGACCCATCCACAATAGTTTTTTTGACTTAATTAACTATTCGATTTATAGTTAATTAACTGGTTAGTTAAATAGAAGACTATGATCTTGTGCTTGCACATTAAACTACAGTTAAACTTAATTTTTTCTTGTCTTTTCTTTTCAAGGTTTTTAACTACTTGTTTTTTACGTTCTCTTATCATCCGAAATCAGCCTGAATTAGTCGTTAGCATAGATATTTCGAACAATTCTGATGAAGAAGACCGTAACCCTCTGTTCAGTAAGCTCTTTCTTCAATAGATTTCTTAGACGTGTCTCCGTTTTCTAATAATCCTCAAATCCCCTGCTTTTATATCCTTTTGTAAACCTTCAATCATAACTACTTTGACAAAATTCCAGCTATTAACATCTTTTTCTGATCTCATCAGCAAAATCCTGCCTGAACAAGCCAGCATAAGCATAGATATTCCCAACATCAACTCAATTACCCAGGGTGTTGATCGAATTGCAGAAGACCGCACTAGTAATTCATGTGATGATCCGGCGGTGGTGGTGGTGGGGAGTGCTGGTGCCGGCGGATTAGGGTGGGGGATTGGTTTAGTTTGATGAGTAATGTGGAGAAGAACATGATGATAGTGGGTAGGGTGAGGGTGGGGTAGGTTGTGGGGCCCATTTGAAATTTGACTTATTAATTAGATTTTTATTTTTTTATTTATTAAATGCCAGGATAGTCCTGTGGTTTGCCCTTTTTAAAGAAATAGTATTTTTGTCATTTCACACTCTCTTAACTGAGAAAACTAACTGATGTTAGGCACAAGGACTATCCGGGAACGAAAATTGAAAAGTTGGGGACTATAGATGTAATTTTAGAAAGTTAGGGACTAAATGTGAAAAAATGACAAACCATAGGGACTATCCGGCATTTAACTCTAATATTATTCTAAAATATTGAGTACAAAAAAAAAATACAATGAACAATTTAGAGTATAGCACATAAACTCAAATTATAGTTTACTCAAACGAATAATATGCAAACTCAATTTTGTTAAAAGAATATTTAACTTAGGTCCATTAAGAACCATCGTGAACAACGTATGTTCTTGCTTAGTGCAACTCCAAAGTTCATGTCCAAGTTTCATTTTGGTTTGAAACTCCAAACTTGAACAATTAACAAGAAACTAAGTTGTTTATACTACACGTGTTTGCATGTATCAGATATAGTTATTTATGTATAAGAATTCGTCTAATTTAAAAAAAAAAAATACTACCCAACTTGTGTCGTAGCCAACTTTACCTACCTACGGTGGATTTAGAAGTTTGAAATGTGCGTTAGTGCCTTTATGATGCATGACATCATGAGAATTGCCATAAAGAACTCTATAATAGATATGGTTTCTATAAATTTATAGTTAAAAATGCTACAATATATAGTGGGATTCAATTAGAGATCTTTATTAGCAATGGTTGCTATGGCTGCCTCTACATATTTCTTTTTGAATTCTTTCTCGTACCATGACATGACTCGCAATAATCTTAGAGGCACACCAGGGCCCAAAGATGCACATGGGATCATCAAGAAAAATGACGGTTCGCCAAGGAGTTTGCTAGCTAAAGATCTTACAAAGGTAAACGTTACTGAAGTTCGCGCTAATAGAGCTAGTTTCTTGAAGCCAATAATGATGCTTGGCCAAAACAAAAATTATCTGCACATGATTCCGGATCTCGGTTTTGGAAGAATGCTTAGTGATGGTTTTGTTTTCCGACAAAACTTTCAAATCAGATCATATGAAGTTGGCTCAGACAAAGCAGTTACTACAGAAACCCTTATGAATCTATTGCAGGTATATATGGTAGATTTGTAATTAATATAACTGGTGGGGTTGGTTACGGTACAAACCATATTTATCCTACAAACCGTAATAATGGATCCTAGTACATAAAAAAAGTTAAATTAATACATACTAAAAGAATACATAAATAAAGGTAGCACTTTTGAATTATATTAGCAAATGAAAATTAATCAAGATAATTGATTTTCGCACATATATGAATCATATCAGTACTTTTCTTTATGAAGAATTATATCAGCACATTGAAAACAAAAGGAAGATCCAAATAAAGAATTAATTGCTTCTTAGAATAATTATAGGGAATTCAATATACCTGATACTATTTAGGTTTTTATTTTACTATTTCTCTATAATTGGTTGGATGACACATGGCACCAGGGCCGTCTCCGAGAATGATAAAAAAAATTTGGGCCTCGGGCGAAAAAAAAATTGGTATAATATAAACTCATCAAGTATATATCAAGAAACCACAATACGGCATGCTAATCATGGGGTTTGAACTCATGACCTCAAGATTATAACCGGAAACATTAACCAATTAATCATATAATCATCTTGTTAACAAAATCGAAGAGTCAATAAATTAAGTGAATTGATAGTTCAAAACAGTTTAGGAAATAAAAAATGCATGAGATTTAGGAAATAAAAATGTAAAGGAAGGGTTTAGACCTTGGTTAAATGTAAAGGAAGGGTTTAGACTTTGGTTTTCAAATTTGAGTATCTTAACCATTGAACTAGCTTCATTTTTTGTTGCTAAAGTCATTTATTAAACATTTAAGATAACAGTGCTCATTTAAAAATCTTGACCCTTAATTTTTATCGGGTCCTATAAACCTTTTGGGCCTTGGCGTCTGCCCGGGCTGCCCAGCCCACTAAGCCGGGCATGCATGGCAGTTTTTAAATGGTTCTTACAGTTTGTATACGAAATGTGGTTTGTATTTGATCCTACTCCTATAACTGGTTATCGTAATTGACTATATATAATTGGCATGTGCATGCTCAGGAAACATCCATAAATCATTTGAAGGCAATTGGAGTATGGGGTGATGGCTTAGGTTTAACACGAGAGATGTGCAAGAAGAACCTAATCTGGGTGATGTCAAAGCTGCAAGTGACAGTGGATCGTTATCCAATATGGTACCACTCTAGCTAGTTCTACAACTAGTCTATAAACCCATATTAATTAGCATCTTAATATAAGACACACGACTTTGTTTCGAGGAGACCTAATTGACAACCAGAGCTTGATTTTAAACGGGTCAAGCTCAGGTTTTTACTAACAGCTAGTTAAACTCTAATTTAAATCCCTTTGTATTTAACCGAAAATATCTAATAATTTTTTTATAACTAAAGAAGGGATGATGGATAAATCTCTCACAAATTCAAAAACTTCTAAATTGGTCAAAAACATACATTAGAAAAAAAAATAGTTATAACAACTTGTAGTACATAAACAACCATGATTATAATTACTCCTCAACATACAATAAGTTTAGGGCCTTACTAATCCTATGTTATGGACTGAAACCATTGCAAGGTATGTGATTTGTCCCACATCGGTTGTATGGGCAATCAATGGTCCAATGTGGGGTTTATATACCAAATGAACTATCTCACCAAACAAACTAGTCTTTTAATAACATCCGTTTTTTTTTTTCCACAGAACTTCAACGATGATTGGTGTCATCAACGACGAATCCCACTATCGAATAGAAATTATTTGATTTGTGCAGTGTGTTTAACAATAATAGTGTTTAACAATAATATAAAACTAGCGGTCTTTGCGCCTTGCTGGGTACTGGGGGAGGGGGGGTGCCTCCTTTCCATGGTCTGAAATTCTTTTGTTATTCTAGGAGTAGGGAAGTGAGCGTGAGCTCACCCAATTATCAACCAGTTATGTATAATATTTGGGCTCTAAGTGAACAGTGGCGGATCTAGAAAGTTGGTATAGGGGCAACATTTCAAAGAAAAGGGGTAACGAAATCGAAAAAACGTCAAAATTTCCAAAATTTACACTACTGCCGGAGCGTTAAGGGGTAGCGGAAGCTACCCCTTATTATATAGTAGGTCCGCCCCTGTAAGTGAAACCCGGGCATGCAAACTGGCATAGTACCATAATGTATATATGTAATTGGGCACGGCTTCTTGGTATCACAATTTAGCCTGAGTTTTATAGAATCCTACACACATATATATCCATAATCGTATTTATGCATGTATATGGTATTTATACTAGCTTGATGTTGATGTGCTAATTTGTCATGCCTAAATGATCTATTATAGGGATGATGTTATTCAAATTGATACTTGGAAAGGTGCCTATGGGAAAATTGGAATGTGCTCCAATTGGACGTTTTGTGATGCCAAAACAGGCGAGATATTACTAACAGCCTCATGGTATCAACCTTTTACTACATAAAAGTAGACAACATGTTTATAGAATAACTTTTCTGGGCATTAATGGTGGCATATTTCTTGTGTAATCTCCTAGTATTTGGTTAATGATGAATGAAGAGACAAGAAGGTTATCCAAATTCCCAGATGAAGTTCGAAGTGAATTAGACGAACACTTTACGAATGCTACACTGCCCGTGGTCGCTAGAAAATGGTCACCACGCGATGAGATGAGTATTGTAGACCATGTTCGCAATGGTATAATGGTTAGTCAATTTGTTAAATTTTCTTTACCAATAAAATGTTTTCTCTATGTTTTAATTTAAGTCCTTGCACATGAACTCATTAATTCATTTCATACACAAATATGTGCTTATAGCCAAGATGGAGCGACTTAGATATCAACCATCATGTTAACAATGTGAAATATATTGGGTGGATCCTTGAGGTAACTTGCTTTTCTTTCACTCTAAGTATATATGCATCAGATGATTTAAGACATTATATATATAATATTAAAACCTCAGGTCGGTAGCTACATTGAGTTTCTTTATCTTCACACACGCACGAAACATTTTTTTTATAAGTGTAGTTATTCTTTAATATATTTTGTTTTTCTCTTATAACTTTTAAAATATGATATTTTATAAAATTTTGAGTATGTCCTTATGAAATGCTTATTTTTATCTATATCTCGTGGGTTATTATTGCAGAGTGTTCCACATTCTATTGTCGAGAACTATGAGCTTGCTAGCCTAACTTTAGAGTACCGCCAAGAGTGCAAAATGGAAAGCGTGGTGCAATCCCACACTTATGTAATGGTAAGCAACAATGGCAAGATAGGGGATAATGATCATGTTGATTGCAAGCATGCGCTTCAACTTGAGACTGGAGGTGGTGAGATCATGAAAGGCTGGAGTATATGGCAGCCAAAACAATATGGAAATAGACTAGGACTCGAATGAGGGTAGCTCTTTGTTCTTTAATTGGAAGTAAAAGACCTAAAAGTCATAAAACAACAAATGTTACCATTGGTTTACTCTTATCATCTTCTATCGAAACTCATGATAATATTGACTTTTTAGTTCCCTATTTTAGAGTTGATATATGTTGTATTACAAGGTTTTTAGCTTTGTGTTATTCTACCTCTTTCACCCAATCCATTTTCTAAGACATATGTTAACAATTAGAATTTATGAATGTGAATACCCCAGTTAATATATACTTCAAGATTCACATATAAATTTCATATTTCATACATGTATCTCAAATAAAACTTCAAAACGGGGTAAAGGTAAGGCTGTCTACATTTCACCTTCCTCTGATCCTACCTTAGTTTTGCTATTGGTAGGATATACTGAGTATGATGATGATGATTTCAAATAAAACTTCAAAACCTTAACATGCTTAAAACTATATCATGAATTGAAATTTACAAGCTTTCTACATAGTGTAACCATAAAAAGAAACATAAGAAACCCATTTCAATAATATTAAAGATTATATTATTCCAATCTTTTTATTTATTAACATGAACTCCCAATAAACTCAAAAGTTAGGGTTTAGGTTCATGAATTGCTTACCACTTGAACTTATTCAGCCGGGGAGACAGGGGCGGACTCACAACATAAGTTGGGTGGGAAAATCTCAAGCGCCCCCCTTAAAAATTTGCAATCGCACCCCCTTGAATTGAAAAACGAGAGTGAAAACAACTTGAAAAGTGTTCTTGAATTTTTCCAATGGATTGAAAAACGAAAGTGAAAACAACTTGAAATGTGTTCTTGAATTTTTTCAATGGAATTAATTCTCATCGCCCTGTTAATGCTCACCGAAGCTTTGGATGGAAGAAGATGAATGAACAAACCAAAAGTCAAAGCAATTAACTGATTATCCATTCCAGTTAAATTAGCTTTAAAATCGGGCTCTATAAAAAAGTTATGGACAGGTGCAGAGAGAATTATATTAGGCTTGTAGTTGAAGTAAAATTTTAAACTGGGTTGGGACTTTAGTTTTGAGAATTAGTACTATATAAGTATTATATAGTATAGATTGAAGTTTTAATTTTAGGTTATTATAAATATGTTTTTAGATACTAACTAATTTAGAAAACCTAACTTATTATTAAATAAGGCCAAATACAAGATCAGATAAATAAACAGTTGATAATACTGTGTAATCTAAGAGAATGGCGAATGTTTAATATGATTAAAATATGATTTGATTTTATCGTTTTAGTATGTGACGGACTCAACTTGACCCGACCTGACCCGACCCAACCCGAAACAGAACGACTTTTTTAATATATAACATTATACAATTGGCCTTCAAAAATTTTCGCACCCCACGAAAAAAAATCTGGATTCGTCACTGGCCGAAGATGATTACAGACTTTTATATGTTGTTCTAATACTTTGATTCCTTCAAGATTTGAGTTTTCCCTTCTTGGGTTCTTGCTCGTTGATGATTTAGAAGCATCCTCACATCCCATTTTATTTTGACAAAACAATGAGATGGATTACTCATTTTTTATCCCATTTTAAGAAATTTTCAAAAATTGCAAAACCAATCCTTTAGGTATAAGATACTATAATATTTTACCCAAATTAAAAATATATAACCTCTAACCTTGTCATGTTTGCATAATATTACATTTGGCCCTTCTCATTAATAAATATTTATGTAATATTATTTCAAGAAAAATGGGATGTTCAAATAAACATTAACTAACCACGTAAAATCATACAAAGGGGGTGTAATATCCCGTATTGCGTAAAAAATGGGTTGTTCTAAAGGGGGTATTCGCATTCCTCTAGGTGCCAATATGAATCGGGTGAATAATTGGGATCCAATCGTGTCGATCTTTAAGAGCCGGCTAGCTTCTTGGAAAGCTAGCACACTGTCAATCGAAGGCCGGTTAGTTCTTGTTAAATCGGTTCTCGAGAGCCTCCCTATTTATTATCTCTCGGGTTTCAAAGCGCCGAGGAAGGTGATTGGCCGCATCTTTTCGCGTTAGAGAAAGTTAAAAGCTGTTGGGTTTGTAATCGGGTTCCAGCGGAGGGAAGGGGCAGCTTGGTGTGGGAATGGGTTAGATCCCCGGTTTCTTCGGCAGAGGTGATCGAGTTGGAGGAGGCTTCTTCGGTGCTCTCGAGTATAGTTTTATCGAAAAATAAGGACAAATGGTGCTAGTTGGCTGATGTCAAAGGTAACTTCTCGACCCGTTCTTTTAAAGAGTTGGCGGCGGATCCCCCTTGCTTGGATAGCGTCTTTCCGGTCAAGGGCTGTAAATGGCTCCCTTCAAAATGCAACATATTTATATGGAGGGCGGCTATAGACCGTATTCCGACAAAGCAAGCTTTGGCTAGAAGAAACATTCCGGTTGGTTCTGTTGAGAGTGTTTTTTGTGAAGAGGTGCTGGAAACCGTGGATCACATATTCACAGCATGTTCTACTTCTATTCGGGTATGGAATAGCGTTTATGGTTGGGCCAATCTTTCGCCGATGTTCGCTTTCTCGTTCAAGGATGTGCTGGAATTCCATAAAAGTTGTGGCGGTAACTCCAGGGCTGAGGATATCATTCGTGGGATTGTGTTGGTGACATGTTTGTGCCTTTGGAAAGCAAGGAACTCGAAGATATTCTCTAACGGTAGAGGTGAGGTTGCCGAGATCTCTGGGGAGGTGAAAGTTCTTAGTTTCTTTTGGCTTAAAAGTAGATCCAAACAATGTAATTTAGTTTGCAGTGATTGGTGTAAGTCTCCTTTGTTCATGTTGTAATTGGGTTTGGGTGCGGTCCTGCGCTTTTTTGTCAAGCCGGGCGGTTGTTATTGAAGTTTACCTTTAAAAAAACGTAAAATCATACAAATTGTTGATGCAGTTTTGTGTCTGGCACTTGTTCTTATTACGTTTTAATTTGTACGGTCTTTTTTTACGGTCTGTATAAGTTTTGGTCGAGTCGGGAAAGTCAGATATCCTCCTATCTTGACTTCGCATGACATTTAATTTGTTAAGTGATGTAAAACAGTTTGCTATGTGCAACTGTTAGTTGTGTTTGGCTCTTACTGTCTTAGGTCTGCAAGTTACTGTCTCTGTATAGGTTTCCCACAAAGAATGCCTAGTCTTCGTGGGAGTGAATGTTCACCATGAACAATAAAGTGATTGTTCACCATGAACCATGAAGTGACTGTTCACAATGAACAGTGGAGTGAATGTTCACCATGAACAATGAAATGAAGATTATTCACCACGAACAATGAGTGTTCGTGGTCATCATGAAGGTTCGTTGATGTGTCCATGAAGACTCCTAGTCTTCGTGGACTTGTAGACTGTTCGTGGCCTAGTAGTCACTCTTCGTAGTGCTGCTACTGGGTATTGGGCCTATATATAGACACACTTGCTTCACCATTCAGTTAAGAGAGTCCCTGTGAAAGTTGTAAACACTGTGTGTATGTGAGTCCTGATTCTCTTCACTTAATCAAAGCCTGTGAATCTTTGGTTACTTTGTGTTTGTTCCTTTTTGCTTTGGTTTGCATACTTACGTGGATTCCGCACTCGTTAGTGTGTTATAAAACAAGGAAGTAGGTTTAATCTTGATCCTCCAAGTGGACCTACAAGTGGTATCAGAGCTTTGGCTCTCTTCCTTGTTTAAAACCAAGCAAAACCTTGTGTTTGAGCAAGTTGTGAAGTTTCAGGAAAGTTGTTTTTGAGTTTGAGAACAAGAAAATCAAGTTTTTCTGAAAAAGTGTTTAAAACTTAGTGAAAACTTGTTGTTTGAATTTTTTTTTTTTTTTTTTACAAAAACCCAGTTAAAACACATGGAGACATGTTAGGACTTGGTTTTTCTTAAAAAAAATTTCCAAAATTTGTGTTCGTCAAATATTCCGGTGAGTCGTTTAACCGGAAAAGACACCGGATTTTGGTTGGTGAGGATAAGATTCAAAAGATTTTCTGGAAAAAGCAAGATTTTGAATGTTTGTTTTTAACCAACTTAAGATATCCAACTACCATCTTTCGTAAAAACAGAAAAAGTAATGATGTGTGTAAAATGCAACATATAAATTACATCAAATGAGGCATAAAACTAACCCTTTTTTAGTACTAATACTGGAAAAAGAGTGTTTTTGTCTTCCTTTTGTATTTTCAGGATTAAATGAGCTCAAAAACACAAAAGAAGCAAAAAGACAGCTAAATCCAACATAAATACAAGAAAAGGAACATTAGTGGATTGCCCAAACCCTCAACGGCACCTTCCAAAGCAAAATAGAGAAAACAGAAGGCTGAACACGCCCCGTGCTCAGCCAGCACGGGGCCGTGCCCAAGAAGCAGCAGAAAAGACAAACCTATAGAAGCTTCTATTGCCCACCACGGGCCGTGCTCAGCGGACACGGGGGCGTGTCGAAAGTACAGCAGGCGCATTTATTGTAATTGCGAATTACAATTAATGAGGAGAGAGAGTGTCAGACGGGCACGGGGCCGTGTCCAGCGGGCACGGGGCCGTGTCCAGCGGACACGGGGCCGTGTCCAGCTCTCTGTTCAGCCTATAAATAGGAGTGCTTGGATTCATTTCATCTCATCCCTTGGCACACCACCTCTCTCACACTTCATCCACCACCCACCACCATCACAACACCATCATCCACCACCATCATCCATTGTCCATCATAGAGTGTGTGAGTCGTCTCGGGATCCAAGATTGATCGTAAGAGTTCTTGACAATCAAGGCCATGTTTGCCTAAGTCTCTTACATCACTTGGTGAAGACAAAGTGTCTAGTATAATACTTTTTATTTCTAATCTTTTGCACTTTTTATTTGGTTTTGTATTAATGACTTTAATAACTAGTTACTTATGTTGAAGGTGATCTTTCCTTATCGTTTGTCCGTGGTGTCTTGGCATTATTTTACTGTCTATATAAAATAAAGGATTTTCACCATTCATATCTCCACGGTCTATATGGAGGTATGTTGGCTACCTGGTAGGGGGTTAAGGGAACGGTTTGGTAAAGGTCTTGCCATTGTTCAGCGTTTAGAGGTCCTGCAATGGACCTGGGTCAAATTTAGTAGGACCTCCTTCAATACTTTACGGTATTGGATGGCGGGGGTCCAAACTCTTTGATCCCCTCATAAGTTAACTACTATTAATACTATAACCCGGCTATTTAGGACTGTATCCCTGCTGACTCAGACTACTTAGTCGAGGGTAACGTCACCGCCAAAAGCGGGGCCTACCACAATACTGCATTAATAACTTAATTCATTATCTTCCAATAATCCACCCCTTTAGGATTGTATCCCTGCTGACTCAAACTACTGGGGTGAGGGTAACGTCACCTTCAAAAGAGGGGCCTACTACAATAACTAAGATAATCTCTTAATTATGTGCAAAAGTGCGGAAATAATCAAAGGTTATACTAGATACGAGTCGGAACCAAGTGATTCATCTTGTCTATCTGTTTTATTTTTATTTTTATTTTCAGCATTTTAGTTAGTTTTATTTTTCTTAGTTTAAAACATTTTTCTAAACTTTTATTTTGGTTAGACGTTGAGGATAAACCGGTATTAAAAGCTCTTGTGTCCTTGGACGACCTCGGTATCTTACCAACGCTATACTACACTCAACGATGGGTGCACTTGCCCATATGTGTGTTTAGTGTTAGTGAAATATCGTGTTTTATAAATTTAAAACTTGGCTAAAATAAGTGTTAAAAAGGGCTTAAAATATACACCTAAAATATACGACACTTTATCGCACATCAAGTAACTTACTAAAAACAGGGGAATCTCACCAACCACTGTACGAAAACTGTGTTCACAAACAATCTATTGGACGAAGAGTCTACTGGACGAAGATTTCATTCTTCATGGCTCCTTGTATTAAACGAAGAATCAAGTCTTCGTGGCTCTTAGTGTTCAACGAAGAATCCAAGTCTTCGTGACAACGTATTGTTTGTAAACATAAGGTTTCGTGGGTTCATTAGTCAACGAAGAGCACAAGTGTTCGTGGACCAATAGTCTTCGTTGACAACACAACTTTGTAAACTTGGGCCTTTGTAAACTTTGTAAACTTCGACAAACAATCTACAGTCTTCGTAGGTATCACGACACTCTTCGTAGGTATCATATAGTGTTCGTTAACAACTTTGTAAACTTGGGCCTAGTCAATCAAATTGGAAAACATTACATGTATTCTTCGTGGACATCACAAGTCTTTACAAGCCTTCTTCGGCCCAAATCTTCGTTGGTCCATTACAGTTTTCGTCGGCCCAAGTCTTCACAAGTCTTCGTCGGCCCAAGTCTTCGTTTGGTCCATCACAAGTCTTCATGACAACCATTGACACACAGTCTTCGTGGAGTCAATAGTCTTCGTGACCCTAGTCTTCGTGTATAACTTTCAGTGTTCGTGGACCAAAGAGTCTTTGTGCAATTAAGTCTTCGTTGGCACTAGTCTTCATGGACACTAGTGTTCATGGGCCAATCCCTTGTAATTTTCGCAGAAAGCTTGTAAGTTTGTCAAAACTTACAACTTTGTGTTTTAACTTAAATAGTGTTCTATAAAACTTCATAATGAGTTCAAATCCTTGTAGTTGGAGTGAAAACCCAAGTACACCACAAGATCCTTCACAATGGGTGAAGGATTGATACCCAAAAAGGAAATCACATAACATCAAGGGGCATGTGTCGCGAATCAAAACAATAGCATTCAAAATCTTCTCTTAAGCGAGAGTGAAACGGGAAGCAATAATCGTCCACCAAAATTGAATCACATGAACGATTATCCATCATGGAAAAGTCGTTTTCATACGTATGTTCTAGGGCAAAACACCGAATTGTGGACATGCTTTATTTGTAACAACTCTCATCAAAAGTCCTAAATATTATTTTATTTGGTTCAATAGGAAACCCTAATTAAGACCCCCCAAGTGATTCTGCATAAACCCTAAAATTTTCAGAATAATCAGGATCAGGGCCCCTAAAACTCAGGGGGGGGGGGTACACCCTAGTTAGTATTATCTTGACAATTTAACGTGTAAATCCAAATTGCATGCATAACCAACTCACCTGAGCTACTGGGACATGAGGCTACCCTATGGTAGTAGGGTACCCCTCGCGCCACGCGACAGGGTCTCGCGCCACGCGAGGGAGCCCAATTTCAAGTATAAATAGAGGGGGTTGGCAATTTGTTGGTACACTTTATGTGGACGCGACTCGACTCGGTTCGATTCGGTTCAGGTCGACTCGGTTAGATCCGGCTCAAGCCCGACGTCACGACATTCCTCCGTCGTGCGCCCCAGAGTTCGACACGCGAGGCACGGAGCGCCGTAAGCCATTCCCGTTTACGCATCACCATGACATCATCATTGTGATGTCATGGTGATGTCACATAGTTTTGTCCTATGTTGAAACCAATGAAAGTTTGTCAACAGAAGTAAATCTGGGCCGTTTCTTTTCACGTGGGCCGAAGACTTGTGTTGGACTTTCACTATGTGTTGGGCTGCTACATCATTTGGACGAAGACCAAGCCCAGGCCTCTCAAAGTGACGAAATCACTTTGATTTCGTCAAAACAAATGTGATTTCGTCGTGATAAATGGATTTCGTCGAAGACCTTTTGATTTCGTCAATCTGTTAATATAAATACCCAGACACAGAACAGAAACAGATAGAGAAGTCTGAATAGATTTCACTGAGCGAACACATTGTAACACACACTGAGAGTTTACAGAGATCATTTGTAGACACCGTATTGTAACCGTTTTCTAGCATTAATACATTGAGTGTTAATCATTGATATTGTGTCTTACGTGTTCGTAACTTGGTTTAACTTACCCGTTTGGATTCCGCACTTTCGGGTTTGTCGGAAAACAGGGAATAGAGGTTACTCGATCCTCCGGGTGGACCTACAATTGGTATCAGAGCATTGGCTCGATTCCTTGTTAAAACCAAGTTTGTGTTCTTGATTTTTCATGGTTTTTAAAGTATTTTTCTTGTATTTTGGAGTTTAAAATCATACATTTTCTGGAAAAACGTTTCTAAAATCGTGTAAATCATGATGTTTTGCTTCTTGTTTTAGTGGAAACCTTGCTATATTACATGCTTGTATATTATTGTGGGTTTTTGTTGAAAGTTTTAGGCAAATCTTGTGTTCGGAAATTTATTGATCACCAGAATCTTCAAACCTTCATCGAGTTCATCTTACATTCAAGTTGTTCTTCATATTTTTCACTTTTTGATCTCTTGAAAGGTTATTGTATGAGTTGTTGGTGTTTTCCAAAATTTAAATGAAAAAGGTTTTTGATTAAAATATTGTGAGTTGGTAAGATAAGTATGCATAGAGTTGAATTTTGTGTACCTTGTCAGAAGGATAAGGCTTCCTTTGAAAGTTAGTCACCAACTCTATGTCATCTTATATCTTTGTTGACAAAATATCACAAAGGTTTCGTTGATCAGATCTATCCACCCAGAGTTTAATCATTATAGTGTCTTCCTTCAAGTTACGTCACACTTTGAATTTGGGAAAATATCTTGTTGAACCATTTCGACCCAACACCCCACGAAATCACATTTGTTTTGACGAAATCAAAGTGATTTCATCACTTTGAGAGGCCTGGGCTTGGTCTTCGTCCAAATGATGTAGCAGCCCAACACATAGTCAAAGTCCAACACAAGTCTTCGGCCCACGTGAAAAGACACGGCCCAGATTTACTTCTGTTGACAAACTTTCATTGGTTTCAACATAGGACAAAACTATGTGACATCACCATGACATCACAATGATGATGTCATGGTGATGCGTAAACGGGAATGGCTTGCGGCGCTCCGTGCCTCGCGTGTCGAACTCTGGGGCGCACGACGGAGGAATGTCGTGACGTCGGGCTTGAGCCGGATCTAACCGAGTCGACCCGAACCGAATCGAACCGAGTCGAGTCGCGTCCACATAAAGTGTACCAACAAACTCCCCCTTGGACGCTACTCGTGATGGTTCGTCTTCCGTGTCTTTCATGTCGAAGGATCTTCAAAGTCTTCACGCGTCGCAGTCAGGGAGTGTATCAACAAACTCCCCCTTGAATGATGCTCGTGAATCTTTTGATCTTCAATGCTTTAGATCCTTGTGGTGTTGATGAGTGATCAACTGCAACCCAATCATCTTGATCTTCTGATTGCATCAACGTCGTGTCTTTACTTTACGGCTTGTCATCTGACACGTTCTCTTCATCTTTAGCTGATTCTGATGTCGCATCTGCACTTACAAGAAAGCTGATTCAGATGCATAAATTTCTAATCTCTCCTATCCTTGTCGATATTTTAAGCTGCTTTATAAATTGTTATCCTCTCGTATTTTAAGAGCTTAAAATATTCATGCATCTGAATCAGCTTTCTTGTATGTGCAGATGCGACATCAGAATCATCTAAAGACGAAGAGAACGTGTCAGATGACAAGCCGTAAAGTAAAGACACGACGTTGATGCAATCAGAAGATCAAGATGATCGGGTTGCAGTTGATCACTCATCAACACCACAAGGATCTAAAGCATTGAAGATCAAAAGATTCACGAGCATCATTCAAGGGGGAGTTTGTTGATACACTCCCTGACTGCGACGCGTGAAGACTTTGAATATCCTTCGACATGAAAGACACGGAAGACGAACCATCACGAGTAGCGTCCAAGGGGAAGTTTGTTGGTACACTTTATGTGGACGCGACTCGACTCGGTTCGATTCGGTTCGGGTCGACTCGGTTAGATCCGGCTCAAGCCCGACGTCACGACATTCCTCCGTCGTGCGCCCCAGAGTTCGACACGCGAGGCACGGAGCGCCGCAAGCCATTCCCGTTTACGCATCACCATGACATCATCATTGTGATGTCATGGTGATGTCACATAGTTTTGTCCTATGTTGAAACCAATGAAAGTTTGTCAACAGAAGTAAATCTGGGACGTTTCTTTTCACGTGGGCCGAAGACTTGTGTTGGACTTTGACTATGTGTTGGGCTGCTACATCATTTGGACGAAGACCAAGCCCAGGCCTCTCAAAGTGACGAAATCACTTTGATTTCGTCAAAACAAATGTGATTTCGTCGTGATAAATGGATTTCGTCGAAGACCTTTTGATTTCGTCAATCTGTTAATATAAATACCCAGACACAGAACAGGAACAGAAACAGATAGAGAAGTCTGAATAGATTTCACTGAGCGAACACATTGTAACACACACTGAGAGTTTACAGAGATCATTTGTAGACACCGTATTGTAACCGTTTTCTAGCATTAATACATTGAGTGTTAATCGTCGATATTGTGTCTTACGTGTTCGTAGCTTGGTTTAACTTACCCGTTTGGATTCCGCACTTTCGGGTTTGTCGGAAAACAGGGAATAGAGGTTACTTGATCCTCCAGGTGGACCTACACAATTGCAATTCTGCGTTCATTCGACGTTCAAACTCAATACGTACACTGAGATATTGTCCAATTACTACAAAAACACACACAGACACGAAACGCTGCCGCAATAACAGGGTAATAACTCGATCTCTGCTAAAACTATCCAACGGATGTTTAAGTGCTGCCCACATTAGGGTTATGCTTTGTCATTCGTCGTGACTTCGATGGATGTTTAAGTATCACACTTTGTCATTTGTTGTGAGGGTTTAATCTCGTGAGTTATCGTAAATGTTGTATTAGTTACTAACCTAGTTTTGTGTGCATTGTTATTTAAACTAGGTTAACAAGGCTAATCAGTAGACTAGACTCTGCCCGTGTTAAATCTGCAATGTGAGTCATTCTCTTTTTTATCAAATTATTTCCAAAACCTTATTTATTTTCAAAGTTATAATTACAGGGATTAAGTCTTTGTAGTCACCAAATTACAGCCGGTATGTGGGGTTTTGTATACATTACTTGATAACCGTCACCATTGGACAACGGGTTAGCCAAGGGGTGATATGACCATAATCACAAACACCATTGGGCAACGAGGTAGCCAATATGTGGTCGAGTGATAAATACCGTGGGTAGATGGTTGATATATAGAAACATTGTAATCGATCTTAATACTGTAAATTATAACAAACACGTCGTTTTTAGTAAAAAGAATGATTCACCAGTGTTTCCCTGCTGACAAAACCTTTTTCAAACATGTTTCAGGTGATTTGTTGTGATCCAGGAAAAGTGCCGTGAAGCACTACAAGCTTAAGGAAGTGGCTCAATATAAATAAAGAAACATGTTTTGTAAAATAAAGATTTCCCCAGTGAAATCACTTTATTGTAAATTACCGAGGTTTTATCCCGATTTATGAAATAAAATAATCAGGCATTTTCAGTTTTAAAAAGATCCTGTTAAAATCTTCCGCTGTCAACTCAATTAAATAAATACCACGGGATTTTCTGTCCCGCGACTTCTGAACCGGGTCAGGGGCCGTGACAGAAAAAGGTCGTATCAGAGCCACTGAGTTAAGCTAATTAAGTATTTGAGAAATACTTAATCTTCCTGATTGCCATTTTGTGATTATGTGTTTTATTAACTGACTACTTGTTAGTTACAGTATGGGTAAGCAAAATCTTTCGAACATCTATCTTAAATTAGATAGTTCGCCAAAAGAGAAGGGAAGATCATCCCAATCAAAATCCTCAAGATACTCAGTAGAAACTGAGGAGGGAATATTTGTTCGTAAAGCCCATTATGAGGAACCACTTTCTCCTAATAAAAGAAGTTTGATTATTAGGAAAAGTCAGGAGAAAATAAAGAAATCTCAATCAAAAGAAATGAGAGTTAATCAGGAAATCCAGAAACTAGGCAGTAACCCACCATGGGAAGACAAGTTAGATGAAAATGGGCAGATCTCTATATGCTAGCCACTGTAGCAGTAAATACAAATCTTTAAAATACTCTGACACAGTATTAGCACCCTTATCACTTACAAACCAGAAACTTTACCTAGTAAATAAATAAGTTTATAATAAAATGTTTAATTTCCAGTGTCCTTTGTATTAAATTAATCACACGGTATGCAATAATACTTGAAGGTTATCTGTGAAATTTTGTTATAAAATTTTAACTTATTATTTTTACATATATGCTAAACAGCATGAATGAGTTATCTGGAGCCCTAGAGAATCTCAACCTCTACCTTGTAAACATAGAAGTTTCCAAAGATTTTACTGGTTACTTTGCTGATGTGGAACAACCTATGGAATTTCAAGCTCCACCTTTGGAGAAAGCCAAACCTAAGAAAAGAAGAAGATTGGTAGGCTGGAGACGGGTACGCCGAAGGAAACCAGCAACCAGGAGAATTCCCAAAATAGAGAATCCCATAGATAAAGGAAAAGGAATTGTGATCGAAGAAGGTTCTAGGCAAATAGAAATGGAAATTGGGGAAAGTTCTAAACAAATCGAGGAGTTGCCATTGCAAGAGGAGTTGGATAGTATATTGGCAAGCTGTGATATCATTAGACCTATCAATACTAACCTTTACCCTTATCCTGCTGAAACTCAAATTCCAGTAAACTTAGAACCAGCCATCCCAGAACCTTTGATTCACACTCAACCTCTAGGAATGGACGAATGGTGGACTAACGATTGGCAGTTCCAAAACCTTCTAAATAATCCTTATACTTTTTTCCCTCAGTTCGACCCAGAACCTATACCAAATCCACCAATGAGTAATGAAAACTTAGCTGAACTCCGCCATTTTGGCGAGGAGCTGATGGATGCTAGGAATAGGATCCGGGAGATAGGAGGACAAATCTCCTGGAAATACGACGAGAGGGAACATCGCTTTTAAAATACCAGCGAATTAGGGATAATGTGGTTGTGAAGTTATGATTGTATAATAATATAATAATCAAAATAAAACATGTAAAATAAACAATAAAACTTGTGTAAAATAATCAGTGTGTACGGAAGCATATTATATATATAAACAAATGAAAGTTGAGAAATTGACAATTTTGGTTATATATTTGTTTACGTGATTATATGCAACTATTTGTTATATTTGGTTGTCTCTTATTTTATACTAATCACTTATATGTATAAATTAATTATCAGATGGAAAATGCTAATAATGAACCAGTTAACGAGGTTAACCAATCTGAGCATCACCAGGAAGATCAATTTATGACTAAGCAAGATATAGAAAATATTGTTGCTCAAGGGATAGCCAATGCTATTCCAGCAATCCTTGCTGCTGCCCAGAAACCTGTTGAACCTCAACAAATTATTCCTAGTAAACGTACACAAGGCGACAATTTTAGTAATAGTGTAAACGGAGGCGGCAACCATATTAATAACAACAATGATGAATTGCAAGCTCCACTCCTTAAGAAAATAAAAGCGGCAACACCTGGTTGCACTTACAAGGAGTTTCTTGCCTGTAAACCGGTTGAGTTTGCAGGGAATGAAGGAGCAACTGCCGCACTGCGTTGGGTAGAGAAAACCGAGGCAGTAAAATCAGTAAATGTGCCGAGGAAGATAAAGTGATGTACACATCACATTTGTTTAAAGAAGGGGCACTAGAATGGTGGAACACGGTACTTCAAGCCAAAGGAAGAAATGTGGCTTATGCCGTGAACTGGGAAGAATTTAAAAGTTTGATGGAGAGAAAATTCTGTCCCGAGTATGAAAAGGAACAAATGGCGAATAAGTTCCTGAACCATCGGATGATGGGTGTAGACTGTCGAGGATATACTTCGACATTCTTCGAATATGCTAGAGTGGTACCAACGATGGCTTCGCCAGAACCGGTACTTATTTCTCGCTATATTTGGGGATTGATTAGCGAAATCCGTAATATCGGATAAAGCTGCGAGACCTCGCACTATTGACGATGCGGTAGAATTAGCTAATTCCCTAACTGACGAACTGGTACGTACAAGAGATGAAAATAGGAAAAAGGAACTTGCTCAGAAAATTACCCAAGGATTTCGTGTGTGTAATAATAGCAACTTCAAGAAAAGAGGAACGGGGCAATCCTCCACTCCACCGTTCTGCAGAAATTGCAGAAAGAAACATTTTGGAAGATGCAATGTAACCTGCAACTTTTGCAAAGTTGTAGGACATCGTGAAGAAGACTGCAGAAAGAAAACAAGAATCTGCTTTAACTGTGGAGAAGCAGGACATTTCAAAACAGAATGTCCTAAATTGGCCAAACCAGCAGACAACAAAACCAAGACGGCCGACGGAGCTACTAAAAAGAATGCCAGAGCATTCCAGCTGACCACTCAAGAAGCAGAACTCATTCCAGATGTGATAGTTGGTACGTTCTTAGTTCACAATGTTTACGCAAAAGTATTATTTGACTCTGGTGCAAACCAAAGTTTTATAAATACTTTATTCTGCCAAGCTCTTAATTTACCCTTAACCAACCTTAGACAGATTTTTACAGTCGAAACGGCAGATGGGAATTCTATTAAAATAGATAAGGTTTTGCGGGAAGGAAATATAGAACTTTCAGGTCATAAATTCTCTGCAAACCTGTTACCTATGAAATTAGCCGAATTCGATGTTGTGTTAGGAATGGATTGGTTAGTAGCCAACCATGCTCGAATCCTTTGTGATAAGAACTCTATAGAGATTCAGGCACCCACCAGAGAAGTAATTATGATTACAGGAGATAAGCCACGTAAACCCATGAAGTTTATTTCAGTAATGAAGGTTGCTAGTTATGAACGAAAGCAAGGAATAGTATGTATGATTTCTGTAATCATTAGTACTAAGGATAAAGAACTTAAGGAGATTCCTGTAGTCTCAGAATACCCAGATGTATTCCCAGAAGAACTCCCAGGATTACCAACCGACAAGGAAGTAGAATTTAGAATTCATTTAATTCTTGGAACTTACCAATAGCCAAGGAACCTTATCGGTTAGCACCTACAGAAATGTTAGAAATGAAAAAGAAATTAGATGAATTACTAAATAAAGGATTCATACAACCTAGTTCATCCCCTTGGGGAGCACCAGTGTTGTTTGTAAAGAAAAAGGACGGTTCGATGAGAATGTGTATTGATTATAGGGAATTAAATAAGGTTACAATTAAAAATCGATACCCATTACCTAGGATTGATGATCTATTTGATCAACTTCAAGGAGCTAGATATTTTTCTAAGATCGGCTTACGCTCCGGATATCATCAATTAAAGGTACAAGAAGAAGACATACCTAAAACTGCTTTTAGGACTAGGTATGGTCATTACGAGTTTACAGTCATGCCCTTCAGATTAACGAATGCACCTGCAGCATTCATGGACATGATGAATAGGATCTGTAAACCGTATTTGGATAAATTCATAATTGTCTTCATAGACGATATACCTATTTATTCCAAAAGCCAGGAAGAGCATTGTCAGCACTTGCATGCACTCTTAACTTTGTTAAGAAGGGAGAAACTTTATGCCAAATTCTCGAAGTGTGAATTTTGGCTACAGGAAGTGCAATTTTTAGGACACATGGTAAACCATGAAGGTATTCATGTAGATCCTGCTAAAATAGAAGCAATCACCAAATGGAAGGTTCCACAAATAGCTATGGAAATTAGAAGCTTTCTAGGATTAGCCGGTTACTATAGACGGTTTATTAAGGATTTTTCCAAGATAGTTGTACCATTAACTAAGCTAACCTGTAAAGCGATTAAATTTGAATGGGGACCTAGGCAAGAAGAGGCTTTTAGGATATTGAAGCAAAAGTTAACAAATGCTCCAATTCTAGCTTTACCAGAAGGAACAGAAGATTTTGAAGTATATTGTGATGCTTCTAAGCTAGGATTAGGATGTGTACTGATGCAACGCAAGAAAGTAATTGCGTATGCTTCAAGACAATTGAAAAAGCACGAGGAAAACTATACGACTCATGATTTAGAGTTAAGAGCCATAATTTTTGCCCTGAAAATTTGGAGACATTATCTGTATGGAAGTAAGTTTACTGTCTATACAGATCATATGAGCTTAAGATATATCTTTGGGCAAAAAGAATTAAACATGAGACAAAGGAGATGGATGGAAATCCTAAGCGACTATGACTGTGATATTCAGTATCACGAAGGAAAGGCCAATATAGTTGCAGATGCCTTAAGTCGTAAGTATCATGAGAAACAACGACGGGTTCGTGCTCTTAGATTAAATCTACAGTTAGATTTAATGGAACAACTAAAGAAGGTTCAAGAAACAGCAATCCAGGACGATGCTGAAGGAATGAAAGGACGAATCAAAGAATTAGAACAAGGAAGTGATGGAATTTGGAGATTCCATAAGAAAAGAATTTGGGTACCTAAACAAAGAGAATTAAGAGATAACTTTAGAAGAAGTTCATAAATCTAGGTATACCATGCATCCTGGTAATAATAAAATGTACCAAGATTTAAGGAATAATTTCTGGTGGATAGGAATGAAAAAGGATATAGCTAGATACGTTTCTAAGTGTCTTACTTGTTCACAAGTTAAGGCAGAACACCAGAAACCTTCAGGTCTACTACAACCATTAGAAATGCCTGTATGGAAATGGGAACTTATAACAATGGACTTTGTTACTAAGTTACCCAAAACCAGAAAAGGTAATTATGCGATTTGGGTAATTGTGGATCGATTAACCAAGTCAGCCCACTTTCTACCAATGAAAGAAACCTTTAGCATGGAAAGATTAGCCAAGTTGTAAGTAGATGAAGTTGTATCCTTACATGGAGTTCCACTCTCCATTGTATCGGATAGGGATAGTCGTTTCACTTCCCATTTCTGGACAAGTTTCCAGAAAGCAATGGGAACCCGACTAAATCTCAGTACTGCATATCATCCACAAACAGACGGGCAAAGTGAAAGGACGATACAAACCCTAGAAGACATGCTCCAGGCATGTGTGATAGATTTTGGTGGAAACTGGGATAACCACCTACCTTTAATTGAATTCTCCTATAACAATAATTATCATGCAAGCATCGAAGCTGCCCCATTTGAAGCACTATACGGACGGAAATGTAGAACTCCAGTGTGTTGGGCAGAAATAGGAGAAAGTCAGTTATCAGGTCCTGAAATAGTACAAGAAACCACTGATAAGATCACTCAAATCAAAGAAAGATTAAAGACGGCACGAGATCGTCAGAAAAGTTATGCAGATAATCGACGCAAGACGTTAGAATTCCAAGTTGGAGATAGAGTATTGTTAAAAGTTTCTCCTTGGAAAGGAGTAGTTCGGTTCGGTAAGAAAGGAAAACTAAGTCCACGATACGTAGGACCATTTCCAGTAATCCAACGTATAGGACCAGTTGCATATCGCTTACAACTACCAGAAGAGTTAGCTGGAGTACATGACATATTTCATGTATCCAATCTCAAGAAATGTCTATCAGACGAGTCCCTGGTAGTACCTCTTCAAGATATAGAGGTCAATGACAAGTTAAAATTCGTAGAAAAACCACTTCAAATAGAAGATAGAAAGATCAAGTTTCTCAAGCACAAGCGACTAGTACTGGTCAAGTTAAGTGGGATTCGAAGAGAGGATCTGAATACACTTGGGAGCTAGAATCAGAAATGAAGCGAAAGTATCCACACTTGTTCCAGTAAATCTCGAGGACGAGATTTTTATTAAGCTGGGGAGGATGTAACAACTCTCATCAAAAGTCCTAAATATTATTTTATTTGGTTCAATAGGAAACCCTAATTAAGACCCCCAAGTGATTCTGCATAAACCCTAAAATTTTCAGAATAATCAGAATCAGGATCAGGGCCCCTAAAACTCAGGGGGGGTAAACCCTAGTTAGTATTATCTTGACAGTTTAACGTGTAAATCGAAATTGCATGCATAACCAACTCACCTGAGCTACTGGGACACGAGGCTACCCTATGGTAGTAGGGTACCCCTCGCGCCACGCGATAGGGTCTCGCGCCACGCGAGGGAGCCCAATTTCAAGTATAAATAGAGGGGGTTGGCAATTGCAATTCTGCGTTCATTCGACGTTCAAACTCAATACGTACACTGAGATATTGTCCAATTACTACAAAAACACACACAGACACGAAATGCTGCCGCAATAACAGGGTAATAAGTCGATCGCTGCTACGATTCAATGTCCGATCGATTAAAACTATCCAACGGATGTTTAAGTGCTGCCAACATTAGGGTTATGCTTTGTCATTCGTCGTGATTTCGATGGATGTTTAAGTATCGCACTTTGTCATTTGTTGTGAGGGTTTAATCTCGTGAGTTATCGTAAATGCTGTATTAGTTACTAACCTAGTTTTATGTGCATTGTTATTTAAACTAGGTTAACAAGGCTAATCAGTAGACTAGACTCTGCCCGTGTTAAATCTGCAATGTGAGTCATTCTCTTTTTTATCAAATTATTTCCAAAACCCTATTTATTTTCAAAGTTATAATTACAGGAATTAAGTCTTTGTAGTCACCAAATTACAGCCGGTATGTGGGGTTTTGTATACATTACTTGATAACCGTCACCATTGGACAACGGGTTAGCCAAGGGGTGATATGACCATAATCACAGACACCATTGGGCAACGAGGTAGCCAATAGGTGGTCGAGTGATAAATACCGTGGGTAGATGGTTGATATATAGAAACATTGTAATCGCTCTTAATACTGTAAATTATAACAAACACGTCGTTTTTAGTAAAAAGAATGATTCACCAATATTTCCCTGATGACAAAACCTTTTTCAAACATGTTTCAAGTGATTTGTTGTGATCCAGGAAAAGTGCCGTGAAGCACTACAAGCTTAAGGAAGTGGCTCAATATAAATAAAGAAACATGTTTTGTAAAATAAAGATTTCCCCAGTGAAATCACTTTATTGTAAATTACCGGGGTTTTATCCCGAATTATGAAATAAAATAATCAGGCATTTTCAGTTTTAAAAAGATCCTGTTAAAATCTTCTGCTGTCAACTCAATTAAATAAATACCACGGGATTTTCTGTCCCGCGACTTCTGAACCGGGTCGGGGGCCGTGACATTATCACACCATACAATCTAGCTCTCGAAGAAGCAGGTTCCAATGCACAAGCTTTGGCGGCATTGAGCGAGAATGATAAAAAGGCTTACGATCTTGAGAAGAAAGTATTTGCTATCCTTACGCAAGCACTTCATAAGGATATCTATCATCAATTTGCGTATTGTACGAGTACAAAGAATTTGGGGGACGTGTTGGAAGCTAGAGGCGAAGGAAATGCTGCAATGAGAGAGATTCGTCATGATTTGTTAAAGAAGGAGTTCGAAGGATTTCGGTTCATGGAAAATGAAACACTCTACGAGATGGCTACTCGGTATTATCACTTGGTTAGTGAGATGCACTCATACAAGGTTCTGGCTACACAGCAAGAAATGGTTATGCGTTTTGCTGAGGCTTTGCCACCCAAGTGGAGTCAGTTCATTGACTTGTTGAAGTATACTGGTGTTTTAGATACAGTTAGCATTTATGAATTCGTCCAAAAGCTCGAGAACAAGGATGAAGAGGAAATTCGAAAGGCTAGACGTCTTCCAGCTCCACAAAACCCCGTGATATACTATGGAGGTATTAATATGGGAGTTAGTACCAGTCAACAACAACCGAAGCTTCAGACTACGTTTGTATCAAGTACAGATCCTTATGGGAGACCATTCGATTCAAGTGCCTATCTACCACCACCCAAACAAGCACAACCCCCTGGTCCTCCCACAGATCCTTATGGAAGACCATTAGATCCGAACGCCTATCTTCCTTTTTCACAAGTTACTCCTAAACAAACCCAACAATAACCCTCTCCTTTCACACAATCTACTCTACAACTACCATGCCAACCACCTCCTCAACAAGCCTTTTATGGGAATAACAACACTCAATCTTCAAACCCCAACACTGTCAAATTTGATTCCTCAAACTTCACCAAAGTAAGTTTAAAAGGTGCTCGGGAACATATAGAGCTTCTAAACACAATGGCAAGTGCCTATTCTGGATTAGTCGCCGGTCAAATTGGAAACATTAATTTGACAGATGAAGACTAACAACAAATAGACATGGAGGAAATGGAACTGGTGGATATTAAGTGGGCATTTGCAAGTGCGGTGAGAAGGGCTAAGGACTACATGAGAAGAACGGGTAGAACAAGTTTGGAGAGCAAGAGGGATACTAAGTATGGTTTTGATAAGGATGCAGTTATGTGTTTCAATTATGGTGAGAAGGGACATTTCAAGCGGGAATGCACTCGACCGAGCAGACAAGGAAATCAAAATCCTTTCGGAAACCAGTCAAGCTCATCAAATGCCTATCAAGTGAACAATGAAAGGGGCATTGTAGCAGTTAACAATCCGGGTAACTCAAACCAGTCGGGGCCTTCCAATTCAAAAGGGCCTTAGTAGTTCATGCAGATGAAGGATGTGACTGGTCAGTTCAATTGGGAAATTAGGGAACGGAGGGAAATGGAGGAACTGCTTGTTATGCTAAGATTATCAAGTATATCAAGCATGTTCACAGTGAGGAGTTCTCTGAGAATGATGACAGTTCTGGTTACAGTGGAAGCTCGGATGAGGAAAGTTCCAATGTGGGTGGTTATGGTTCAGATTTGGAAGTAAAGGAAACTCTTGATGTTGAGGTTGACAGTCTGCTTAAGGAAGCTGAGGAACTGATGGAAGCAGAAGTGCATAAAAGGCAGAAATCTGTGTTGGTAAGGAAAGCTGAAGTCGCCTCCAACGAAATGGAAAAGTTCTTCACTGAGGATGGATCTTTCTCTTATCAGACTGCCTTTATGGTACCTGCTGCATCTTCGACTAGTAAGGTAAACACCGAAACTTCTAGTGTATGCAATGATTGTGTAGAATTGAAACGTAAGCTAGAAATCGTAGCTAGTCACAATCAGGGTTTGGTAGTTGACCTTTCGAAATGCAAGGAGGCAAACATGGCTTTAACTCACACTGAAAAGGAGTTCAAATCTGTCATTGAAACGCTTAAGAAAAGTGTATCTGAATTAACAAAAACAATTTTGAACAAGCAAACATGTATTAAAAACTATATTAATATCATTGAGGAATTAAAGAAGGAGTTAGCCATTGCCAAATGCGAGCATGATGCGATCAAGCTCAAGTTGGAGAGTTATTCTTGTCACGGTCCCCGACCAGGGTTGACCCGTTTCAGGAGCCGCGGAACAGAAATCCCGTGGTATTTATTTAATTGAGTTTAACAGCGGAAGTTTATCATCAGGATCGTTGTAAAGCTAAAATTTTCCCGATTATTTTATTTCACAATTCGAGATAAAACCCTGTTAATTTACAATATTATGATTTCACGGAGAAATCTTTATTTAACAAAACATATTTCTTGCTTTTATAATGAGCCACTTTCTTAAGCTTGCAGTGCTCCATAGCACCTTTCCTGAATCACAACAGATCACCTGAAACATGTTTGAAAAAGGTTTTGTCAGCGGGAAATACTGAGTGAATCATTCTAATTAATAAAACAGACCTGTTTGTTATAATTTACAGTATTAAGGGTGATTACATTGTTTCGAATATCAACCAATTACCCACAGTATTTGTCACTCGACCGGATCTGTGACTATGGTCATATCCCCCATTGGCTGCCCCAATGGTGACGATTATCAAGTAATGTATACAAACCCCACATACTGGCTGTAACTTGGTGATTACAAAGACTTAATCCCCGTAATTATAACTTTGAAATAAACATGCTTTTGTAAATAGATTTGATAAAAAGAGAATGACTCACATTGCAGATTTAACACAGACAGAGTCTAGTCTATGGATTAGCCTTGTTAACCTAATAACAATGCACACAAAACTGGGTTAGTAATCAATACAGCATTTACGATAACTCACGAGATCAACCCTTACAACGAATGACAAAGTGCTATGCTTAAACATCCATCGAATTAACGACTAATGACAAAGCATCACCCTAACGTGGGAAGCACTTAAACATCCATTGAGTACATTGATCGATCGGAAAATGAATCGTAATAGCGATCGAGTTATTACCCTGTTTTGCGGCAGCAATTTGGGATTCGTGTGTGTTTTGATAGTGTTTTTGCTATAACTCAGTGTATACTTCGAATTTTTACGTCGTTCCAGCGCCCAGATTCAAGTCCCAAACTCTACTATTTATACTGAAAATTTGACCCAGTGGCGTAGCGCGACTGGTTACCCCTATAGTCGTCGCGCTACGCGACTGCTAACCTAGTTTCATAGGGTAGCTACGTGCATGGGTAGGCTTGCTGAGTCGACAGTTTCTCAAAATTCGAATTTGACAGAGAGTTATTTGGATAATCGTAACTAGGGTTTAACCCCCCCCCCCCTGAGTTTTAGGGGCCCTAATCCTGATTCTGAAAATTCTGAAGAGGTTTCTCAACAAATTTTAGCTTTTCGTTTGTGCTTGAGAAATTTCACCTTTCTATCTTCTATCTGAAGAGGTTTCTCAACAAATTTTAGCTTTTCGTTTACCTCTATGTCTTGAAGAGGTACTACCAGAGATTCGTCTGCTAGACATTTCTTAATATTGGATACATGAAATACATCATGTACCCCAGCTAATTCCTCTGGTAATTTTAAACGATAAGCAACTGGTCCTATACGTTGGATCACTGGAAATGGTCCTACGTATCTTGGACTTAACTTTCCTTTCTTACCAAATCTAACCACTCCTTTCCAAGGAGAAACTTTCAACAATACTCTGTCTCCAACTTGGAATTCTAACGGCTTACATCTATTGTCTGCATAACTCTTCTGACGATCTCTAGCCGTCTTCAGTCTTTCCTTGATTTGTGTGATCTTATCAGTCGTCTCTTGCACAATCTCCGGACCTGATAATTGATTTTCTCCTATTTCTGCCCAACAAACTGGAGTTCTGCACTATCTTCCATACAGTGCTTCAAATGGGGCAGTTTCAATACTTGAATGATAACTATTATTATAGGAGAATTCAATTAATGGTAAATGATCGTCCCAATTTCTGCCAAAATCTATTACACATGCTCTGAGCATGTCTTCTAGAGTTTGGATTATTCTTTCACTTTGCCCGTCCGTTTGAGGATGATATGCTGTGCTTAAGTTTAGTCGAGTTCCCATTGCTTCTTGGAAACTTTTCCAGAAATTAGAAGTGAAACGACTATCTCTATCTGATATAATGGAGAGTGGAACTCCATGTAAGGATACGACTTCATCTACATACAACTTTGCCAATCTTTCCATGCTAAAGGTTTCTTTCATAGGTAGAAAGTGAGCAGATTTGGTTAATCGATCCACAATTACCCAAATCGCATCATTACCTTTTCTGGTCTTGGGTAACTTAGTAACAAAATCCATTGTTATAAGTTCCCATTTCCATACTGGCATCTCTAATTGTTGTAGCAGACCTGAAGGTTTCTGATGTTCTGCCTTAACTTGTGAACAAGTAAGACATTTAGAAACATATCTAGCTATATCCTTCTTCATGCCTATCCACCAGAAATTCTTTCTTAAATCTTGGTACATCTTATTGTTTCCTGGATGCATAGTATATCTAGATTTATGGGCTTCTTCTAGAATCTTATTTCTTAATTCTCCCTGTTTTGGTACCCAGATCCATTTCTTATGGAATCTCCAAATTCCATCAGCTCCTTGTTTTTAAATCTTTTATTCGTCCTTTCATTCCTTCAGCATCATCTTCTATTGCTGTCTTTTGAACATTTTTCAATTGCTCCATTAAATCTAATTATAAATTTAATCTAAGAGCACGAACTCGTCTTTGTTTTTCATGATATTTATGACTTAAGGCATCTGCAACTACATTTGCCTTTCCCTCGTGATATTGAATATCACAGTCGTAATCACTTAAAATTTCCATCCATCTTCTTTGCCTCATGTTTAACTCTTTTTGCCCAAATATATATCTTAAACTTTTGTGGTCTGTATAGACAGTAAATTTACTTCCGTAAAGATAATGTCTCCAAATCTTAAGGGCAAAAATTATGGAACCTAACTCTAAGTCATGAGTTGTATAATTTTCCTCGTGCTTTTTCAATTGCCTTGAAGCATATGCAATTACTTTCTTGCGTTGCATTAGCACACATCCAAATCCTAGTTTTGAAGCATCACAATATACTTCAAAATCTTCAGTTCCTTCTGGTAAGGCTAAGATTGGAGCATTGGTTAATTTCTGCTTCAAGATTCTAAAGGCTTCTTCTTGTTTAGGTCCCCATTCAAACTTAATGGCTTTACAGGTTAGCTTAGTTAATGGTACAGCTATTTTGGAAAAATCCTTAATAAACCGTCTATAATACCCAGCTAAACCTATAAAACTTCTAATTTCCATTGCGGTTTGCGGAACCTTCCAATTGGTAATTGCCTCTATCTTGGCAGGATCTACGTGAATACCTTCATGATTCACCATGTGTCCTAAGAATTGCACTTCTTGTAGCCAAAATTCACATTTTGAGAATTTGGCATACAATTTTTCTTTTCTTAACAAAGCTAAGAGTGTATGCAAGTGTTGACAATGTTCGTCCTGACTTTTTGAATAAATAAGTATATCATCTATGAAGACAATTACAAATTTATCCAAATACGGTTTACATATCCTATTTATCATGTCCATGAATGCTGCAGGTGCATTCGTTAACCCGAAGGGCATGACTGTAAACTCGTAATGACCATACCTAGTTCTAAAAGCAGTCTTAGGTATGTCCTCCTCTTGTACTTTCAATTGATGATATCCAGAGCGTAAATCGATCTTAGAAAAATATCTAGCCCCCTGAAGTTGATCAAAAAGATCATCAATCCTAGGTAATGGGTATCGATTCTTAATTGCAACTTTATTCAATTCTCTATAATCAATACACATTCTCATCGAACCATCCTTCTTCTTTACAAATAACACTGGAGCTCCCCAAGGGGATGAGCTAGGTTGTATGAATCCTTTACTTAGTAATTCATCTAATTGCTTTTTCAGTTCTAACATTTCGGTAGGAGCTAACCGATAAGGTGCCTTGGCTATCGGTGTAGTTCCAGGAATTAGATGAATCCTAAATTCTACTTCCCTATCTGGTGGTAATCCAGGTAACTCTTCTGGGAATACATCTGAGTATTCTGAGACTACAGGGATCTCCTTAAGTTCTTTGTTCTTAGTATTAATGATTACCGAAATCATATATACTATTCCTTGCTTTCGTTCATAACTAGCAACTTTCATTACTGATATGAACTTCATGGGTTTACACGGTTTATCTCCTGTAATCATGATTACTTCTCCAGTAGGTGCTTGAATTTCTATAGAGTTTTTATCACAAATGATTTGAGCATGGTTGGCTATTAACCAATCCATTCCTAACACAACATCAAATTCAGCTAATTTCATAGGTAACAGATTTGCAGCAAATTTATGACCTGAAAGTTCTATTTCTACTTTTTGCAAAACCTGATCTATTTTAACTGAATTCCCATCTGCGGTTTCGACTGTAAAAATCTGCCTAACATTGGTTAAAGGTAACTTAAGAGCTTGACATAATAAAGTATTGATAAAACTTTGGTTTGCACCAGAGTCAAATAATACTTTTGCGTATACATTGTGAACTAAGAACGTACCAGCTATCACATCTGGAATGAGTTATGCTTCTTGAGTGGTTAGCTGGAATGCTCTGACATTTTTCTTAGTAGCTCCGTCAGTCGCCTTGGCTTTGTTGTCTGCTGGTTTGATCAATTTAGGACATTCTGTTTTGAAATGTCCGGCTTCTCCACAATTGTAACAAATTATGGATTTCTTTCTGCAGTTTTCTTCACGATGTCCTATAGTTTTGCAAAAATTGCAAGTTATATTGCATCTTCCATAATGTTTCTTTTTGCATTTCCTGCAGTATGATGGAGTTGGTGATTGCCCTATTCCTCTTTTCTTGAAGCTGTTATTATTACCCGTACGAAATACTTGGGTAATTTTCTGGGCCAGTTCCTTTTTCCTGTTTTCATCTTGTGTACGTACCAGTTCGTCAGTTAAGGTATTGGCTAATTCCACTGCATCGTCAATAGTGCGAGGTCTCGCAGCTTTAACGATGTTGCGGATTTCTCTAATCAGCCCCCAAATATAGCGAGAAATGAGTACCGGTTCTGGCGAAGCCAGTGTTGGTACCACCCTAGCATATTCGAAGAATGTCGAAGTATATCCTCGACAGTCCACATTAACCATCCGATGGTTTAGGAACTTATTTGCCATTTGATCTTTTTCATACTCGGGACAGAATTTTCTTTCTATAAGACTCTTAAATTCTTCCCAGTTCATGGCATAGGCCACAATCCTTCTTTTAGCTTGTAACACTGTGTTCCACCATTCTAACGCCCCTTCTTTAAAAAGATTTGACGCATACATAACTTGATCTTCCTCGGCACATTTACTTATAGCGATTACTGCCTCAGTTTTCTCTAACCAACGTAATGCTGCAATAGCCCCTTCATTACCTGAAAACTCAGTTGGTTTACAGGCAAGGAATTCTTTGTAAGTGCAACCAGGTGTTGCAGCTTTCATTTTCTTAAAAATTGGGGCTTGCAGATCATTATTGTTATTAACATGATTTCCGCCTCCGTTTATACTATTACTAAAGTTGTTGCCTTGAGTACGTTTACTAGAAATGATTTATTGAGGTTTAACAGGTTTTTGAACAGCAGCAACGATTGCTGGAATAGCATTGGCTATTCCTTGTGCAACGATATCCTCTATATCTTGCCTATTTAACAATTGTTCTTCCTGAATTGGCTCAGATTGATTTACTTCATTTACTGGTTCATTACCAATGTTTTCCATCTGATAATTAATTTATAAATAAATAATTAGTATAAAAGAATTAATCCAATGTCACAATTAATTGCACATAATCACGTAAACGAATATACAAACAAAATCTAAAATTTCATTTATTTTATAGATTATATCATGCCTCTATATACAACCGTTTTATTATTTATTTTACAAATATTGATTTTACTATTACACAACCACAGTTCCATAAACCCCCTATCCTTTGTCAGATGATATTCTAGTAACGGTGTTCCCTCTCATCGTATTTCCAGGAGATCTGTCCCAAAATCTCTTGGATCCTATTCCCAGCATCCATTAGTTCTTTGTCAAAATGGCGGAGTTCAGCCATTTTCTCTTTACTCATTGGTGGATTTGGTAAAGGTTCTGGATTGATCTGAGGAAAAAGCTTATAGGGATTGTTTTGTAACTGTATTTCATTGGTCAACCATTCGTCTATTTGCGAGTGGATTGAAGGGTTTGGAATAGCTGGTTCTAAATTCATTGGTAGTTGTGTTTTAAGAGAATGAATACAATCATTTTCATTAACAGGCTTAATAGTATCATAGCTTGTCAATATCAGATCTAGCTCTTCCTGAGATGGTAATTCCTCATTTTGCCTAATGCTTTCCCCAATTTCCATTTTCTTAGGCTTGGGTTTCTTGAGAGGTAAAGCGTTGAATTCTATAGGTTCTTCTATGTCTGGTATATACCTATTGAAATCTCTGGAAACTTCTATTCTTACTGGATAAAGATTTAGGTGTTGTTTGTTTTTTGCCCAGAAGCTCTTCTGAGCACTTATGTCTGCGTCGCGCAGAGGCGCGCAGACATAAGGTTCCAGCAGGGTGTTTGTTTTCTTGAAGATCTGCAGACCAAAAACGTCTGCGAGGCCTCTTCCCCAAGCAGACCTGTCCACAAGTCTTCTAACCTCTGCAGACCTCTTCACCCTCTTCAAAACATTCATCTGCCCCACATCTCCGCCACCACCTCCCTGCTCCGCCACCACATCTCCGCCACCACCTCCCTGCTCCGCCACCACCTCCACTCCGCCACCCCCTGCTCGAACATCATCATCGATCTGAAACATCATCATCGATCTGAAACCCCTAACATCGATCTGAACATCATCGATCGATCTGAAACAACACCCCCATCATCGAACATCTGAAACAACACCCCCATCGATCTGAACATCATCGATCGATCTGAAACCCCCTGCTCGAACAAAACCCCCATCATCGAACATCTGCAAAACCCCCAACATCGATCTGAACATCATCATCGATCTGAAACAACACCCCCATCATCGATCTGAAACAAAACCACCAAATCGATCACGGTGGTGGCGGTGTAGTGGTGACGGCGGTGGCTGTGGTGTAGTGGTGACGGTGGTGGCGTTGGTGAAGTGGTGGCGGTGGTGAAGTGGTGGCGGTGGTGAAGTGCAGATTGTAGAGAGAGAGAGTAGAGAGAGAGAGAGTAGAGATGTGTTTTAAACCTAGAAGAGGTTTTGTATAAAAAAACAAACTCTCTTCTCCTTGCAGACTGCAGACATTTGGTCCACCTCTTCTCCTGCAGATGCCTGCAGATGTGGTCCGCAGACTGCAGACCTTTTCCTACAGAAAAAACAAACAGCACCTTAAATTCTGAAGGGCGTCAGACAAGTCACTCATGCTGTTTAAATATGCAAAACAATCAAAATTTATTAAGTCAAAATTTTATAGAAAACCTTTAAATATTATTCCAGACGGTGTAACTATAAATAACTGAAAATTAAAACACACTAAGGTTTACTTGTTTACTAGATTAAGTAAGGTTGCTATTACGGAATCATGGTATATTAAATATTAGCATTTACTGCTACAGTGGCTAGCATATAAAGATCCGCCCATTTTTCCTCTAATTTGTCCTCCCAAGGTGTTTTACTGGTTAATTCCTGGATTTCCTGTTTAACTTTCTTCTCTCGGGCTTTCTTTATTTTCTCCTGACTTTTCTTTAAAATTAAACTTCTTTTATCTGGAGAAAGTGGGTTCTCGTATTGGGCTTTTCAAACAAATATTCCTTCTTCAGGAATTGCAGGGAGTTTTGAGGATTTAGTTTGGGATGAACTTCCCTTCTCATTGGATGACCTATCTAATTTAAGATAGATGCTTGAAAGCTTTTTCTTACCCATACTGTAACTAACAAATAGTCAGTTAATAAAACACATAATCACATAATAGTAATCAGGAAAAATTAAGTATTTCTAAATACTTAATTAGCTTAACTCAGTGGCTCTGATACCACCTTTTTCTGTCACGGTCCCCGACCCGGTTTAACCCGTTTCAGGAGCCGCGGAACAGAAATCCCGTGGTATTTATTTAATTGAGTTTAACAGCGGAAGTTTATCATCAGGATCGTTGTAAAGCTAAAATTTTCCCGATTATTTTATTTCACAATTCGAGATAAAACCCCGTTAATTTACAATATTATGATTTCACAGAGAAATCTTTATTTAACAAAACATATTTCTTGCTATTACAATGAGCCACTTTCTTAAGCTTGCAGTGCTCCATAGCACCTTTCCTGAATCACAACAGATCACCTGAAACATGTTTGAAAAAGGTTTTGTCAGCGGGAAATACTGAGTGAATCATTCTAATTAATAAAACAGACCTGTTTGTTATAATTTACAGTATTAAGGGTGATTACATTGTTTCGAATATCAACCAATTACCCACAGTATTTGTCACTCGACCGGATCTGTGACTATGGTCATATCCCCCATTGGCTGCCCTAATGGTGACGATTATCAAGTAATGTATACAAAACCCCACATACTGGCTGTAACTTGGTGATTACAAAGACTTAATCCCCGTAATTATAACTTTGAAATAAACATGCTTTTGTAAATAGATTTGATAAAAAGAGAATGACTCACATTGCAGATTTAACACGGACAGAGTCTAGTCTATGGATTAGCCTTGTTAACCTAATAACAATGCACACAAAACTGGGTTAGTAATCAATACAGCATTTACGATAACTCACGAGATCAACCCTCACAACGAATGACAAAGTGCTATGCTTAAACATCCATCGAATTAACGACTAATGACAAAGCATCACCCTAACGTGGGAAGTACTTAAACATCCATTGAGTACATTGATCGATCGGAAAATGAATCGTAATAGCGATTGAGTTATTACCCTGTTTTGCGGCAGCAATTCGGGATTCGTGTGTGTTTTGATAGTGTTTTTGCTATAACTCAGTGTATACTTCGAATTTTTACGTCGTTCCAGCGCCCAGATTCAAGTCCCAAACTCTACTATTTATACTGAAAATTTGACCCAGTGGCGTAGCGCGACTGGTTACCCCTATAGTCGTCGCGCTACGCGACTGCTAACCTAGTTTCATAGGGTAGCTACGTGCATGGGTAGGCTTGCTGAGTCGACGGTTTCTCAAAATTCGAATTTGACAGAGAGTTATTTGGATAATCGTAACTAGGGTTTTACCCCCCCCCCCCCTGAGTTTTAGGGGCCCTAATCCTGATTCTGAAAATTCGTAAAATTTTAGGGTTTGTGTAGAATCACTTGGGTGTCTCAATTAGGGTTTCCTATTAGACAAATTAATTAAATAAACATGACTTTTGATACGAGTTGTTACAATTCTAACTCCCGATATGTGCTTGATCATATCATCGAGGTTTAGAAGCTGAAAGGGGATGTTAAGTGCATTGGGTATAAATCGTGTCCACCTCCGTTGAGACACAATTATACCAAGTTTCCCGATGAGGAAGAAATGCCACGGTTGGAACCATCTGTACCTCTTAATCCCGAAGAGTTTGCAGCAGGTTTAGGGTTCAAACTGGATGATTCATCAAAGGAATCAGAAAAGACAGAAAATGTGTCTTGTGCGGTGGAACAAAGTCCTCCAATAATTGAGGATTATGTTTCATCAGATGATGAATCTGATGATGAATCAGATTCGAGTTATGAGGATCAAACTCTTGATAAGAAGAAAGGTGTAGAAATTCCAGTTGAGAATCAAATCTTGTGTGATCCTCCTACTCCCGTTACCCCTATTGTGCAATCAATTGCAAAACAAGAGATTGATTCGATCAAATCTGTGGATGAATCTGTGTCTACGTTTACGGGAGATAATGTGTTGTATACCTTGGTTGGTGATGATAAAATTTACTCAAACAAGGATTTCCCGATTAAAAACGTTAATCCATCAATGATTGAAAGAGTTTTGGAAGATTCTACCAGTAAGTTTTTGGGTAAGGCGATCCCGAGAGTTACAGTAACTCAGTGTGATCCTATTCTAAAATCTGAAGGTAGAAAACAATACGGGAATCAAAAATTACCAACTGAGAAACAACCAATCGCCCCTAAAGGTAAACAACAGGAAAAATGAGCTCAACAACATAAGTTTGAACCAAAGGGAGCTCGAAACAAGAAAAAGGGAAGGGATGTTAAATTTGTGGCCTCAAGCGGTACTGACAAAATTGAGACTTTTGAAAACAAATCTAATACTGCTTTTGTTCAACAAGTCAAAATTTTGAAACGTAACAGTGATAACAATTACACTCAACATACAAATGGGTGTGATAATGAAGCTAGTACCTCAAGGCCTGCAAGTTCAACATCGGGACATCGATCAGAATCTCCTAAATTTGTTGAAAGGATATCATGATTTAAATGTGGGGAATTTGGTCATATAATCAAAAATTGTACAAACCCACCAAAACCAAAGTTTGTTGAAAAAGCCCCTCCTGAAAAGGATTACCAACGTCGTACTGTGTCACCTAAAAAAGAGAAACATACTGTTAATGAACAAGAAGCAAAACAACGACGTAAAAATGTTAAGGTAATCGAAAAAGCATTAAAACCAGATGATGTAGAAAAGGAACAAAGTTCATCAAACTCGTCAAAACCAGAAATGTATAAATTTGTAAATAATAATCAACCTGGTAAATGACAACGATCTTGGAAACCTAAAACTGGTACAGTTTCAGGGGGAGGCACACCATTTTTGAATCATCAAGAAATAGAAATCACATTTCTTGATGATAAGGGTCGACCCAAGACCACTAAGGCTTGGGTCCCCATATCGAACTGATTCTGTAGTGTGTTGTGCAGCGTGTTCCAGGAGGAACTGTGAATAGTCTTTGGATTGTTGACAGTGTAGCATCTCGGCACATGACAGGCGACTTAAGGCTCCTATACGATGTGAAAAGCATTAAGAGAGGTTATGTTGCCTTTGCTGTCGATAAAGGCGAATACATCACTGGAGAATGAATGATTTCCAATGGTGTTGTTAGTTTCGACAAGATCAATTATGTGCGTCAAATTGATCACAATCTTCTTAGTGTTTCGCAAATCTGTGACAAGAAGTTCATGGTACATTTTGATAATACCGGTTGTTATGTGCTGAAACCCGGTTTCAAGATTCCCAAAGAATGGATTCTGTTGACGGCTCCAAGAATTAACGACTTGTATATTCTTGATATGAGCCAAGTTATTACCTCATCTACACAAGTTACATGTTTTATCTCAAAGGCCACTGAAAAGGAGTCTATATCTTGGCATAGACGTATGGGTCACATTCACTTGAGAAAAATAAACCATCTGGTGAGAAATAATCTTATGAATGGTGTTCCAGTCAAGAGTTTTCATTTGCAAGACGTCTGTGTATCGTGCCGAAAAGGGAAACAAACGAAGAAGTCCCATCCAATCAAGAAAGTCAACCCCATCAATATGCCTCTTGAACGTCTTCGTATGGACCTCTTTGGACCTATGAAGCACAAGACTATGTTTGGAGATGCATATTGTTTGGTGGTTACTGATGACTATTCAAGATTCTCATGGGTATCGATGATGGCATACAAAAGTGAGACTCCAGGAATCCTCAAAAATCTGCTCACTTTACTCGAGAATTTGTACACTTTGAGGGTAAAGCGAATCAAAAGTGACAGCAGCACGGAATTCAAGAATCAGGTTATGGACGAGTTTTGTGCTTCTAAGGGAATTCTGCATGAGTACAGTTCTCATTACTCAACAAAATGGTATCGCTGAGAGGAAGAATAGAACGCTTATCGAGACGGCAAGAACTATGTTAGTGGAGTCGGAGCTTCCTGTTCAGTTTTGGGGGGAGGCTGTGGCTACTGCTTGTTATACTTTGAACAGAGTTCTTACTGTTAAAAGGCATGGGAAAACATGTTTCGAATTGTTGCACAGAAGGAAACCGGATGTGTCTTACTTAGAACCTTTTGGCGCGCCATGCACTATGATTGATGCACATGGAAAGTTTGGTCCAAGGGCTATCGAAGGTTTCTTCCTTGGGTATGCTACTCCAAATTTCAGGGTGTGGAATCTGGAAACTAAAAAGATTGAGGAATGGGGTGAAGTTAGGGTTCAAAGGTACACTGAATGTGTGAGAGCTCCAGGTGCTCCTTGGATGTTTGATTATGATGGACTGTTTGATTCCTTTAATCTGCCAACTTTTGATGAGGTGTCTGCAGCAGCACAAATGTTGCTTGAAGGTGATGCAGCAGTTGATTCATCATTAGTATGACCAATTATTGTTAATCGACAAGAATCTGGTTCGGTTAATAATGTTGTTCAAAATGAGGAATTTGAAGATGCAGCGGATTATAATGTTTCGTTGGAAGATGAGGAGTTTCATGATGCTAATGAAGCAACTCCAGCTCCTGTGCAAGCTCCTGTTCAAGGTGTTTCTGAAGCAACTTCTCAGGTGCAGGTCCAAGATAATGCTGAAGGGAATGCATCCACATCTAACACGTCTCTAGGCATCGATTTAGTTGTTGATTTGAATATCAATAACTTGGGTATTAATTCTCGAGTTCCCGATGTTCCAGAAACTCGAATACATGATACTCATCCTCGGCAAAATATTATAGGAGATGTCCAAAGTGGTGTGCAGACACGTAATCAGCTTCGAAGCAACCAGAATGTTGGGTTGTATTCGGCAATTAGAGAATCCAGGGAACAAAATGATTAGTCTTTCGCCTGCTAAGTTTGTCAAGTTGAGCCAAAATCGTGGAAAGAGGAGATGAAAGACGATTCATGGGTTGAAGCAATGCAGGAAGAACTTCAGCAGTTTCAGAAATTGGGCGTGTGGAAATTGGTTGACAGGCCCCCGAATTATAAGAAGATTGGTACCCGTTGGGTTTTCAAATGCAAGAAAGATGAGCGTGGAGTAGTCGTTCGAAACAAGGCGAGATTAGTTGTTCAAGGTTTTCGTCAGGTTGAAGGGATAGACTACAACGAAGTATATGCACCAGTTGCACGTCTTAAAGTTATTCGGATTTTTCTAGCCTATGCTTCCTTCAAGGGATTCAAGGTTTACCAAATGGACATAAAAAGTGCATTCTTACATGGTGTGGTTAAAGAAGAGGTGTATGTCGAACAACCTCTAGGTTTTGAAGACCCTATTCATCCCGATCGGGTTTGGTTGCTCAACAAAGCTCTCTACGGATTACATCAAGCACCGAGAGCTTGGTATGCAACCTTATCTAACTATCTGCTGGAGAATGGTTTTCGTCGGGGTCTTATCGATTGCACACTCTTCATCAAAGAAAAAGATGGAGATCTTCTGTTGGTTCAGGTATACATAGATGATATTATTTTTGGTTTAACTAATGATGTTTTGTGTAGGGACTTCGAGCGTGTTATGCAGAAGAAATTCGAGATGAGTGCCATGGGGGAAATGAATTTCTTTTTGGGAAAACAAGTTCAACAAACAGAGTCGGGGATATTTATCCATCAGACTAAATATGTCGGAGACATCTTGAGCCGGTTCTAGATGTCCGAAGCGATGCCCATTGGTACCCCATTTCTGCAGAATCATGGGATTACTCCGGACTTGAAGGGTGAAAGTGTTAACTCTTCATTATATCACGCAATGATCGGATCTCTTATGTATCTCACAGCCTCGAGGCCCGACATAATGTATCCTACGTGCCTGCTCGCTCGCTATCAAGCCAATCCGAAGGCCTCACATCTAGCAGCTGTAAAAAGGATTTTCCGCTATTTGAAGGGTTGCCCGGACACCGGTCTCTGGTACCCTAGGGTTGATAGCTTCGACTTGATCGCGTTCAGTGATTCTGACTTTGGTGGCTGCAAAATCGACTAGAAAATCCACAACGGCTGGATGTCAGTTTTTAGGAAATCGCCTGGTCACATGGAAGTGCAAGCAGACTTGTGTCGCTACATCAACCTGTGAAGCTGAATACATTGTTGCCTCAAGTTTTTACTCCCAAGCCATGTGGATTCAACAACAAATGCGCGACTACGGTTTTGAATTCCTATCTACTCCTATTTTCGTTGATAATTATGCTGCCTTACAGATCACTAGAAATCCTGTGCAGCATTCAAAGACCAAACACATCGAAATTAAATATCACTTCATACGTGATTGTTTTGATAAAAGACTTATCGATGTTGTTAAGGTCCACATCGATGACCAACGTGCCGACCTTTCTACCAAAGCATTTGACAAATCACGATTTGACTATTTACTAATGGTAAACAGCATTAAGGTCAAGCCTGAGTAAACCAACATCGGAAAATCATTTTTGTAAATATTTATTTTTGTTTTCTTAATTTCTCGTACTTTTTGCATTTTAGGGGGAGTAAAAATGAAAAATACATAAACATTAAAAAAATTAAAAAAAATACAAAAAATACAAAAACATCGAAAATTTTCAAAAACACAAAAACAATAGAAAAACTAAAATGAGTTTCTTGGCGATAAAAAGAGAATATGATAGTACATCAGTGGTCTGTGGAAACCTCTTTGAAGTTAAAATGAAATATGATAAGCAGCTCTATATAAGATGTATCGGTAGGCTCACAATCATTTTAAAGTGTGCAGGGTGATATAAACCTAAATCGACTGAAGACTGTGTGGGAACCGCTCATTGGCATATGGTCTTGGTACCGAAATTTTGTTTGATAGATTGCCGAGGTTTTGAGATACGTGGTCTTTATGTTGTTTATCATCTGGGTATCATGGTTGTTTCTTTTACCGAAAAACAACGAGTACGCAAGTCTAGAACTTCCACGATATCATACATACGTGTATATATCATACAAACATGTATATAATACATGATGCATTCGACCTCAATAAGTGATAAACAATCACATGTCCCAATCAATAAGTGATAAAATATTACAGTTTATCTGGGAGTCAAGTTCGTCTCTTTGTCGGTACGATGATACTAAACTGTTCAGGGACTTGCTCTTGTGCCCTGCATGCAGCGAATATCAAGTTCCTCATTAATAAGTGATTGTATCACATAGGGCTTGTATTCATCCTTGAATAAGTGAGTATCTCACATCATATACGTTGAAAACAGATGATAAATGGTATACTCACCAGTAAGATGAACACTCGTGCATACCTTGATACGGGAATGTGTCGTGTATGGATGAACACCAGTCGGTAAGTATAAATCATACCTTAACGTATCCCCTAACCGTGAGTACATCTGATAAGTTGAGCTTATGTGGACAACAATACCGATAATCCTTATAGGATGCTTATCTTAATATTAACTAACTGAACAGCGTTTTGGCGTGACCGTACACTGATATGATTCTCTTACCCTCGAAACTCGCAAAAAGAATGTCTGTAAATAATTATTTAATGCTTTTCGTTTCTGCATCTCTGTATATATTTATTTACTGCTTTCAGCCTTTACATTTCAAAAATTCAAAAATACCAAAAAGATTTTAGGTGTGTTTTAATATAAACTTTATAAAAACCAAAAATATTTTATTTCTATTTATTTTTTATTGTACGATGTTGGATCTCGAGTCTTTACCACCTGAAACCTGATTGTAAGCCGGAAAACAATTGCACCTTCATAAACGGTCAAAATTTAGCAAGTTTTGAAATTTAAAATCTAACTTGATCAAATTTTTCAACTTTCAAATTGTTGTCGGTCGGTGTTTGTTTGAGAGTTGGTCACATGTGTGTCTTTTGTTTATGTTGACTATATTCCAAGCGGTTGTTCTCATTACGCGTTTAGCTCTGTTGTATGTGCAGATGTGGCACTCAAACCAGTTAAAGGCAAAGAGAACATGTTAGATGACAAGCTGTGGAATGAAAATACGACATTGATGCAATCAGAGGATCAAGATGATCGAGTTGCAGCTGACCACTCATCAACACCAACAAGGATCTAAGATTCGAAGATCAACGTTTCACGAGCAACATTCAAGGGGGAGTTTGCTGATACACTCCCTGTCCGTGACACGTGAAGACTCTAAAGATCCGACAACAAATGTGTAGACGAACCATCACGAGCAACATCCAAGGGGGAGGCTTTTATGAAGACAAGGACGCGTATCGAGAGTTGCTATTTCAACGCGTCGCTTGTTTTTGCTTCTACCGAGATATTCACGCAAGAAGCTCGTGATCTAAGACAGGCCTCTAAGGGATGAAGACCGAAGACCAAGCAACATACAAGGCGGAGTTTGTTGATGCAGTTTTGTGTCTGTCGCTTGTTCTTATTACGTTGTAATTTGTACGGTCTTTGTTTACGGTCTGTATAAGTTTTGGTCGAGTCGGGCAGGTCAGATATCCTCCTATCTTGACTTAGCACGACGTTTAATTTGTTAAGTGATGTAAAATAGTTTGTTGTGTGCAACTGTTAGTTGTGTTTGGCTCTTATTGTCTGTGGTCTGCAAGTTACTGTCTCTGTATAGGTTTCCCACAAAGAATGCCTAGTCTTCGTGGGAGTAAATGTTCACCATGAACAGTGGAGTGAATGTTCACCATGAACAGTGGGAGTGAATGTTCACCACGAACAATGAAATGAAGATTATTCACCACGAACAATGAGTGTTCGTGGTCATCATGAAGGTTTGTTGATGTGTCCACGAAGACTCCTAGTCTTCGTGGACTTGTAGATTGTTCGTGGCCCAGTAGTCACTCTTCGTAGTGCTACTGGGTATTGGGCCTATATATAGACACACTTGCTTCATCATTCAGTTAAGAGAGTCCCAGTGAAAGTTGTAAACACTGTGTGTATGTGTGTACTGATTCTCTTCACTTAATCAAAGCATGTGAATCTTTGGTTACTTTTTGTTTGTTCCTTTTTGCTTTGGTTTGCATACTTACGTGGATTCCGCACTCGTTAGTGTGTTATAAAACAAGGAAGTATGTTTAATCTTGATCCTCCAAGTGGACCTACACAAATAGACCTAACTGTATTAGTGTTTATAGATTTGCTCTACTTTCCTATCAAGAGTGACCACTCCAATAACTCTTTGGAAAGAAAACATGAAAACCACAAAATCCACACAAAGTTGATTAAACTAAGATGTTTCCATTTATGATTAAACCTCCCAAAATATTTCTTTCATAAAAGATGGGATAGAGTATTTTCACACATAACACTAGGGTAACCCGTATTTTCTTAGTTCTTATCCTTGACTTCAGATTTTAAAAATATCGCTTATCAAACTTTAAAATACCAATAAAGTTTAAATTCATTTTGAGTCTAAGCTGTTTATAGATGTTTAATGTTTTTCAATCGACTTTCATTACTACTAGTATTAAGCCCATGCGTTGCAGCGGCTGTCATAAAACTGTGTTAAGTAGTAGCAATACTATACCATTGTCAGCGACCAACAACACCGGAAAAACTCGTAAAAACAAAATAAATAAAAACGGGAAAAAATAACCACTGTGATGGTACTCATGCGATACATACCCTCTCGGTGGAGTTATAAAAAATATGTAAGACTTGTGGCATTAACCACTGGGGTGGTGACTCGGGTGGGGTATGTCCGCTAAGTTGATCGTATACAAAAGCATGTAAAGCTCACAATATCATCCATTTATCCATCATAAATTTAATCAGAATAACATAAGGGTTTTTTATATATGACGGTAGATTATTATCTTTAAACCTTATAAGTTTGAAACGAGATTAGGTGGCGTTGTAGTCTTTAAGTGTGAGATCCATAGATAACTATAATTACTTGAACTTAATGGATCGTGAATAAGGGCTCGGAAGCTGGTGGTTGGGTTTAAGTGGATCGAATACCTGCAATCTTGGTTAACGTGTGATTTGATTTGTTAATAAATTAATTGAATATATTAATTGCCAATGTTTTTTATTGTGATTTCATTGCAAATAATTTTTCGAGATGAAAAAGTATAAGTGTGGGAATTTGATCAATGCATTTTAGGTACACATTATTGAATAATAAAAATGCAATGCTATTGATATTAATATGCTACTTTGGTGGGTTTTATAGTATGTTGGGTTATGAAGAAAAAAACTTGTTAGAATGATAGGACAATTGAAATGATATGCAGTACACATTATTATTGAATAATAAAAATGCAATGCTATTGATATTAATATGCTACTTTGGTGGGTTTTATTGTAAAAAAGCCATGAATGCAATTAAATGAACTTTATTTTATTTTGATTCAAATTTGTGTATTTATTGAGCACATTAAATGCCAAAAAAGAAATACTAAAAAGAAGTCTTCGTGGTAATTGTTTTGCATCTACATTTATATTAAAAGGAATGTGGACTTCATAAATAAATAAATATGTGGGATCAAATAAAGGAATGTGGACTTCATAAATAAATAAATATGTGGGATCAAATAAAGAATTAATTAATTTGAGATGGTGTGATATTTTGGAGAATTGGTGGTGATGGCAATTAATCTTTATTGGGCTAATACTAGCAGCTTGGGATTGTTTATATGGGCTGGGCTATGTCGATGGAGAACAAAGAATTGAGAGACTAATTAAAGGGCACAAACTGAAAGGGCATACAAGAATAGATATAAAGGTCTGACCGCTCTATTTGAGAGGAAGGCATGCGCAGCCATCACGTATACAAATCAAGGGCACTACTTTGGAGGACTTTTCATTAATTCCATATTCAGCCGCCATATATATTTGAACGTGAGGAACAGCCGACATATTCAAAACCCTTAGGACAAATATATATAACTAGAGTTATGCGCCCGCGTTGCGGGGCGCTAAACCAAATATTTCTTAATTTAATAACATGTACGTATGTATTTCGGTTAGTTATACATGCTACTTATAACACGATATAAAAAAAGATGCATCGAGTTAACCAAATAAAGAAAAACACTATCATAGTTATGAAAAAAAATAACTAAAACGATGCCAAGAGTTGGGGGCAAAACAATAATTTGTCAGGACCAATTAGCGAGTGCTAGGCAGCTGTTTGTCACGAATAAAAAATAAATTGAGTAAACCAAGTAAAATAAAACACAACGATAATTTTGCTAGAAAAAACTATGGCAACATTGCAATTTTTTGCTTGGGTAAAATCGTAATTTTAAAATGGGGGTAAAATAATATTTTTAACTGAGGGCAAAACCATTTTTGTGTTTTGAATTGTGGGCAAAATCGTAATATTTTTACTGAGGGCAAAATCGTAATTTTAAGCTGGGAGCAAAACAAAAATTTTATTTTCAACTAGTGGCGAAATTGTAATTTTAAACTGGGAACCAAATTGTAATTTGGAAGGATTGTAGCGGTGGGCAAAAGTATATTTTTTTTTACCAAGGCGAAATCGTAAATTTAAGCTGGGGGCAAAGCATAAATTTAATTTCTAACTGGGGGGCAAGATCGTAATTTTAAACAGGGGATAAAATCGTAATTTGGCAGGACCTATAAATAACTATTTTATGCAGGGCATAATCGTAATATTTTTACTGAGGGCAAAATCGTAATTTTTAGCTGGGGGCAAAACAAAAATTTATTTTGAACTGGTGGCGAAATTGTAATTTTAAACGGGGAACCAAATTGTAATTTGGCAGGATTGTAGCGGTGGGCAAAAATATAAATTTTTTTAACCAAGGCAAAAGCGTAAATTTAAGCTGGGGGCAAAGCATAAATTTAATTTCTAACGGGGGGCAAGATCGTAATTTTAAACAGGGAATAAAAACGTAATTTGACAGGATCTATAAATAACAATTTTATGAAAAAAGAAAAGAAACTTGGCCGCCACTTTTGGCCAACCAAGTGAGACAACTATTCCCGCCGACTTTGCAACCTTATATTTGTATGTAGTGTAAATTCTCATCTTTCAAAATAAGAGGGATATTATTCCAATTAGCAGCCGTCAATATATCGACATCGAGGGACGAATTGAGCATTGGGGATTATTATTCTTATTATTTTTCAACTTACTTAATGATATCTGATCACTTAGAGATGACAATTGAAGCGGCGAAGATCACCATGAGCGGCTAGACTCTTTGTGGCTTCCTCTAGGCGGACGGTTCAGTTAGTCTTTTACTTTATTCAGTTTATACTCAGATTTGGATGTATTTTTGACCTTGACAAAGTTGTATGAATACATTGATGTGTTGGTTTATTTGAACTATTTGCATCTGTTTTGAGTTATTGCTTTACAACTTGTTCGTTTGATAACAAAACCTAGTAACTTGTTGAGTGACATAGAGTAGGTTGACTCACGCTAGTAAATAGGGTTAATCGAATTATAAAAGATCTGATGACAAAGACCAATTTTTATTACCATATTAAATTAACCAACTTTCCAGCATCATGTTATGTGATGGCCAATTAACTGAGTAAACTGAGTTTTGTGAAACCTAGAACCTGAAGTTTGGAGGAAGTTACGTTTTATAAATCTGATATCTTTTCTTTTAATTAGTTTAAAGTTTTCTTTCACATTAATTAAAACCCCCAATTCTAGATTAGTAGTAGTTAATTAAATAATTTAGATAAACACTAGCCACATATTCCCCGTGGATACGATACCCTACTTACGCTACCTACTTATTTTAATTAGGTTTTTGCATGACCCTTACCACAGTCATCAAAATGGCGCCGTTGCCGGGGAATTAGTGCGCTTAGTGTTACTTATTTAGTTAGTTAGTTAGTAGTTAGTTGTATTTGCTTTCTAAAAAAACCCAAAAATATTGTTCTTTTTATTTTATTTTATTTTTTTAGTTCGATATTACACTCGGGTGTTTTGTTTGTGCTTGTGCACGTATTTGAATCACAGATCGAGCTTATCAGCCCGAGTTTAATGAATTTGAGGAAGTTGATTTCTCACAACATAACCGACCAATGCATCAGCAAATGAGCTTTCAAAACAGACACACCGACTCAAAACCGATATACCAGATATGATGTAGATGAAGTGGATAGGTATTATGACCAGTTTGGATGTGATGGGTATAATGATTTTGCGCCTCCACCGCAACAGATTATTCAAAGAGGCCAGAATCGAGTTCGTTTGGGTCAGCAAAGGTTTAATAATGCTCAACAGAATAGTTATGGAAGATCGAGTGGTCCTGTTGAAAGTTCGAATGATGAGATTATAGAACTGTTGAAACAGACGAAGAGTGGATTCTACAAACATTCGAGCTATCAAGGAGATCAAGATAACTATGACAACAATTGGCAGACTCAAGAGAATGAGCAAGCGGGTCAGTATGAGTCGCATGATAACTCCATCAATGAAAAATTTGACACGGTCATGGAATTATTGAAGGATATTCAGAAAGGTAATGAGGCCAGAGATAGGGAAGTTAAGGCATTGTCACAGTAGGTTGGACAGTTAAGTGGCTATCATAAGAAGAAATCAAGATCAGCTTCTTAGTGATTTTTAGGAAAATACATCTCACAATAATTCTCACACGAGTGTCCACATAGATGAGGTAAGTACTCATTCTCTTTCTAAAATTTCTACTGTTGAAACTCAGTCACCACAACATGTTCAGGGTATGGTAGAGGATGTGACTGAGTCTGAGGATGAGAGTGAATGTGATCAAGAAATTGGAAGTTTTATAAAGTCTAAACATGGTTCAAATAAAATTTTTTCGGATAGTGATAATGGAAATGTAAAGGTTCCATTCCCTATGGCCTTACTTTCACCTAAAAATTTAAGTAAACGAAAATCATCTAAGGGTGAAAATTGGGAAAGTTTTGAAAAGGTAAAAATAAATAAGCCATTGCTTGAAAAAATTAAAGAAAGTCCTAATCGCGTTGAATTTTTTGAAGAGTAGAGTACCCGAAAACGTCGTAACAAGTTGCCTAAACAACTTGATACAGTGCATGTGAACGCCGTTTGATGGGTGCCCTTCCCCCGAAACTCCAAGATCCAGGTGCACCTATTATTTCAGTACAAATAGGTGATTTTAAATTGGATAGGGCTTTGTTGGATCTTGGAGCCTGTGTGAGTATTTTACCGGGGAGTTTATATGATTAGTATGATTTTGGGCCATTGTAAAAAGTTGAAACCATAGTGGTGATGGCAGATCAAACTCCTACGTGTCCTCGGGGAATTGTAAAAGATGTGATTGTGAAAGTTGGGGAATTTTATTATCCTGTCGATTTTTTGGTACTTGACTGTGTTAAAAATAACCAACCAACTGTTATATTGGGTAGACCGTTCCTAGTTACTGCTCATGCTGTCATTCAATGTGTTGAGGGAACGGTCAGGTTTAGGTTTGGGGATCAAAAATTGATTTTAAAAGTATTTTTAAACTCAACCGAACCTGTTGGTAACAAGTGTGAACCTTCTAAAAAGAAGAGTCTTGTAGAAGAAAAAGAGTGTTTTATGATTGACAGGTTGGTAGAGGTTAAGAAAAAAAAACCAAAGAGGAACAGGAGAAAGAAAGGGAAGGAAGCACAGAAGATGGATGGAGAAGAAGAAAAGTGTGAGTTGAATAGTTGCTGGTTGTTGAACAACTTGGATGGTGTTTCGAAGTTGTGGATGAATACATCGATGAAAATGAGAGATTACAAGCACCCTACACGCCCACCTTGAAGATTGCAGGTATGATCTGGCTGAAGATCTAAAACTTAGCGCTCTTAGGAGGCAGCCTAAGGTTTGTCGTTTATTTTATTTTTCGTATTAGTGTAGTTTATTTTTGTGTCAAAACCATGCAATCGTTCAAATGTGGGGAAGTTCCGGGAGATTTAGTTACGTTCTGGTGCATTTGAGGGCAATGCACGGTCATTCGGGGGGTCGGGAGGTGAAAAATTGAAGAAAATAAAAAAATTTGAACTGAAAATTTTTAAAAAAGTTCTGGAAAACCGGTCCGGCCGCGGGTCGCGGGGGGTGTCCCCTTGTGGTTCCGCGTGTCGCGGGGGCTAGCCAAGTTAAAACCAGTCAAAGTTACACCTCTGCGCTACGCGAAGGGTTTCTTCCTTTCGGTCGAGACGCGCGACAGCAGGTGCCTAGAAGGAAAATGGTTTTTTTATGATGCCAACCGTGTTGTATGCTGATCGATCCCGATTTTCGCCCGTTTCTCTTCATTATTAACCCAGTTAACCTGTGTTTTTGGAGTTTGTGAGTGCTGATCGCTTTTGTCCATACTCAATCTCCATTTGGACGGAATTCGAACAATTTGAAGACAAGCATCCCGTGTTGAATGCAGCCGCGAAATAAATGCTATACGGGCTGTGGAACAAGTTTCAAAGGATTCAACTGCGTCAAATCAGGGGAGTCTGCTCCATTTATCTCTGTGTTTTATCTATGTTTTTAGTGTGCCTTAGATTTTTGAATTTTTTTTCATTTTTTTAATTTTTACGACACGTACGACACGACTAAGACACACTAGACACTAGTCTCCCCTCCCCACACTTATTTCCTTCGTTGTCCTCAATGGAGCGAGAAACTATTAAGATGATAGATATAATTGGATCGTTGGCATTTGATTACTATATATATATATATATATATATATATATATATATGAGATAATAAACGGTCAGTCACGCGTCTAACTTAGGATATGTGGCTAGGCCCAGCCAGTTGAAAGGTTTCTTATGAATGATATAATATATTTAAATTAGGAATCTTGTGGGTTCTCGCCTTAGGGGCTATGGCAAAACTGGAACTGTGGAAAGTATAAGAGGTACGCCATAAGTAAAAAACTTCTAAGTTTTTCCGATTAAATTGGCACACCTGTTTCTTTTTATGAAAACAAATCCGAAACAGTGTGGCGCCCGAAAAAATATTCCATCAATCCATTTGAGCTATATGTTGAAAAAAATATGTGAGACTTGTGGCATTAACCCCTGGGATGGTGACTCAGGTGGGGTATGTCCGCTAAGTTGATCTTATACAAAAGCATGTAAAGCTCACAATATCATCCATTTATCCCTCATAAATTTAATCAGAATAACATAATGGTTTTTATATAAGACGGTAGATTATTATCTTTAAACCTTATAAGTTTGAAACGGGATTAGATGGCGTTGTAGTCTTTTGAGTGTGAGATCCATAGATAACTATAATTACTTGAACTTAATGCATCGTGAATAAGGGCTCAGTGGTGGTTGGGTTTAAGTGGATCGAATACCTGCAATCTTGGTTACCGTGTGATTTGATTTGTTAATAAATTAATTGAAATATATTGATTGCCAATATTTTTTATTGTGATTTCATTGCAAATAATTTTTCCGGAACCATAAAAGATAAGTGTGGAGATTTGATGGATGCATTTTAGGTACACATTATTGAATAATAAAAATGCAATGCTATTGATATTAATATGCTACTTTGGTGAGTTTTATAGTATGTTGGGTTATGAAGAAAAAAACGTGTTAGAATGATAGGACAATTGAAAGAAAAGGATGATTGTAAAAAGCCATGAATGCAATTAAATGAACTTTATTTTATTTTGATTCAAATTTGTGTTTTTATTGAGCACTTTAAATGCCAATAAAGAAATACTAAAAAGAAGTCTTTGTGGTAATTGTTCTACATCTACATTTATAGGGAAATTGGTCTGAAATAATCACACCAAGATCTTATTGGCCATTATTACCCCCACTAGTCCCACCTTTCACCTATTTTTCCTACAATGGTCATCCGTTAAAAAAACTTAACGGAGTTAAACTTTTTTCTAAATTATTATTCTTCTTATTTTTCAACTTACTTAATGAAATCAGATCAGTTTGAGATGACAATTGAAGCGGCGAAGATCACTATGAGCGGCTAGAATCTTTGTTGCTTCCTCCAGTCGGACGGTTCAGTTAGGTTTTTACTTTATTCAGTTTATACTCAGGGTTGGATGTATTTTTGACCTTGACCAAGTTGTAGGAATACATTGATGTATTGGTTTATTTGAACTATTTGTATGTGTTTTGAGTTCTTGCT